>CM014274.1:17841671-17888210 GCA_004135705.1 Alloteropsis semialata
CAGCTTTTGGTGTGGATTCAATTCCCTCGTCCGTGGCCGAGTTGGATGGAGCTCATGTGCCCGAACGGTGGCCTTTTGGCGAAAAGCTGGAGGGGCTCAACTGCTTCCAGGGGTAAAAGTGGGCACCCAACCGATCTCGAGAGCAACAATTGGGCGCTGGAGCGGAGCCTACGGTTACCTGCCGCCACCAGCTTGTAGAGCTAGCGATAGATTTGACATGACAGTGTGCCGCTAATTAGCTTACGTAATCATCGTCCGATCACCACTTCTTTATCCCAGTTCCTTTCCTCCTTTTCTCGTCAGGTACTGATCGTATCGATCAGTCGCCGTCCACCACGCGCACTTGTGCACAACAGCTGTAGGTGTTAGTGTTGTAGCACTTCAGCATATATCGTTTTTATAAAGGTTTAATATTTAATACCAGAGTTTGCAATCGAAGAGATGGGGTTATTTTACTGTGTCCATGCGCGTTGTGTTCTTTTCAGCGAACTGCTTGCCGCGTGGCACGGTGCCCTCGTCGCTCGGCAATTCTTCGTCGTGAACTATGGAGGCCAATGGCTTGTGTGTTGTGTCAGAGGAGAAGAACACCGTGCTTCAAAAATATCTTCCTCATCAGCCTACACATGCCGTCACAAATCGATTGAAGATAAGGGGGCGACCGCGACACCAGAGAAAAAAAAATATAAATCAAGAAAAACAATACGAAGAAACGAATGTTTGCATCATTACGCTCTATGATCGGGTGCCGGTGAGCATTGAGCGAGCAGTACACTCTTTGTTTGCCCATTAATATAGCTCCCTTTTTATCGCAAAAGAAACCCCGAAGAATTGCAAACTATATTGCTATGGTATATATTGATTATTGAATGCGTGTAAACGTTATGTTTGGGCCAAGGTATTTAACTTCCAGCCCATGAGCTTACGAAGTCAGGCGCAAATGTTTCTTTGACAGAAGCGTGGCGCGGCTCGTTTTGGGCAGCACGACCCATCTGCCAAATGCCCAAATCCTGTTTTTTCAGACATCCGTTGCGCGGTGTATGGGCTGAGGCCTGGCCCTTTCGGTCTCTTCTCATGGCCCATTTCAGGCCATGTTGTATCCACGTTCGCATCTTCTTCATCGGCATGGCGGAGGAAGAAGCACTGAGGCAGGCACGTGCTCGTGCTCTCCATCTCGTGAAAACGAGACGAGACCCATGGGGATCGAATCGATTCCCACGTCGCGCCGGTCTCCCTCCCATACTCCCCATCCATGGCCATGAGGCCATCGGCATATTCGCGCTCCACTCCACGCCGAAAGCAGAGAACCGACGCAGAGCACAGGGCATCTCCAACAGCATATCTAAACATGATACTTATATCTAAAAACTAAACATGATATTTATATCTAAAAACTGACAGAATACCTAAAAACCAACAAAAATTTGCTCTAACAGCATACCTATATGGATACCTATACATAAAATTTTTAGGTCTCAACCTAAATTTTTCTCACCTGAACCAAAATATAGCAATCCAAATGATGGATACCTATTTCCCTCCTGAGAGAAAAATGGACAAGAAATGATAGAGGCACTGACAGGCGGGTCTCATTCGTCAGATCTAGAAAATAGGTTTTCAGTTTTAGGTACATTGTTGGAGAGAGCAAGTTTTATATACCTAAATTTTTCTACCTAAAGCAAATTTTAGTAGCCCTGTACATGGTCCGGTTTCCCAGGTTTTTGGTTAAAACCCGGACCAATCCGTGAGGGACTCGTATGGACGGTTTAGAACCCGCCGGGTTACGCGGTTTTCACGGGTTACGCTACACGATGATTTGTCGGCAAGACCGGCGACGGCGGCGGCAGCAGTGATGGCCACGACAGGCATCGAGACACGGTGATCTGCTGAACGTGGACCTGGAGCCCCGGCTGGTGGACTTCGCCTTCTTCCAGCGAGTATACCCGCCGCGCCTCGATGGCATGCGGTCCGGTCGCCGGAGGGCGCCACGCGAGGCGTCGTGCCGGCGTGCTCCGACGAGTCCTTGCTCGGCGTCGTGCTCCTCGAGCTCGTCACGTGGCAGTTCCCGTCGACGTCGCAGTACCTCCTCAGCACGCGCGGCACCGGCGTCATGCACTGGGCGGCGGGGGGCATGGCGGAGGACGGCGAGCAGGAGCTCGTGGACGCGGCCATCACCGGCGGCGGCGGGGACGTGGCCGCCAGGTTTTTCTGGGTCCGCGTCCACTGTGCCAAGCACGAGCCGGAGTGCCGGCCCAGCATGGCGAAGGCGTCGAGGCACACGCGTTCTTGTTTGCAGAGCATGGCGGCGACAAGCGTACTGCTTGCTCGGTGCTCGCTCGCATGGCGGCGACAAGCGCACGCACACAACAATAGCCTTGTGAAGGGAAGGCACAGCCAGCAACGCGCCATGCCGAAGATGGACTACTTACACGAGCAGGCAGCAGCGGCACTGGACGATGCGTGTTGCGTGAATGCGTCGCTGTAGGTTGTAGCAGTTCAAGCCGCCGCGGAGGAAGACGACCACTTATTCCTGTCCAGTTGGAAATTACGTTTGCTTGTTTATTGGACGGGTTAGCGGGTACAAACCGTAACCAATTCAAACTGTATACGTTTCGTCGCACGGTTTCAACTGGTCCGGTTCGATGGGTTCACTGGGTCCTGACCGGACCATGTACATGGCTAAATTTTAGATATGCTGTTGGAGATGCTGGGACTTTTCCTGAGCACCCCGGTCCCCGACAATGCAAATGCCCCGCTTTTGAGCTGTGGGAGCGTGTGCTCCCATGTGTTCAGCGTACAAAAGCTTGGCATCCTTTGCAAACGGGGCGTAAAGCGGCAAGTGCACAGGGCAGAGCACACTACAGCGCGGCTTGTATAATACAGAGTACCACGAAGGGTGTACACCCAGGCACCCACCTTGTATGCGTCGACAGGTTCACGTTTCTGAATCTCCCATGAACTCGGCCTCCGGAGTCTGGGCTCTGGACACGGAAAACATTTGGCCGGGGTCAAATGCGTTGCATTAGTTTTTGGCACGTCGTGCATCAGGTTCGCGACTGGACCAAGCCGTCCCGCGTTGACCAGGTGGATCGTGCGCATGCCTAAACCGCGATAGAGCTTAGCTGCGCATGCAGCGCGTCAATGGTCAACCGCGCCAGGCCTTGTTTAGTTCGCGCAACTTGGGTTGCAATTTTACTGTAGCAATTCTAAACCTAATTAATCCGTCATTAGAGATTGTTTACTGTAGCACGACGTTGTCTAATCATGGCCAAATTAGGCTCATTAGATTCGTCTCGCAAAGTTAGGGGGTTATGGAATGGGTTTTGTCATTAACTCACATTTAATACTCCATACATGTAAGATTCCCTTTTATGAATAGTGAAGTTGGATGAATAATAAAGTTTGTTGTGGAAACTAAACAAGGCCTAAGGCTCACGTTAATCAGCCAGCGTGTTGTGGCTCGCTGTCTCGTGGAACCTATCGGCGCCCACCACAGCTGTGCCCACGTGATCGCTGCTCCTAAACCATTGGATCATCGGGTGCGCATGAACATGATTGCTCAACCGATTGTTCACTCCAAACGTTAGCAGGAGTAACAAAACCAACACAAAATTCTGCAGTCGTGCTCAGGAAATTAGAGTGCTAATGTTTTCTCTAAACAAAATTAGAGGGTGTTTAGTTTCGGCGTTATGCATATTGTATTTATAGAGAAAAAAATACATTGAAAAACACGTATTATATAAAACATTATGTAAAATGGGTAAACTAAACACCCATTTAGGGCGCTAATGGTGCCAAAGCTGCAGCACCCTAGGTCCTCACGGTCCCTATAGCACTACGTGAAGGAATTTGTGCATTTCAGAAGGAGAGGCATTGGGCCACTTCCCATGGGCCCCTACTGGCAATTTATTAGAGCTGTACTGACCTGGTAATGATGTGTGTACTTTGATTGATCTCCTGCCGTCCACCCGTTTCCTTCCACGCCATTCTCCAACTCCCCAAGCCGGGCGCGAGCGGAAGGCACGCCAGCCAACCGGAATTAAAGCAAGGAATTCCCAGCGGGCGGCGACAAGCACCAGGTGGGGGAACCCGAGCGCCACAACCGTCCCCCTCGCGAGCTCGCGTGCTCTCTCCTCTGCCCCCTTCTCGAAGGGCGCGGCCCTCTCTCCACGGAAGCCCGTGCCGCCCGCGCCGCCGGGGAGGCGTTGCTCCGGCGGAGTCCGGACCGCGCCGGGGACCGCCTTCTCCTACTCCGCGACCTCGAGGTACCTCCCGTTTCCCAGTGAGGCTGGCTACTCCCGCGCCCTTCGCTGTTACGAGTTCCTGCTTTGGGTTAGCAGTTAGCACCCAGTGAGGCTACTCCCGCGCCCTTCGCTGTTACGAGTTCCTGCTTTGGGTTAGCACTGAAGTTTGTGGCGCGCTTGCTGTCTGGGATTGCCGGTGCGAGCTGCGAGAGGATTATTAGTTCACGGCGATGGTTTTTCCCGCCGCCGGCGGCTGGGTGATTCGGGGGAAGGGAATATGTCCATCATGGCCTGCGATTGTTAGCTGTCCACCCGTCGAATTTTGTTAGCTGGAGTGTGGCTCTGGGTTTGTTTAATTGAGACGATTTGGGACGGCTCTGGATGAGCGGTTGCGAGCAGCAATTAATAATCGCGAGAGCGATGTGCTTGTCTGTTGCGTGGATCACTAGCGTTGGAGTACAGGTGCGGGGACGAGGCAGGCCATAGACTATGCTACTACTAGTAGACTTGACAGGACTTGTCGCCTCGTCGCGTGCCACACGAAGGAATACGCATGTTTTGGGTACAAACGGGAGGGGAAAACAATACGCACCCTACTCGGCAGCCCTAAACGGTAAGCCCTCCTCACTAATCTCCCCTCCTTCTAGTCCTCCTCCCGTACCCTGGCCGCGGCGGGGCCGCCGGTCAGCTGACGGGCCCCAGCCGTTGCACGCCGCCTCCGCTTCCAACCGACGGCGCCTTGCTGGTGAGAAGGGGGAACCCTAGCCTGGTTTGAGTTGGATGCGCGGGGTTGTTCGTTTTGTTATTTCCTTTCATCCTTTGCTGCGAGCCCGGAAATCTAAACCTTCCCACCTGGGATGGGTCCTCCAATCCACCTAGCTTAGCCTTATAGGGGTGTATTGGCTTGTGTTTTTTTTTTCCAAAACTGTTTGGGGGTTCACTGAACCCCCAGTCCCCCAGTGCCCACGCCCCGTGTTTGAGCCCCCCTTCGGACGGCAGCTTATTGTTAGACTGAGTTTTGTTTGCCTGGTTTCAATCAGTTAACCACCAAATTTTGTTAGACCAATTAGCGAGGGTTCTGTTTCGAGGAACCTTTCAGAATCAATCCGAAACGTCCATTAATGTATCCGTATGTATATTAATTGCTACATTATTTGTATTCATATTATAATCAAATCTGGTCTGCCTGACTGTTTTGCTTTTCATTTCTATATAGATTTGACTTTGGAGTACCAGTGATGCAAAGGGACACCAGTTCTAACGATGCTTCTGCGTCTCACACCGGGCGTGTTAGACGTCGGAGACAGCCAAGCGAGGTTAGTAATTTTTTTATTACATTCTGTGTTCTCTATAGATTTAAGCTAATGCTAATGCAGTGGTGCAAAGCTATATCAGCAGCCTGTTTTAGGTGCTCTTTGTCGTAACTGAACATGACCATTTTCTTCAGGCTACCGCTGATGGGAATAGAGCAAATGGACAGCCGTTGCTTGTCAATGATCAGAACAAGTATAAATCAATGCTTATCCGTACATATTCAACAGTATGGATGATTGGAGGTTTTGCCTTGATTGTTTATATGGGTCATCTATATATCTGGGCCATGGTTGTTGTGATTCAAATATACATGGCACGGGAGCTTTTCAACCTACTCAGAAAATCCAGTGAAGAGAAACAACTGCCAGGGTTCAGGATGCTGAATTGGTAAGCTTTGGGTTATTTTGATTCTACTCCCTCTGTTCCAAAATGTATGTGATTTGGACTTGTAAGCCAAACTTCAATAAATATATTTTCATCTACAGTATTTAATAAGCGCACAATAAAGACATATTTCACAGTAAATTCAATGAAACTAATTTGATGCTGTCAATGTTACTGCATTTTTCTATAAGCGTGGTCAAAGTTAGAGAAGTTTGACTTAGGGTAAAAGTAAAACGACATACATTTTTGAATGTAGGGTGCCAATTTTAATTGGGAAATTGTCAATCTCGCAACTGCCATGCTTTTCAGCAGTACCTTTTCCCCCTTATGTCATTTATGTACGTGTTTTATTTCCCACTGTAGGCACTTCTTTTTCACGGCGATGCTGTACACTTATGGGCGCTTTCTTAGCCGGCAGCTTGTGAATACAGTAACTTCAGATCATTTGCTGTATAAGGTTGTCAGCGGCCTAATAAAGTATCAGATGTTTATTTGCTATTTTCTTTATATTGCAGGTAGGCTCAATATCTCTTTCAACATTTAATAATTTCCTGTAGTAGATACACTACAAAAAGTTCATTGTGAATTTAATGTTACAAAGTGAGACTATTTTTTGAATTATGATCCTGTGTTAAAGATTTTATCCAAAATAGATTATATCCTATCAATAACAACATGTTATTATCTGCTATGCTAGAGTTTTAGTTCAAGTAACCCCATAGTTAATTCAATGTTGCCCAAAGAATTTTCCGCTAGTCGTTGTTTGGTTAATAGCTGCCCAGATGATTTAATTGCGGTGTTTAATAGCAAGCCATAACGGCGCTATAGTGGCTCTGGAGAGCTGCCGCTAGCACTGATGCAACAGAAATAGCGGGCTATAGCAGCTGGAGAAAGCTGTCGCTAAATCCTATAGCCCACTATTTAAAACACTATTTAAATGGGAAAAATCGCCTTTGAGCTTCGGTGTTATTCTTTATCTGAACATCAGCGGATGAAAACGTTATATTTATCAGTTCTGATTATTGGATGTTTCATTTCTTTTTGGTTATTTTGAATGGAAATTGGGCATTAGGGCACGTTTGGATGAAGGCCAACGGGAGCCAAGCCAATATTTGACCGTTGACCGTTGGCAGCGGCAATGTTTGGATGGCCGCAATGATTTGGCAGCGCGCCGCACAGACAGCCGATGCGTAGTTTATTTTTCAGCCGGTGTGTAGTCAATTGGTCAGTTCAGGGCGTAAGTTTTCATCGCTGAAGTTTGGCCGGCCAAACTGATTTGGCAGGGCAGGTCTGGGCAGCATCCAACCGCACCCTTAGAGTCTGCAAATGCCCAGTGCCCAGTTTTGTACTGTACATGCCTGCCAAAGTTATTACTGTTACACACGTAGTCATGTACTAATTACCTTTGAAGGGTCTTCATTCACTCGATTGCATGTGTTGACAGTCATGCTTTAATCATAGATAGCCTGCTTCTCTTGTATTTCTAGTTTGTATCTGGCAAAAAGGTAATATTATTGTATGCCTCCCATGATCCAGGGTTTGTATGGTTTATTTTGACTCTGAAGAAAAAGACATACAAGTACCAATTCAAACAGTATGCTTGGACGCACATGATACTTTTAACGGTGTTCGCACAATCCTCTTTCACTGTGGCAAATATATTTGAAGGGATTTTTTGGTAAGTGGTTCGTTTCTTTGTGAACACCCTGTTCAGAGCTTGACTTTTGGGATATGTGGAGTGCTTTGACATTTTTTTATTTTTTATTCAGTTTTAAGGTCTTAAACATGTGTTTCTTTGGTATTGCTATTAACATCGAGAAGATTCTGTCTTCCGGAAAAGGAATCTTCAATCTTGAAATTTCATCTTTCATCTGTTGTAAACTTGCAGATTAATTAGAATTTTTGAACTTCGTTTTGTTTTATTTGTTGTACAGCTATAAAAAGTATAGTAACCTTGAACCTCTCAATTTAACTGGATTTTTCTGCACTTCAATTCTCGGACACTATGCGCCTCTTTACTGGATTTACAGTCCACATTCAGTAATACCATGCTCTTGTTTGGCTTTATTGACATGTATGAGCCGCTGTGATAGTAAAGGCTTGCAATTAGATCTTGCAAAACATGTTATTAATACTAATACCGCTAATACCGCTGTAATGCCCTGTCTGACTTCTCTGCCATGACGTTTCCTTTTTCCACTACTTTTCATGGGAAGGTGTATCATTCTCATTTTTTTTCCTTTTAAGTTTAAACTATTTTATGTCAATGATGCATGTCACCAATATATGATTTGGAAGATGTGATATGATTTTTTTGATATGATTTTTTTAAGTCACAAGTAATTTATATTATGCTACAATTAATGAAATCTAACTCGACAATTCTATGTTTGCTCAGGTTTCTTTTGCCTGCTTCACTCATCGTGATCAATGATATCTTTGCTTATCTATTCGGGTTCTTTCTTGGAAGAACACCATTAATCAAGTTATCCCCAAAGAAAACGTGGGAAGGTTTTATTGGTGCATCAGTGACAACTATCATCTCTGCATTTCTGGTGAGACATTGTTAAATTCTCCATCAGGATAATTTTTGCCGCAACATTTGATTTTTTAATAATGAAATTTATTACTAGCCTGCCCCCTGTTTTTTCTATACATGTGCAACGGCACCTTGTCTTGATGTATAGTCTTACTTGTATCAGTGTCTAAAACTCTAAATGGAAGCCTTTAATTCTTTCTTTGAACATTTAATGTTCCCCTGGTCCTGCTGATGTGTTATAGTATTGTCCACTTATGTTTTACTGTATGTTACCAATTACACTAGCACCCTTCTTCTCTCTTGTTAGTCATTAGCCACCCAGCAATCTCTGATCTCCCTTCTCATTGGTCACTTGAACTTCAATTATGTTACTGATATATTTCTAGTGCACTAGGCACTTTTTCCTTGTGGACCTCAACAGCAGAACTACATCTACATGTACTGAAGCGTTTGATATTTTGTCCATTACCTAGAGAAAAAAAAAACCCACCAGCACCTTCTGCGAGACTTGATATTTACCAGAGTGCTAACTGTTGGACATATGTATGTGTTATGTGTGCATGGATGGGCCTGTGTGCCCGTGGCCACGGCCGCCCCCTTTGGTTAGAGATATGAAGAGATCTTGTTTGGTTCTGTTTCTATAAGCCTCAAGATCTCCTTACTCCTATATATATGTCAGTCCAACAATTTCACGCAATCTCAACTGCTTTCATGTATCACAAGTCCAGGTTCTATCTGATTCTTCTTCCGCAACCTAGCGCACCACAACTTAGAGTCAGTGACAAATGAACTATCGCAGTCTGATAATGTAGCTGGCGACATTGCAATTAATCTAGATCTGCCTTTGCTCCAAAGATGACCTACGGGACAAACCAACTTGTGTTCAAACCTAATAAGCTAGTCATGATGATTGCATCTAAAATGAGGTCGGTGGGTTGGGGTGTGGTGTGTCTATTCATTAATATCTCATTTTCTTTGATTATCAACCTTTACAAGTTAAAAACATGCTGCAGTGCGAAGATTTGTGTTGGCTACTCATGCTTTATGTTTTCTGGGAATACAACTGTATACAAACTCTCAAGGGGTTGTTTTTTAAATAAGGATCCACTGCTAATTTCTGTCTGTAAAATTCTATCTATTTGGTTTTAGTTCTAATGATGTGTTGCTCACTTTCCTTCTTTTCTGTGGCAGCTAGCAAAATGATGTGTTGCTCACTTTCCTTCTTTTCTGTGGCAGCTAGCAAACGTAATGGGCCATTACCAATGGTTGACATGCCCGAGAAAGGTACATAATTTTTCTTCAGAATATGATTGTTTTTTATATGGCCAAGTTACTACTGTGTTACTAAATTTTTCATGCGAATAATTTCAGGATCTGTCGACTGGGTGGCTTTATTGCGATCCTGGTCCAATGTTTAAACCAGAGCATTACTTGTTGGGAGAATGGGTACCACGCTGGGTGAGGACTTTTGCTCAACTTATTTATTTTAATTTCTCTTGTACTCCAAAATGGCGTCTTTGCTATGTTCCCAACCATAAAGATTATCTTAAAATCACTGTGATATGGTCTCTTGGAACCTTAGAGCTCTTTGATAGCGAAAACAATACATGTGTAATCTGTTGTGTATTCAAGGAGAGCACAAGTTACATATATATATAAGCTAACAACCAAATCTACCTCCTGACTTATAGAAACAGAATCAGAGAGAGATTTGGTTGGCATTAGTGTGAGAGGCCAAGGTGTGCACGACAGACACAAGCCTGGCATTTCTGCCGTACCAGAAAGGGAATAGGAGTTTGCTAACACTCTGATTGCATTTAAGCTTCTCTGACCAATTCATTCATCATTTTGAGATAGGATTGATCACACAAACATGCAACTATTCACAAAAGAACCATATTCGATCGCATGTCAGAAAGCAACGCCAAAGGGCAAAAAAGAAAAAAAATATACCTTAAGGGCATTTCGTCGAACACGTAGAGCACGCCATCCATGTCAACTTATCAGGTCTTTCCAAAAGGAACAAAGTTTTTCTCCCAAACCAAGAGGCGGTTGTCCTAAAAAATACGTGGTTATGTTTTTGTTGAGTTGAAGGAATATAGGAATACTAGAGAGCTAGCTCATTGATGAGGAAATGGCTGGTTCTTGGTGTATTAAACTTGAACTGAAAAAAGGGGCATGGAACTATGGAATATTAGTACCTGTACATTCAGGAAAGAACAGTCAGATGGAGATTTTAAAAAACAGATATCATCTCCATATGTATCGGCACCACATGAGATGATATGTCATTTATTTTTGCCAAAACATACCCATGATTGATCTTTTTCTGTTTATGTCGCTGTAGAATTTGATAATTAAATAGCCTGCAAATCGGGTTCAAAAGGTAGCCATTTGAATCTTGTAAAGGAATCCTATTAGACAACGGGAAAGACAGTGAGAGCTGTACATGATGCATGGCACATACGTGTTCTGAGCAGGACATTTGTAAGAAGAGTAGGATCTAAACAACGATTCGTTCTTTCTGATTTCGTTATTCGCTGATTTCCTCCCTATAGTCAAACGATCATAATCGTGCCCTTACATGTGCTTAATAAAGAGCTGAGCCTAACTTGGTGGGAGGTCTAGGTGTACATACCTGCCACCCAGGTTCATACCATCTTCAACTCAAACTTGGGTGTTTCTTCTTATAGGCAATTCCACCTAGTTTTTCCTGGGTTGGTCTTTTTTTCCCTTTTGGTTGGTCGAGTCTTTTTTCATCAATCCAAGCAGCAGATTAAAGTTTGCTTGATTCTTTTCCTGTCCCAATATTATCTTTGATTATTGAACTTTATTTAATTGCATGTGTCTCTTAACAGTTCCCATGGAAAGAACTTGCCATTATGCCTGTGCAGTGGCATGCTTTAGCCCTAGGTTTGTTTGCATCAATAATAGCGCCATTTGGAGGGTTTTTTGCAAGTGGCTTCAAGAGGGCTTTTAAAATAAAGGTATATACTGCTTCATTATTTTACTGCCTTTAGGAGTACTTATATTATTTTCACTTAAATTGATATATATTTTTTCAAAAAAAAATGTAGGATTTTGGTGACAGCATACCTGGGCATGGCGGAATTACTGACAGAATGGATTGTCAAGTAAGTATCTCAAGAAACATTCTAGCTATAGGGAAATGTTGCTGGCCTATATTTTTGCAAAGGTTTTATCATTCTAGTTCTATTGTTATAACGTAAGGAGCCTTTGGGCTGTGGCTAGTCCAAACCATCAGTTATAAAACAATCATTTGAACGAAATGTTTAACCTAGCGATGGCAGGGGTAGTAACCTCATTATATATTTCATTCCTCTATTTGGGATATTTACACTTTTCATTTTTGTCTGGGCTTGATCTTCATGTATTTTCTGGGATTATTCCATAAAACTAGTAAAATTCTATTGAGAAAGTAGAAATGGTGGGTAAAATGATCTTTTGTTTTGAAAAGGCTATTTTTAACTCCTCTGTATTTCTAGTTTTCTGTAAACATGTTTGTTTGTTTACCCTCTTTTTTTTTTAGTATAGATGCCTTTGTTACCTGATTATATACGTAGCTGAAAAAAGAATCTTAGAGTGCAACTAGGCCACAAGAATGGCTATGCAAAAGTTTCACTTAGAAATACATATATTGCTGGTAATTGTTATGTTATGGTGTTGATAAACTCACAATCGCTTATTTCTTCTTGAATAAATTAAATGAAGGGAAAGGAATTTTGGAGAACCAAATTTGCTCTTTATGAACTTCCCCTTGCCCCAATCTTGTGCATTAATCAGTCAATAAATTATAGCTTAACATGATTTTCTCTGTCCGTTTCCACAGATGGTTATGGCAGTGTTCGCATACATTTACCACCAATCATTTATTGCGCCCCAGAACTTCTCTATTGAGATAATCTTGGATCAGGTCAGGATCATTATACCTTAATATTTTATCTTATCTCCATTACCTTGAGTAGTTCTCTGTTATTTTAAGCAATTTATCTTGTGTGATCCTAACCAGTGTCTACGATTTGTCATTCAGATTCTAAGAAACCTAACCTATGAGGAGCAAAAATACTTGTACGAGCAGCTTGGGGAGATCTTCCATGAGAGGCAACTGATGCAAAGCTGAGAGCTAATGTGCTCATGAAAAGCATGATATGTTGTGTATTTAAGCCTTCGGCTCATTCTGTAGCTCTAGATTCCTGTATAGCAGCAGCATTCCTTGAATGCACCGTGATATTGCGGAGTCCATTTCCAAACCATTGTACAGAATGGTAGAAAGGAGAGAATGAATGAGTTTTAGGTGCTTTATTCACTCTCCACTGACCCTGCCTTCTGCAGCTATCCATATACTCCTTGCTAATTCTGTCCTGTTATCATCGTTTCGGCACCCTTATATTGTGAAAAGGGGACCTGGAAAGTTGTATTCTTGCTTATCGTTTTTGCGGTCATGGCCTTAGAATCTCAGATCAAATTATTCAAATATTCGAGGATGCATAGAATAAGAGGGAGCATGGCAAATTCTTATTTCCTTGCCTTTTCTCTTCCATCAGGCTCTTTGTTGCATATTTGTTGTAACTTAGCTTGCATATAGCAATCTTGTTCTCCTTTTCAGACGTCCATGTGTTGCATCACTTGCGCGTAAATGTGTTATGTATGTTTTGGCGTCACCATTTGCGTTTCTTTCTACACTGGCATATGGAATGACAGCTTACAATCATGCATGCAGCTCCTGGAAGGTATTGGAGAAGGTTGACAAGTCAGGTAGACAGCGCAGATGGCATCTACAATAATCAATCCTGGTTATCAGATTCAGATGCCTTGCTTGTATGGAAACATCATTGGATAAAGTAATTAAAGCAGACGGGGAACATCATTATGGGTCGAGGTCCACCAATTCCAGAAGTGGAGGAACCTCTCTGGATTCTCGTGTTGAGTACGAATCAACAATCTTCGACACGCAACGGTTCTACCCTTGGATATCCGCTCCGGGCTAGGCGTTGTTGCTATCTGGGTTCTGATGCCTTGTGATCACAATTGTCCATGATATCTTATCAGTTATCGTATGATACGCAATCGATTATGATGTGTTAGTGTGGCCATCTAGCGGATCGCTTTCTATTGATTGAACACGGCCCATATATTACTACATTTACAATTTTGCGACGTGCTGTATATAGTATCCGTTGGTACGTCCACTTAAGGCAAACAATTATAGTGGGTGGGAGGAAACACAAGCGCGTGTATATGTGGATCGTTCTAAATTGAAAATTATCAATAGTTGCATTATGGATACACTGTTATGAGAGCCCATACGTAGAAATTTATATGCAATTTTTATCACTAAAGTCTATGCAATTTATGGCTCATTTAACATATGGTTTATAGATTTTGCGTTAACAGTAATATTAAGTTGCTTACACCGGACGATGATGGAGAAAGGTCTCGGTTATACTTCTCATAACTAAGAGAGATGATGATACATAACAGTAGCCTAAATTTCAGTATCACTAATCTAAGCTCCCCGATATCTAACGTCAAGCCCTCTTCTTCAACCGTAGCCATGCATCACTCACTTCTTCCCTTATGCTTCCGATGACGACACAGACACACTTTACTTCTTTGCGTTGACTGCTGCTTTGCCACTAGAGAGATCTACCGCTGCCTCCTCAGTCCTCACCGTCACCGAGCCTGCCGCTTTCCTCTAATCCTAGCTTGAATCAAATAAATCCCTCTATCAATCATAGGATTTTAACCAATTGCGCTCTAGGAGTAAGGTCGTCAAGATCCGATTTGGATTCTAGAACCTAAGGATCATACAATCCTTTGAGGTAGAAATGATCCGTATCTCATGTAGAATATCCTAAAAGATTCAACAAAACTGGTAGAATCTTCTATAGGATCCTGCATTACCGTAAATTTTACTAAATTTATGGCTGAGTGATATCTGTAAAAAAAGTTTTTATCAACTTAATATGATTTTAACACTTTTGCATGTTGTGATATATTAAGCAATTCGATATTTCGTTCTCCTAAATTGTAAGTCGTTTTGGTTTCTTTAGGTACATAGTTTTTGTTATGTATCTAGATATACACTAGGTTTAGATACATATTAGAATGAATGAAGTAATTGATACATTGGACATATCATGATCGAGCTACAATGGAATATTGCTTAAGTTGGATTATAGTGGTATAGTCAAGTTACAAAGTTAAGTTAAATTTAGCAAAATCAACATCAAACACTTCAAATTATATATCAAATATATGTATTGGCAACCTTGTCTTGGTGGTCCTAGGATCATGATCCTGGCACCCTCGTCTAGGTGTACTCCATAACCAAACAAAATTCTGTAGGAAACAAAATTCTTGCTCCCCGGTGGGCCTCGGGCCTCCAACTGGCAACTGGGCTGTCTGTCACCATGAACCCAGCCTCCACAAGCGACAGTCCCCTCCCGTCCTATAAATAGCCAATCACACCTGAGAGAAGGTATCTCTCCGTCCCAGGAAACCCGCTATAGCATCAAGGAACGTTTTTTGTCGTGTTGATCTCCCCCACCCCGCTCACCGTCTTGGCCTCGCCTGGAAAAGGAGTAAGCCTGCGGTGCTTTCCTCTCCTCCCCCTTCGATAGTTCGGTCCCTAGATCTTGTTTCGGCATTCGCCCTTCTTGGAGTGGTACAGTCCCTAGTTCGTGAATAGGTGATTTCTCTGGTTTTTGATCGCACCTTTTGTTTTGCTTCCGAGAAAGCCCTGTGCTTTTTTGGAATCCGCGTGGTTAGGGCTCCGCGGATTGTCTTCTCGCCGGGGAACTTGTCAAAACCCGTAGGATCCGATGGATTTATTGGGGGGTTTTCTCTTCCTATGTTGATTGTGGGTTTTGATCTGTGTGCTATCTGTTGCAGGGGTGTGAGAGGGGAAAGGGAGTGCCTTTGGGAGACGGAGATGTCGCGCAATGCGGTGGACAAGGCGACGTCCATCGACGCGCAGCTGCGGCTGCTGGCCCCCCAGAAGCTCTCCGACGACGACAAGCTAGTCGAGTACGACGCCCTGCTCCTCGACCGGTTCCTCGACATCCTGCAGGGCCTGCACGGCGAGGACATCAGGGAGACGGTACATAGATGCTCCTATTCATTCTTGTCGACGCCCTGCTCCTCGACCGGTTCCTCGACATCCTGCAGGGCCTGCACGGCGAGGACATCAGGGAGACGGTACATAGATGCTCCTATTCATTCTTGTCCGTGGTGCTATGTGTTCCCTTCTTTTCGATGATGGCCGTTGATTTAGATGGTAGATCTTGCTCCAAAATCTGTTTATACAACTATGCATGTACGGATCGTGAAAGCAGAGGAATCAGACAGGACATTTGGGCCTTGTGTGTGATATTCTTCACATATTAGTCGGTCATTCAGTCTAGTGGTGGAAGTTAGTGCTGCGTTTAACAAAACATAGTAGTACTGGGGTTCCACCATTTGTTCTCCAGTTGATGATCACTCCTGTACAAGTCTCACTTTTGTTTTCTAAGGTACATTACAATGATGTTAACATAGTGGGCTGCCATGATGTGCGGATCACTTGCACTATAATTATGTCCTGATAATCTTTTAGAGCTACGCCCTTTGAACTGTTTGCTGATACAAGGTAGTTTGTGGGTCAGATTTATTTCCTTTTCAGTACATAAGTATACGATAATAATAGTATTAAAAGCTACCTTTTTTGTGCATCAGTGTATCAGTACGTCATTTTACATGACTATATCATACTACACATTCAGTATGTCGCTTCTCCTTTACTACTTTTGGATATCTGTTTGCCTATCTCATGGTATGGTTTGATGTTTAATATATGGCTTGATTTCTATGCTCACTCAATGTTTAATATATGGCTTGACTCCTGCTTTGCCAATTATTAAACGATGCGGTTTGTTCTTCAACTCACTCTACACTCAATGTTAATTTAATTTGCAATGCTTTAAAGCTCTCCTTTTTTTGTAAATAGGTGCAAGAATGTTATGAGTTAGCTGCTGAGTACGAAAGTAAGCTTGAAGCCAAAAGGCTGGATGAGATTGGGAATGTGCTGACTAGCTTGGATCCTGGAGACTCCATTGTCATAACTAAGTCATTCTCACACATGCTTATCCTGGCAAACTTGGCTGAGGAGGTCCAGATTGCATACCGCAGGAGGATAAAACTGAAGAAGGGTGATTTTGTTGATGAAAACTCGGCAACAACTGAATCAGACATTGAGGAGACATTGAAAAGGCTTGTGCATCAGCTTAAGAAGTCCCCTATGGAGGTATTTGATGCTCTGAAGAATCAAACCGTCGACCTCGTCCTGACTGCACATCCGACTCAGTCAGTCAGGAGGTCACTACTCCAAAAGCATGGCAGGTTAGTTTTAAAGCTTGCTGAATTTTATAATAGGGTAAGATTTATTCGATGGAATTGAAATTTTCTATCATGAACTCTGGGTTATGTTTGTTATCTGAATGCATTTTTGGAACACAGTTTTCTCACATTGAATTGTACATAGAGTTTTCTAGAAAACCTAATGGCAGCACCTCCCCCCACCCACCCCACCCCACCCCCACGCGTTTTTTACATGTTCCTTATTTTTATAATATCAAAATATTCCTTGCATTGTTCTGTGGTAGACAGGAATAGAAATATGTTTTGATATTCTTTAGGCAAGTTGAGTCATATGTGCCATTTCAGAGCTTTTAAATTCTTCACCTTCTACAGGATAAGAAACTGTTTAAGTCAACTTTATGCAAAGGACATCACTCCAGATGAGAAACAGGAACTTGATGAAGCACTTCAAAGAGAGGTATTTTCTTCATCTTAGATACTTCGATATTTTAGTGTTGTATAATTCTATTTCTGTAGTAGCTAACGAGGAAAACTTTATCATCTTGACTAAAGATATATGTAAATGATTCTAATGTCATATGCCATTTCTTATCTACAGATTCAAGCTGCCTTTAGAACTGATGAAATCAGGCGGGCACCTCCAACTCCTCAGGATGAAATGCGTGCTGGAATGAGTTATTTTCATGAGACTATATGGAAGGGTGTACCCAAGTTTTTGCGTAGGGTTGACACTGCCCTTAAGAACATTGGCATAAATGAGAGGGTGCCCTATAATGCCCCTCTTATTCAGTTTTCTTCTTGGATGGGGGGTGATCGTGATGGTACATGGCTTACATGCTCTCTCTAGGATCTATTGCATAATTTTTTTTTATTATATTTATATGTTGAATCGTGCAAATAAAAGTTTGCAAAAAGAAGTGCGAAACCAATTCTAAAGTGACATCCACTACAGGGAATCCAAGAGTCACACCAGAGGTTACAAGGGATGTATGCCTGTTGGCTAGAATGATGGCTGCAAATTTGTACAATGCCCAAATAGAGGACCTGATGTTTGAGGTAAAAATAGAAGGACATTTTTTATCTGAATGTTGTAGATATATTAGTCTCATGAGAACTTTTTTATCATATGCAGTTATCTATGTGGCGCTGCAGTGATGAGTTACGTGTCAAGGTCAATCAGTTACACCGTTCCTCCAAGAAAGATACAACAAAACACTATATAGGTGCAGTTGACTTGAATAGTTTTTGTTAAACATATCTTATGTAATACCTTATGCATTGTCTATCATCTGCTGCCAAATATTCAATCAAACTAGTCACCAACCTATGCTTTCACACAGGATTGAAATTGCTGTAAATATATCATAATGCTTATTATGATTAGTATGGATCCTCATCAATTAGGAACCATAACAAGCGAGTTTGATAGTTTATTTTCACGGGTTATGATTTGAACACTATAAACCACATGAATCTATGTTGATGAAGACTGATCTATGCGACATGCAGATCAGAATTTGTAGTCTAAGTTGTCTAACCAAAGTCAGCATCAGTGTCAAAAGTTTCCGGGTCGATGGATCAAGGAACGTGGATCGAGCAACGAGGAACACTACTTGAGAAAGGTTTCAACAAGATGGGGTCAACATTGTTCCCCTGTTCCCAGCGTTGGGAACAACATTCCTAGGACAAGGGACGTGGCACTGTACTACATTCCCAGGTTGATGGATTGAGGAGCCTAGATTAAGTAACGAGGATTACTATTGGAGAAAGGTTTTAGCAAGACAGGGTCAAGATTGTACCCGTGTTCCCGGAACGGGGACAACATTCCTGGGATGAGGGACATGGCACTGTACCACATTACTGGTGACATAGTCACATAGGTCAGCATAAGGGTCTAAAACTTTAAGCCATTAAAATCGTAGTCTGATTAGGAATTGGAAAAAAAGGGGCATTTGAAAAAGAAATAGACAGGGTAAGTCTGCATTACATAAGGTATGGGCCATAAGGATCAGAAACATTTTATGGATTTGAAACATGCAATTAAACTAAGGTAGTTAGCTTATTTAGTATGATCAGAAGATATATTTAGAAACAGCTAAATATCATCAGGATTTGCATGTGTACATGTGCTTTCTTTCCACCATGGGACTCATGGTCTTGATATCTGAGTTCTGAATTCTGTCTCTTTGCTTCGTCTCTGATATATGCGGGTGTCTATTTCTGACTTTCTGCTATGTTTAGTCTTCATGAGAATCATATCGCCGTGGAACTACTTCTCTGCAACATTCTTGCCATTTTCATGCAGCCTGTGATATTTAGCATGGCATCATAGGCAGCAATTGACATGAATTAACATGCTTCCTAACCTTTTAATGTAATATTTTTCTGTGTTTTATTCCTTTATATTTCTGCAGTCTAGACAAAGCTAGGTCAATTTAATACAGGCTGACATTGCTCTTCTTGGATGCAGAGTTTTGGAAACAAGTTCCCCCTAGTGAACCTTATCGTGTGATTCTGAGTGATGTCAGAGATAAACTCTACAACACACGCGAACGAGCACGCCATTTATTAGCTAGTGGGTTTTCTGAAATTCCTGAGGAAGCAACCTTCACTGATGTTGAACAGGTATCTAAGTGAAACAGCAGTGGTCATTCGATTTGTCTAGCTAGGATTTTTTTTTTAAAAAAAACAGTACCATACACTTTTAGTATGTACTAAGATCACATTCTATGATGTTATGTAATATGTTTAAACTTTCCCAAGATAATGGATCTCATAACATTTTTGGAATACATTACGTGTCTTTGGATTGAAGCTTTCTTCTTTTGCAGTTCTTGGAGCCGCTTGAGCTCTGTTACAGATCTCTGTGTGCCTGCGGCGATCGCTCTGTTGCAGATGGAAGCCTTCTTGACTTCTTGCGTCAAGTGTCTACATTTGGACTATCCCTTGTTAGACTTGATATCAGGCAAGAATCTGACCGACATACTGATGTTATGGATGCTATAACTGAATATCTTGGAATTGGGTCATATCGTGAATGGTCAGAGGAGAAACGCCAAGAATGGCTACTCTCAGAACTTAATGGAAAGAGGCCGTTATTTGGTCCTGACCTTCCCAAGTCAGATGAGATTGCTGATGTTCTGGAGACCTTTCATGTGTTAGCTGAACTTCCTTCAGACAGCTTTGGTGCATATGTAATATCAATGGCGACAGCTCCCTCAGATGTTCTTGCAGTTGAGCTCTTGCAGCGTGAATGTCATGTGAAAAAACCACTTAGAGTGGTACCATTGTTCGAAAAACTGGCAGATCTTGAGGCGGCACCAGCAGCACTAGCCCGGCTGTTTTCTGTGGAGTGGTACAGAAACAGGATCAGTGGCAAGCAGGAAGTGATGATTGGGTATTCAGATTCTGGGAAGGATGCTGGTCGTTTCTCTGCTGCTTGGCAACTGTACAAAGCTCAAGAGGAACTTATCAAGGTTGCTAAGATGTATGGGGTTAAGTTGACTATGTTTCACGGGCGAGGTGGAACTGTGGGAAGAGGTGGGGGCCCTACCCATCTTGCTATACTGTCACAGCCTCCAGAAACTATTCATGGATCACTTCGGGTAACTGTTCAAGGTGAAGTCATCGAGCAATCCTTTGGAGAGGAGCATTTGTGCTTTAGAACCCTGCAACGTTTTACAGCTGCTAGTCTTGAGCATGGCATGCATCCTCCAATTTCACCAAAACCAGAATGGCGTGCTTTAATGGATGAAATGGCTATTGTTGCCACAAAGGAGTACCGATCAATTGTATTTGAAGAACCACGCTTTGTTGAATATTTCCGTCTTGTGAGTCTACACACTTCATTTTTCTTTGCTTATGTTTTCCTTTCTACATACCTTCACTTTATCCTTATACTGTAATGCAAATACTACTATGACTTTTAATGTAGCTTTTATTCAGTCCCTGGCATGTCACTCTTGTTTTTATTTAATTGGGAATTTTTCTAGCTAGTCCTGAAGGTTAATTAAGACATAATAGTATTTTAATAATGTCTTCTACTGTTACTCAAAATTTATTTCTCTCTCTAATGTTTCTATTTGTGTGCATAACTTATCCTGGCATTGTGTTATTCTTTCAAATAGGCAACACCTGAGATGGAATATGGAAGGATGAACATTGGAAGTAGACCATCAAAAAGAAAGCCAAGTGGAGGCATTGAATCGCTGCGTGCGATTCCTTGGATCTTTGCATGGACGCAGACTCGGTTCCACCTACCAGTGTGGCTTGGTTTTGGTGCAGCATTCAAGCATGTCTTGGATAAGGACATAAGGAATCTTCAAACCCTCCAAGAGATGTACAACCAGTGGCCATTTTTCAGGGTCACACTAGACTTGGTTGAGATGGTTTTTGCCAAAGGCGATCCTGGTATCGCTGCTCTGTATGACAAGCTTCTAGTTTCTGAGGATTTGCTGCCATTTGGTGAGCGCCTTAGAGCCAATTATGAAGAGACAAAGCAGCTTCTTCTGCAGGTGATTGTCTTGCACCTTTCTGCATTCCTTACCGAGTATTAGGAAAAGGAAACTCGATAGGACTAGCCATAGGTTAAGTTATAATTTAGTAATAGCTGGTTCTGGTCATAGGATTTTCATGACATCTTGGCTCACGCAATACTACGTGATTTTGTGAATTTCATTCAGGTCGCTGGGCACAAGGACCTTCTGGAGGGTGATCCTTACCTGAAGCAGAGGCTTCGCATCCGTGATTCCTACATCAGCGCGCTGAACGTTTGCCAGGCTTACACGCTGAAGCGCATCAGGGACCCCGGCTTCCAGGTGAAGCCGCGGCCTCACCTGTCCAAGGATATCATGGACGCCGGGAAGCCTGCTGCGGAGCTGGTGAAGCTCAACACCACAAGCGAGTACGCCCCGGGGCTGGAGGACACCCTCATCCTGACCATGAAGGGCATCGCTGCCGGCATGCAGAACACCGGCTGAAGCAGAAGAAATTCAGTGCCTTTGTTATTTGAGCTGGGGTAATCTGTAGCAGGGGATATTTGACATGTTGGTGCCCTGACTTCGGTAGCTCTAACCGGTTATAAGATTGCAAGCTTAGCATGCTGAGATATGTCGAACTCGTATACATGCTTATCCATCATGCTGCGGCTAAATAACCGTGGATTAAGCCGTTTGGTGCTCGTATGTCTGTGTCAAGGAGTCTGCTCAGTATGGCCCTGTTTAGTTCACCTCAAAACGCAAAAAATTTTCACCTAGAGAACCGTGTCAGTTTATTTCTTCTCTCTGTGCACGCGACCGAATGCATAAATACTATGCATAACGGGTGCATCTAAACACCCCCTATATTTGCTTAGATCATGGTGTCTTTACTGCAGTACTGTGGTAGCTTGTCAAAAAACTATACCCCGGAGTCCCGGACAAAACTGCCGTAGCGAGCACAGCCCCGGCAGCGCAGGCTGCAGAGTGGCCCGCGGCGTGTAGCACGACTGCATGAGCGCACAGGGCGGTGACTGGTGCCGGCGTGCCCGACGATCCGGTAGCCTGTTCGCTTGGCTTATCAGCCACCAGCCAGCAGTACTTCAGTCTCACAACAAATCAGCACCAGCCATCAGCCAGTCAGCAGCAGTACTTCAATCTCACAACAAATCAGCATCAGCCACCAGCCAACCGAAACGAATGCAAACGAGCGAGGCTCGAGTCGGTCCGGACGAGACGTCGAGAGAGAGGGGTGGTTGCTCCACTAGTCCACTGGAATAGCGATGATGAGGCACGCACTCGGAGATCAGGTCTCTATACTTTACACTGATATGGCTAATCTCCTTTCGTTTTTGGGCTGTCAGCTTGTCACGTCAAGGCCGTTATACAACGGGACGGAACAAACACTTGCCGGCCTCTTTTCTCGGTTGCCGGCCTCTTTTCTTTTGGTAGAGAAAAAAAAGTAACAAAAGAAAGAAAAATACAAAAGAAGCCAGTTGCACCTCTGTCCTCAAAGTGGTACTCCAAGTTGATCATCGTATTTGGATAGGTTCACCCCCTAGTTTCATTTTTCCGATTTTATCAAATGATGTAACGATGTTATCAGATGAATGAAAGCTTGCCGAAAGGCATTTTTCAAAAAAAAAAAAGAATTTGATCATCGTACTTTACGGTTCGAGTTTTGGGAGTAGCCGTATGCACGCATGATGGTGCCGGTCCGTCCGTCGGTCGGACTCCACAAGACCACAACCTATCATGCACACGCCGTGCGCTCCCGTTGTTGTTGCTCGCGAATTGATGCGTCCTGTCTCATTGGGCCCCTTCTCGCACGCCTCCATGTCTGATGTCTCGGCCTCGGGGGTCCCCGTCCCCGGCCGAGAGAGCGCGCCTCTCTCTCTCTGCCCGTACTTGCCTCGCCACCATAACTCCCTGGGGTTCGGTCGCACTTGTACAGTACCGCCACGCCGCGGCGAGCATGACCAACCAACCAAATCATTGGCGAGGTAGGTGGCGCGCGGCGAGGTGCGAACTCAACTGGCGCGACGGTACCCGTCCCGTTCGGTCCGGACAAAGTCCCGGGGGCACGAACGGCATGCAGACGACCGGACCGGACGAACGACCGTTCTCGCGCACGTACACCACGCCGGCCGATTGATGACCGCCGCCCGGTTTCACGGCGCCGGCATTGCTGCCACTGCCACTGCCATGCCAACGAAAGGTAGCCGATGCCGCCGATGCCGACGCCGACGCCCCAGCGGCGCGACACATACGCCGGCTGCCGGCCGGGGCGCTCTCTGCCTCTGCCGGCGCCTGGGCCTGTTGCGCCCGGCGCGGCCGACCCAACCAACGAGGCAGACTGAGGAGCGGATGCGGATCGTATCGCGTCATCGTGATTCGTGACCCGTGAGACCGACGTGGCGGATCGGAGTGCAGCGGCGCTGGCCGCGGCAGCGGGCGGCTGTCCCAGATGTTGACTGCGTGCCGCCTCCACACCCCCCCCCCTGTTGCCTGTTGGGTGCGTTCATTCACTCGCTCGCTCGCGTCCGTCCGCCGCGTTGGTTCGTCTATTCAGGGGGCGATTGGATGCCTGATCCTAGCCTGGCTCGTATCTGTGCGAGACAGGCTCCCGTGAGCCAAGCTGAGTACGTGTAAATCCTCGTGTTTGGTTGTCTGCACATGTCCAGTCTGGTTGAGATGAGAAAGTGTTTGATTACCTGTATGTGTCATGCCGCATGAGATAAGATTAAAAAAATAAATAATTTTATAATATTTAGCTTATGAAGTTGTGTTTTAATGATTTTATTTTACCTTTGTAAATTTTAATCTAATTTAAAATATATTAATATTACTTAATATATGCTAATCATATACTAATAATATCATTAGTAGGCTAATACCCGACTCTCGCGAGCCAGGCCCAGCAGAAACAGCCGAGGCCGGTGTTTCCTGAGAGCCTGGCCCGGCCTCTCCGGCTGTATGCGTGGAGCCAGGCTTGGACCTGTCCAGCCATCCAATCACGCGCGGAGTGCACGTAGGGAGCATGACCCCCTCACTCGCTCGCGTCCGTCCGTCCGTCGCGCGCTGCCACCACTCATTGATTCACTCATTCATTCCGTCGCTAGCGCTGCGACGCGAGAACCGGGCTCTGACGGCCGGCTGGCACTGGCGCGCACGGCAAAAAGAGCCAGCCAGACGGCCAGAGCGCGGCAGCGCCAGGGGGACCGGGCCAGCCTCTCTGGCTCTGCTCTCTGAGTCTCTGGCTCTCTGCTCTCTGCTCTGCTCTCCGCGCTCCGACGCCGGCCGTACCCGCGCCGGAGATCTCCATTAAATCGGCGGTGACGCGCCCACGTTCTCTTGCCCCTCACGCATCAATGGTCGGATCGGATGGATCCAATGGCGACGGACTCGCTCACCAACGCGAGCGGTACGCGACGACACCGGGGTTGGACTGGACTGGGACGTGGTGGTTTTTGTTTGGAGCCGGCTTCTCGAGCCACAGAAACCCAGCGCCACTGTCTGCACGGGATAGATGGTCTGCTTGGCCGTAGCACGGAGCAATGGTGACTCGCCGGCATGAATGGCCACATTGCGCGTACTGGCCTGTGTCTCTAATCAATGTTCGCTGCCTATGATGGATCGGCCTGCGAATAACAACGTTCAATGTTGTATTATTGTGCATAGTGTGACTCCAGGGGGTACATGCCGGGAGTACAAGTGTATAGCCAACCAGATAGGGCTTTGGATGCTAGGATCTTGTTTCTGTATGGACGAACACGTTTCAGCAGGCTTTTCCTTGCCTAATTCAGCTGTTCAGGACAGGCTTCAGACCACTCATCAGAGATCGGCAGATAGATGGCTGCTGATAGGGTGAGCTATTGACTTGTTGGCACTCAGAGGCCTACGCTGTTCAAAATGACAGGTGCCAGTGCCACTGATGAAGTGATGATCAAAGGAGTTACCACTAGTAGATTACATTGTCTTTGATGATTCCTTTTTTGCAAAATCTAGAATTACTCCCCGTGCCTACTCATGTCACATAACACGTTGGCGTTATGTCATGGAGATTTGATCCATCACACCTACCGGTAATATAGGGCACTCTAAAAAGAGCTCGAATACAATATGCCCAAGGTTGAAAAAAACAGAACATAAAGGAATTGAAATCCAAAGCGCTGGGGGTTGCTGCTGCTGGTGTTGTTGTTCCCCCTTGCTCCTTGGTCTCTTTTTTATAATCAAAGTGCAAAAAAAAAGCGAAAGCGTCGCTTTTGGATTATAACAAGAAAAGGCTACAAGGTTTGGCTTTTCCAACCTAAGCAACACCTTCTTTTGTCCTCACCAAAAGCTACTGCCATTTTTATACGGCCAAAGCAGCAAAATACACGCCAAAAGCTTACTTCTTTCCACGATAAAGAAAGGGGATAGATTCTTGTTTTGGATTCTTTTATGTCCCAAAAGCAACCAGCCGATTGCAAAGTGTGGAAGGTGCCTCTGCATTTTCTTAGTAGGTCGGTTCCTTAGTAAACAAGTCACGTTCGCGTTGACACTTGAACCCAACGTTCTGGCCAAAACTGAATGCATCATTTGGGTTTGCATTTTAATTCGAAGAAGCATATATAGTACTATAAGCCAGACAGAGTATTCTTTTGCAGGCTGGAAATGGTAATGGATATGTTCGGCTTAATCCTTGCATGCCATTAATTAGATTTTGGAGAAAATAAATCTCTGTCAGCCCAGATATATAAGGGTTGGCACAAACACATTCATAGAGTACAGTAGAATTTTCAGTACAGTTGTTGCTTGTTTTGCGACATGTCTACATTTAGAGTTTATCAGACACTTCACATATGTGTGTGTGTATAACTTGATCCAATTATTTTTTTCTTGAAATGTTAATCAGCTCTGAGTTAAGAGGAAAGTAACAAAAAAACAAAGCATCTCACATATAAATCTTGTACTGTCCCGAAGCTAAGCATGCACCCACATTGCGATTGTTCCAAAAGCTTAAAGAAGACCAAAAGCTGGATGGGGCATCCATGGACTTTTGGGTAAAATAAATGGCACATGCTTGGATGCGGTGGGAGTGGGATCGACGAACCCTAGAGAAAAGAGAAAGAAAAGGGCCCGGACAGGACAGGGAAAGGCCACTGCCGTGCTCGCTCTTTTGCTTTAAGGCCCTATTTGGTATCAATAAGCCTCTGACTTATTAAGTCAGTTGTATTTAAATTAGTTGTGTTTGGTTATAGGGACTTATAAGTCAGTGAGTAAAGACTGTTTTACCCTTATCCTATGCCCCTGTCCATGGTCCCACCCGGGGCAGGAGGGGGAAAAGAGTGACTTATTTCACTTTAAGTTGGGTTGAAGCTACTTATGGACTTATAAGTCTTTTGCACTTTAAGTCAGTGCTGCTTGGTTACCACAAGTGACTTATTTGTACTTTTTACACTTTAAGTCCCCTGACTTATGGAAACCAAACAGAGCCTAAGCCGACGCACAAAAGAGAGCAGCACGTCAGCTCGGATTTCCGGAGCAAGCCATCCATCGCTAGCCTCCTCCTGACAGTACAAGTAGCAGTATCATATTACCAAAAATTGGGTGAAGTTTTCATCTTCTGTGTGGCCTCCATCTCCGTCCCATCCTGTGGCCAAACTGTGTGCAAATTGCAATTGCGATGTGCCGGCCTGTGCTCCACTGCTCCCCTGCAGGCTGCAGCTCGTACCCCCAGCACAATCAAAGTATCGTACTCATACAGCCGTGCAGCCTGTAGAGCATAGTAGACTCGTAGTCGTATGGATGCACGCGACACTGCTACACTATGGAGCTAGTACACTCAAAGATGAATGAATGATTGAAGTGAAAAGCTTCTTCACTTCAGTGATCAAAAGCTGCAGGCGTGAAGTGGAGCTGAGTGTTTCACCAGAGACGGGGAAGCCGGTGAGCCACAGCCAAGGCCACCACCGTTCATGCGTGCTGGCTTTGAGGCTGTTCCATTGCAGAGAATCTGTGCCTCAGCTCACTTTCCGAGCTAAAAGGAGATATGGCACAACCTTTTGAAGTTGCCATTAGTTGGGACTTTCAGTGAAGTCCCTTTTTTTTCCAGAACGAGGCTTTCTCTAAAGCACTTTTCGGATTCGCTTTTCCTGCGCTGTCCCCGCGGATTTCCTACGCCGAGCCGAGGGCTGGCAACCTTTCGCCATATGATCGTCACTGCAACTACCAGAGCGATCCAATGGGAGGAGGAGTCTTTGTTAAAAGCAAGGAAACAACATGTACTCGCAGGAGCACCCACCTATCAGGCCCTTTTTAGGCTGACCGCAGTGGATACGGGAAAGCAAACGGAAGCCATACTGCAGTAGCAAAAAACGCCGCAGCGGGTACCCTAAAGACGAACGGTTCCGTCCCGTACGCGCGCGCGCGCGCTACTCCTGGCGTCGTACGGCGCGCGCAGGCAGCCTGCGCGGCAGAGGGAGGGGAGAGAGACTCGGCGGGCCCCACGTTTCCTTCTAGCTAAAAAATGTTATAACTCACAAACCAAAAAACCAAATTAAATTCCGATTGCACCATTAAATTCGTTGCAATAAATTCTTCAAAGCAAGATCTCAGATGGATATATTTTGATAAAATTCATAAAGAAAAGAAAAAAAAGATGAGGAGAGAGATGATATAGTAGTTGGGATGGATGAATAAAATATAGTAGAGTTGGGATAGAGTATGTGATTTGGAGTATGACGGGTGCGGGAGAAGTTGGTTTAGAGTACGAAATCTCGATGACCAGGACAGGATATTCCTTTTAGAGGATGCATTTAGGGGACGACGAGTGCGGACAGCCTTAGGTTGGCTGAACGTACATTTCCCTTTGATGCTTTGGGAGCGGGTTTCGGGGTGGAGGGGTTTAGGAGCTGGCGAAATTTGTTGCAGCGCAGTCAATTTCGGAATGTAATTAGATAGTCTAAAAGTTAGGCTAAAGTGCGCAAAATGGCCTAAAAATGGGCTAATCAGGGCTAATAGAGGACTAAGGGCAAGTACATTGGTGTCGTCTAATAGACCGTCTCATGCAGTGACACGTAATCTTGAGACGGCTTAACAGACAACATGTACAATAGATTGTCTTATAAATTGTCTCATAGTAATTAATAATTTCCTTAATTTGTGGATATAAAAATAATTATTTGTGAGTTGCATGACAACAATAACTCGTACAATGGTTATTAAGTGGTCTCATAGTCCTTAATTTTAGCTTTGAGGTGATTGTTTCACGAAACAACCACCTTATTCTCTCACCTCTCTCTCTTTCTTCCACGTCATCAAAAATACTACGTGGAACTGCATGAGACAACCTATGAGACCACCCACGTGTAGCAATGTACTTGCCCTAATGGGCTCTAGCCACCAATAGCCATTTTTGCACAATTAGGTCGGAAATTAGCCTATCTAGTTCTCGTCCAAATAAGAGGGCCAAGATTTAGGCACCTAGATCCAAACATCCCCGAATTCAGGTTAATGCAGAGATTCTAGATGTGAGGAACCAAAACAATATAAGGCTGATTTTATGTGCAAATCATATATCTCTAGTACAATGATTTAGGCACATAGGGGCCATAGCCCCTGCCTGCCCCTCCCTGAGTTCATGGCTCCGTCCCTACCGGTACCCCCAAAGGCCCAAACATTGATTAATTGGAATACCGAAAAGAATTTATGAGTGCAAGACATGCAAAAGAAATTTTTCTGAAGAGAACAAAAGAAAAGTATTGTATATTAACCTATGCTACTGTGATGATTTGCTTATCTCTGCAACCTTAGTTGTTTGTTTATACCACAATTACTCATATAGATAATTTCTTATCATTATCCATTTTGATATATTTTATTTATCAATTATCTATATGCACTTTCATCTTCATTCATAGTTTTTAGTTTTGGATCATACCTCCATATATGTTCAACATATACATCGACATGAAAATAAATATGCCTATGATCTGTAATTTCATTATCTAATGGTAATGAAATCAGGGCTATGCCCGTAGTGGAAAAAAAGAAGGAAGTAGAGATTCATACCTAGGGATATTTAGTATGGCGAGCCTACACTTTATATCAAGTTCACAACTAGGGGCCCGTTTGGCAGAGCTCTACATCACAGCTCTATACAGAATCTGGTGTTGTTAATAAAATAAAATATTTTAAACATCTAATTTAAATCTAAAAATAGAAGAATAAGACTCAACTAAAGACCCACAATTAGTCCACAGCTCTAGCTCTACAGATTTCTAGAGCCACGGATGAGCAGCTCTAGTTCTACAATTTTGTAGAGTTGTACCAAACAGGACCTAGGGATATCGCACATGCTCCATTCACTTTTTAAGTCTTTTGTACACTGGACCATATGGCCTACTGATTTTTGGATCTTGCTATATTTATGTAAAATCCGATGAAAAACTTCAGTGCTCAATAGTGGTGGTCGTTTGTTTAGTACCTTCTCAGATTTACAATACATGACTTTTCTTTGCTTTTCTAATTGATGTTTGCAAACACTTAATGGTTTTAGAATCCATTCTTTCACCCTTTCATTTATTTATTTCAAAGTAAGAAAAATATTCACTGAAGGAATGTTTTTTACCGCCATGCCAGCTGATACTTTTGGAGTGAAGTGGTCGCTGGTTCATTCTCTTGTTGGATATAGAAAGGCTCTATTTTGATCCACCTAGCTATAGTTTAACTAGTTACTAAATTTTAGCTAAGTGTGTAGGTAAGATGCTGACTAAATTTTAGTTGGACATTTAAACAAGCCCCCCCCCCCCCTAAAGTTTAGCTAGCTAAACTTTTGTGGGTGGTTTCAAACAAAGATGGAGAATTATAATCATGTAATAGTAGATTGGTTATATCTGTGAAGTAAAATGATTTCTTGGAACCATCGTTGGAGATTGGAGATGGGCCTCCTCTAGCACTCTACGGCTCTACCCTGCCGCAGTACACGGCCAGTACAAGTACTCACCTCACCTCTACTTTATTTTTTCCTTTTTGAGCTGGCGCCTCGCCTCTACTTGAGGCCGCCCGCGGTAGCCAGGCCCATGCGCGTAGAGAATCAGGGCACGCCACCCGCGCTCGGGCGAAGCGCCCCCATCCCTTCGCTTTTCCGCAACGGATTACTCCCAAACCCCACACGCGCGCAACAGTGCTTTATAAAAACCCCGAGATTCTCCTCGAATCACAAACTCCACATGCTCCCACCCCCGACCCGACCCGACCCCGATCGGCCATCCTCGCCCAAACCAATCATCCCCGAACTGCCTCCATCACACGGGCTCGAACCCCACCCCCCTCCACTGTTTGTTTGGTTATCAGCCACCAGCCAGCAGTACTTCAGTCTCACAACAAATCAGCACCAGCCACCAGCCACCAGCCAGCCAGCAGTACTTTTCTCTCACAACAAATCAGCACCAGCCACCAGCCAACCGAAAAGACCAGCCACACGAAACCAACACCGCGCCACCCGCGGCGTAACCTTTTCGGCCGGCCCTTTTCCCCGCAGCCCGGCCGGGTTGATGAGTCCATGCATCTGCGGCTGGCTCCTCCTCCCGCCGGGCCTATGAGCATTTAAGTAGCAACGACCCCTCCCCTTCGTCCCCGCTCCCCTAGCTTAGCTGCCTCCCTCTCGCCGCTGAGCGGAGCAAACCTCTCGTCCTCTCTGCGCTCCAGCCAGTTCTCTCTCTAGCTTCTGCTGGGGTCTAGGTTGCGAGGCAGTTCGGATGCTGTCCCACGTCGAGATGGCCCCCGCGGCCGGCGGGTTCAAGCTCTTCGGCAAGGTCATCAGGCAGTGCGCCGAGAGCGCGCCGCCGGTGGCGGTGCAGCCGCAGGAGGCAACGGCGGCGGCGTCAAGGAGGACGGCGTTCGCAAGGGAGAGGGACGAGCCGGACGAGCGGGACCAGCCGATGGTCAAGCGGGAGGCGACGTCGGACCACGACTTCGTCGAGAAGCAGCAGCAGCCGCACTCCGCCGGCGGCGGCGGGGGGGCGGCCGAGAGCGCGGAGAGCAAAGGGCAGCAGCACCCGCGCCCGCGGCAGCAGCAGCACCAGGACACCGCGGAGGCGCGCGCCGCGGCGGCCGCGTCGTCGGCGCCGCCGCTGCCGTGCCCGCGCTGCCGGAGCCGCAACACCAAGTTCTGCTACTTCAACAACTACAACGTCAACCAGCCGCGGCACTTCTGCAAGGACTGCCACCGCTACTGGACCGCCGGCGGCGCGCTCCGCAACGTCCCCGTCGGCGCCGGCCGCCGCAAGAACCGGCCCCTCGGCCCCGTCGTCGCCGCCGGCGCAGTCCCCGTGCCCGCCCACCTGCACCACCAGCACCGCGCCGCGGTGGCCGCCGCCGCCGCAGCAGCAGCGGCAGCAGCCGGCGCGGGCTTCGTCCTCGGCTTCCCCGGCCAGCAGCACCCTTCCTCCCCGTCGCCGGTCTACGCCGAGCGGTGGCCCGTCTGCCCCGACCGCCGGTTCTGACGCGACGATCCGCCGCCCGATCGGCCTCGGTGCTGGACCCCTCCTAGCTGAGGGGTTCCGGATAGGGAGCTACTCCTAGCTAGCTAGGCTGGTTTGACTTGCGTAATTTGCTGGTGTGGTGGGCGCGGGAGCCTGGCTTTTCTTGTACACAATCACCAAAGCGGTATGGATGGATGGACCGACGGAGGACGACGACATGGAAATGGCCTTTGTTTTCTTCCTCTTCCTCTGCGTCTAGCGAGCTCTCGTCCGTTTCCTTCTCTTCTCTTGTCGTTGTTTCCTGATCCCCTGGGCTCGATAGCTCGCGGTCTTGCAGATGGGTGTGTACTACTGTGTAGTCGTAATGTAACAGCAGCGGCAAGTTGCAAACCCCGTGGAAAATCTGTCCGTGCGGGCGTGCATGCGTGGGCGTGACCCTGCTGCTGATGAATGCGATCCCATGCACTCGTGTCCTTGGAGTCGGTGCTCTGCTCAATCACCTCGCCCGACCCGAAGGGATGGGCATGGGCTATCAGCTAGCTGAGCTGCTGATTTTACCCTGCGTCCTCCTCACCGCACATTCCTGGCCTGGGAAATGGTGACAACGAATGGTGCTCTCTGCAGACGGAGCTCACCCACAATTGCATAACCGAACGGCAACGGATAAAGTGTGTGAGGACTGAGGAGTGAACGAAGAAGATGTGACGTGACCATGAGTCCATGATGACCACCGGATATGCGTTGGGGCTACAGGAACAGGAGCCTGGTGGTAGTGGTGGTGTTGACCGCGCAGGAGAGAGAGAGGGGCAGGAGAAGAAGACGGTGGTGCGGGCTAGGCAAAAGGCGCTCTCTCGATCGGCCTGCATGCTGCTGCTACACAACATGGGCACGGCCACATTTCCGTGAGTGGGTGGCACAGCGCTTTTCACCACCCTTTTGGGAAGTTTCATCACGATGGGGCATGGGGACAGGGCACCTGGCGAGTGGCTTTTACCGCCCATCAATGCGCTCCCCTCTCCCTCCCTCCCCCAGCGAAAGATCTCCCGGCCTTTACTAATAAAAGCACCCGGAGATAAATATTCCAACCGTCAACTTGTCAGGAGGAGTCAAGGGGGAAGAAGGAGGAGGCAAAGCCGGCTACTAGCAGCCACCTAGCTGCAGCAGAGGTACAGGCAGTAGCTGCTGCCGCTTTGGGGGCTTTAATTGCTCGCAAAGTTACTTTTTGCGAGAGCGCTGGCTTTGCCGCGGGTTTACTGCTCTCTCGGCTTCGGCTCACGCTCTCGGCGCCCCCTCGCGTCGTCGCGTGTGGTTGGGAGCTGGGCGCGGGCCGCGCGGCCGGCCGGGGACCTTTACCTCTTCGCCCGGCCTGCTCTAGCTCTCTGCTGAGAGCAAGTATAGTGAGGATCACTCAGCTGGCTGGGAGCTGCTCCACATCACCAAAATCTGAGCTGGAGGAGAGAGAATAGGAGAGAGAGAGCCGAGCGGGCTGTTGGTGAGACGCCGGCTGAAACACAGGAACCGAGAAAAAAAAGTGACCCATTCGAATGATCAGACCAATAGCTAACAAACATTAATTATTTACAACTACTATAACAATCAACCTTATAGCCAACCCACTGTATGAACAGACTGTATTGTTGCTTATATGTGACATGGCAATAGCATTTAGCCTTTAGTTGGCTAAAATATTAGTCATGCTCTCCCACACCACAGCCCCACAGGGTGATGGTGGCCTTGTGGGGGGCCATGGCCGCTGACGTGGGCGCGCGCGGGGCCTTGACCTGACCTGATCTCCGGCTTTCGATTTCGCGACGAGCGGCTAGTTTTAATGGACCGTTTAATCGTTGTGTCATGCTGAGTATGAGATCTTGCAGGGGAGTGTAACTAAGGGCCTGTTTAGTTCGATGAGAAAGTTTGCGAAATTTACTGTAGCAAAACTAAATCGAAGATTATGAGGACTAAACATGATCTAATTATAAAACTAAATACACGGATGGACGGAAAATCGCGAGACGAATCTATTAAGCCTAATTAATCCATCATTAGAGATTGTTTACTGTAGCACGACGTTGTCTAATCATGGCCAAATTAGGCTCATTAGATTCGTCTCGTGAAGTTATCCGGTGGTTATGAAATAGATTTTGTCATTAATCCACGTTTAATATTCTTAATTAGTGTCCTAACATTTGATGTGACAAGTTTGTAAACTTAGTTTGCAAACTAAACAGGGCCTAAGTAAAGTGCCGGTCCATTAATACACAGCTTGTGCTGCATGTTCATGGAATCATCATGCAACTATAGACAGATGCGAATCTAGCCGAGATAAACACCAGGGTCGGCTCCATTATCGCACTGGAATCAGTTTAAAGGTGTCCATAGATGGTGTCTATTTTGCCAAATAAGTAAGACACTATGTTTAGAAACTACATCCCTCAATGCATAGTTTCTTCATGTATGTCCATAATTAATACTCATCCATCGTTCTCTCTTATCTCCACCAATCATATTTGTTGTTCAATTATCATGAGGACACTATCATCTTTCAATGCATGATTTAGTGGTGTCTAATGCATAGATTCTCGTGTTGAAACTGGGTCTTACATGAGACCTGGTTTCTTCATTTCTTCATCCTCTCTCTTATTTAATATAGCGCCATGTAAGCTAATAGTCCTAGGTGGCAGTGTAATTAAGGCCATGAGAACTATCCTAAGTGGAAGGTTTGAGATGGCTTTATAAAAAATTTTCTAAATTTTGTCGGGATCGGCTGATCCCGATAAAAGGCCCTAGATCTGCCCCTGACTATAGAAAGCCCTAGCCGGCTGGCAAATTCCTGCTGCCTGTAGACACTAGACAGTCAGACGGCCAGCCCAAAAGCGCATCCATCAGCCGGCCATGACGTGCACAACACAGGACAGCCTATTCTTTCCCCCAGCTGTAAAATGGCTCCGACGACTCTGACCCCAAAAGTCGGCGAACCGGGGGCGTAAATTTCACCAGACACCACCACCACCACGCCGATCGAAATCCACTTTCCGGCCGGATTTCCTCACGTTTGCTTGCTTCGTCCGGAAGCGCAGTCCCACAGCATGTTGGCGCGCTCGCCCTTTCCTCGGCAGCGACACAAAAGAGCCGGAGAAACTACACGCGCCCGACGCCGAACGAAGCGACGTGCGGACCGTACCCGCCTGCGACCCTGCGTGCTGATCTCGCGCCCCATCGACCCTCGTCTCCCGGCCGTCGTCTCATCGATCGGGACGGAACATGGCTGGGACTGGGATGGATATACTCCTACATGCAACTACTAGTAGTAGCTGAGCTGATGGCCGGCCGCTACTGGCTGCTGCTGATGGGCGTGACGTGGACGGCCGGACACGGACGGGTCCGGCCTTTGGGCGGTTGGGCCTCTGCTTTGGTGTGTTGGCCTCTGCTCGGGACAGGGACCCGGCACTATGAGATGAGCCGTTTAATTGGCCGTTTATGTTAATAACGCAGGGGCCGGGGTTGCTTTCCGCTGTGATCAAGAGGAAGAACCCAAGAGAGGAAGATACATGTAGCCCTCAAGAAAACGACTGTGCTGGTGCTGGCTAGCTGGGAGTTTTGTTTTATGCGTGGTAAGTCACATCGAATTGATGCTGCTCTATCGTTAAAAAAAGAAGAGTCGACTAGCCTATAGGAGAAATTAAGAAAACGAAAGCGCTAAAGAAATTAACTAATCCCTTCGGTTGATATTAGTCCCAGTCACCACTCAGCACCCATCATCAGGTCTTGATTGTAAAGTCATATATACGAATATGCTATTTTAGATATCTCTGCTACTCCCTCTCTATCGAAATATTTATCGACATATTTTTTTCTAAAATATTTGACCTTTCTTCTTATTCGAAACATTTATGCAAATATGCAAAAAGATCTATCATACTTAAAAGCCCATATTACAATAACAAATTACAAAGAAAATAAATGATATACACACAATATTTTCAAAGTCATAATAAAAAATCAATGGTGTATTTCAATACGGTGGGAGTATAATGTTGCGATCCACAGTAAGAAAATGCTTTAACAGCTAGGACAAGTGCTCGACAAGTACTCGCTCTGATTGTCACTAATCGTTCTCTCAGTGGAGCTTTTCTTAGAGGAAAAAGAAAAGGAAAGGAAAGGAAAGAAGAGCTGAACTAAAGCTAAAAGATGGACAAAAAGAGTGCACTTTAGAGTACTTTGATTGATCTTTATGTGGTACACGGAAAGGCCGGCCTTTATGAAGGCATTTTGGGCAATCAACTTGAAATTGCGTAAAGGCATACAATTCTGACGTGGGAGCCGACACCTTTCACGCCTTGAGCGCTGTCGGGCCAAATGTGCAGATGAAAGCTTAGCGCCAAAGTAGGCTGGTACAAGAAGGCATGCTCTTATCCGTTCGTGCAATCAAAACTGTCCAGAACTGCCATGGAAATCGCACCAGGTAGCACGGCTACACATGTTCCTTTCATCCCTTCTTGTAACAGTACTAAATCAGCTTACCCAAGTTGGCTTAACTCATTTGAGTGACATAATGCAGCCAAACACTGCTACTCCTAAACATCAAGTATGACATTTAGTACAAACAAATTACTTTACTCTTAAACTAATTAGCTTGTCCTAAACCTCACCTATCCAAGGACAGGACGACTGTTCTCTCCTGTGAGGTGGCAGCTGCCAACTTGTCAAATGTCAAGTTTGATCCATTTTGATGAGACATGAGGCGTCAGGCACCTAAAGGATGTAACGGTAATACCATTCATGTGAAGAGAAAAAGGGGACCAGTTGTAACAATATCTGAAGCTTGAGTAGGCGTAAGTGTGCATATACCTTATCTTTAACTGATGAACTAGTCACGAAAAGGGGCAGAATACTGATGAACATTAATTCTTTTTTTTACGTGGAAAAGAGCTTTCCATTAACTTAACGGCTTAGCTAAATCACTGGCCACCAAAACCTGAATACAATCAGGAGGACCGTTCCATGCAAGGTCGGCCTCCGGCTGACACAAGCTTCCTAGCTCTGCTAGGGAGTGAGCAACTTTATTACAAGAACGCGGCGTATAGACTACCCCCTCCAAGATGAAATTCTCCTTGATGAAGTTTTTCAACTCTAAAACATCACCTCCGAATCTGGATAGTCTGTACGAATTATCCCTCATCGCCTGTGTCAACATCAGTGAGTCCGTCTCAAGAATCACCTTGCCCATCTCATGGGCCACAGCAGCTTTCGCTCCCTCTAAATACGCACGCACTTCCGCTTGGAATGCTTCTATTAGCCGTTAATTTTTCAGCCCCAGCGAAAAGGACAACACCTTGTTCATCATTGATCACATATCCCCAACCTCCTTCTCCTGTGTCCGCCCTGAATGCTCCATCCGAGTTTATTTTCATCACATCATGCTCCGGTTTTGTCCATCGTTGTACTGGTCTATGTGGTGGCTCACCCTTTTCGTTTCCCATCTTCCTGAATTCCTCTGCATTCTTTTCAATTACAAACACCAAGTCCTCAGTTCTCCTTCTTCTTTCTCCTTCCCAGACCCTATTTCTTTCATACCACCACTGCCAAAGTAGGACGATCACCTTCATCTGCTCCTCCTCTTTCAGTTTCATGACAGCTGCAATAGTTTCCAGGGAAGGAACACAGTCTGCTAGCTTCTCTCTTATCTCTTCCATCCTCAAACACCTCCATACTTCCTTTGTGTGCTTGCATTTAAAGAACAGATGCCCCCCATCCTCTATCATCTGGTTACACAATACACATTTAGTGTCCAGCTCCATGCCCCTCCTTTCCAGGTTCCGACGCAATGCCAAGGTGTTGTGCACCAACCTCCATAGAAAATGTCTGATCTTGCCCGGGCATTTGATCTGCCATAGCCTTTTCCACTCCACCTGTCCCCCCGGTACACCATTAGAAATTGATGCTGCCCTCCTTTTACCACTCCCTCTGCACTTTGTAAGCCGATTTCACGGAGAAAACACCTCTTTTATCAAAGTGCCAGGCCACTATATCTTCCAGATCCACATGCACCGGTGTTGATAGGATAATATCCACATCTTGCGGCCAAAACACTTGCTGCACTAGGGGCACATCCCAGCTTCCAGTGACTGGATTGATCAACTCCTCTACCCGGCTCAGAAGGTTGCTGCCCCTAGATGTGATCGGTTTCCTTGACCATTCTCTCACCAGCCAAGGATCTGACCAGATGTTTATGCTCCTTCCATTTCCCACCCTCCAGACTACTCCTCTTTTTAGTACTTCTATCCCCTTTGTAATACTTCTCCATGTGTATGAAGCCGCTGGGCCAGCAGTAGCTCTAAGAACATCGCCGTGAGAGAAGTATTTCGCTCTCAGTACTTGGGCACATAAAGAGTCCGGGTTCTGCAGCAATCTCCATCCTTGTTTGGCTAACATTGCTAGGTTGAAAAGCATGCAAATCTCTGAAACCCAGGCCCCCGTACTCCTTTGAATCTGTGAGCTTGTTCCAATTGATCCAGTGCATCTTATTATCTCTATCTTGGTTACTCCACCAAAACCGGCAAATCATTGAGCTCATCTGATCACAAAGTTCCTTAGTAATGTCAAAACACCCCATGGCAAAAGTCGGTATTGCCTGTACTACTGCCTTGACTAAGATCTCTTTCCCGGCCCTGGACAACATCTTCTCCTTCGAACCTTGTATGCGTTTCCATACTCTATCCTTCAGGTAGGAGAAAATTTTTCTTCCTACTTTGTCCAACAAAAACTGGTAGGCCTAAGCATCTTTCATTCATTGTTTCTCTCTGAATGTCCAAAGCATCCATAACCTCGTGGCGTGAAACATTAATTCTTTTTTGAGTGAATGATGAACAACTGGTCCGGTAATCAGAAAACTGGCAGCTCGTGGCGTGGAACTGAGGATTACATCTATTTGGGCCGATGATTACATCTATTTGGGCCGGCTAAACAGATTGATGGGCTCTAGCATGAGACTGTAGCTGCGGACGTTTGGCCCAGCTCATGGGTACACATGGACATGATCAACAGGCCCGCAAGCAGGTCGCTATGGGCCCACCGCCCCACACCTCTCTGTCTTCGCACCGAACTACCGAAGAGAGCGGAACAGGGTCAGGGGACACGGTCAGATTTATGTTTCCAAGAATGTCATGTAAGCATAAAAGTATTTAATTAATGAATGAAACATCACATACAATGCATTGTTTCATTTTTGATGTTTCATAGGCAATACATGCAAGACACAAAATGTGTTGGAAAGAGTGCCACATCATCAAAAATGATGACATGGCACTCTATTTAATGAAAATGCTACTCGCATTAACGGCCGGCGACAATCACCGGATTGGCCTCTGGCAGATCCGATGCGTACCTTGCAATCTTCACCTGGATGCTTGATGCCCTCGTGCTTGCTTGCCGATAGGAGCTAGCTCCTCCAGGTCGTTACAGCGTTGTTACTTGTTGGCTTGTTGCTGCTTGCCGAGGGGTCGCCGGCCCTACCGTACCCTCCATTTCCGCCGCGCTTTGCTCTCACGAAACGCGCCATGGGAAGCCACAAGCCAGCCAGCAGTCCAGCACAGACACAGAGCACCAATGCTACCGTACAACGTGCGCATTTGGTCCTCGAACGTGCATGCCAGCGAGCGAAGTGGGCGGCGGCTGATTTCGTGCGTGCTCCGGTCCCAGGCCTGCATGGGCTTCCAAGTCCGCATGGGCTTCGTTTTTTATGCACCGGAATCTGAATGTGGAGCGCGAAGGAAGCAGTCGGTGGAGGATTTTGTACTAAAGATTGTTCGTCAACGACTCCCTTCGCCTGCCGACCTCAGCTCAGCTCACGGTCCAACTGCCATGGCACATGCTTCCCGGGACGGTAAACCGTTACAAGGCACACCCCACATGCGCTGACGCGCACAAGATGAATATATATGGAGGATACACAAACTGTTGACACAATATAACTACACAACCTCACATAGTCACATCATCAGCAGCTGAACTAGCATCGCCATTGTCAACAGCCTGACAAGAAGATAGAAGAACTGCCGGAGTGATCGATCCATTCATCCATCGATCCAACACGAAAGAAAATGACGGTGAGTTTCCTCGATCTATATGCTTGCATTTTTCTCTGAATCTGTCGGCATTTTCGGCCTCTTACTGGTTCATCTGTCGGTCCATCACCTGCAGCTCGTGGAGATGTGCGTGCACATGGACTGCCCGGGGTGCGAGAAGAAGATCCGGAAGGCGGTGCAGCGTCTGGAGGGCGTGCACGACGTGGAGATCGACATGGCGCAGCAGAAGGTGACGGTGAACGGCGACGTGGAGCAGAAGAAGGTGCTCAAGGCGGTGCGCCGGACGGGCCGGCGCGCCGTGCTGTGGCCGCAGCCCTTCGCCGCGGGGGCCGGCGCCGCGCACGCCCTGGCGCAGCAGCAGCTCATGTACCAGCCCGGCGCGGGCCAGGCCAACGCCGCCACCCACGCGGCGCGCCCGGGGTCCTCGTACAACTACTACAAGCACGGCTACGACGACTCGCGCATGTACGGCGCCTACTACCACCACGGCGCCAACTCGGCCGTCGCCGGCACCAGGGCCACCGACTACTTCAGCGACGAGAACGCGCAGGGCTGCTCCGTCATGTGATTGCGCCGGGATCACATGTCACAGGCTGACACCGCGCTCGATATTGAATTTCGGCGTTGTTGTATTATGTATACGAATGTTGAAGTAAGATTTGTGATATACTACACGGGCAAGGAGGGAGATAGGGGGTTGACTAATCTCAATCAGAGACCCTCGATTGGTTTTGAACAACAACTGAAATGTTTTCGAGGCTAGCACGAGGAAAAAAAATGTTGAATTCTCGAAACCAGATTCGTTTCGCCTGTCTCCTATAATCCTCTCATATGGTGTTACTTGAAGCTTATTATAAATCCCTAAGCCTCACATAGGCCTTTCATATGGAGAGACTTACAATAAGCTTAAATAGATGTTTGGTTGTATGAGCTTATAAATTATAATGCAGAGGTTTTGGACAAGTCAAATGAACTAGCTGTAGGCAATGGAGGAGGACGCTTGGAAATTTAGGTGTGGTAGACTCGCAGTAAATTCATCGTCTGCGTATCCCACAGCACAAATAAGAGTATAAACTGGTAACGAAATTGCATAACTAAATATTGAAGATGCAGCTCCTATAAAAAAAAGTAGCAAAGTCTTTAACACCATATAAATACATAGTTCAACATACATCAACATCTAAGACCTAGAGAAACATGTCGAGTGGAAAAAATAAATAAGATAAGAGTGATATAAGTGACAATAAATAACAAAATAGTACAAATTATACGAGAACTCATGCAACTAACCTACTACTAAAGAACTAAACATGAGTCTGCCGTTCCATTGTGCAGTCTTGGACTATTGCTAAATAAGTCAATTTATCTCTTGAAATAAGTCTTGGACTAAAGATCTTTGCTAATAAGATTTTTTAGGGACTATTGCTAAATAAGTCGATTTATCTCTTGAAATGTCGTGGAGGACAGGTCACAGGAGCAGTTCACCGTTTGGTGCTTGGGCCGTTCCATTGTGCTCTTGGACTTGGGCCAAGAAAGCCGATAGCCGATTAACAGACCGTGTCACAGTCCAACTGCCTTCCTGACTCCGCGATGGCTCCGGTCGCTACTTCCTCTGCGCGCCGCCGAGTCGCCGCCGCATGCCGCACGGGGAGGAACGAGGACTGGAGGAGGGTTCTTCTGTGCCGGGTAACTGGGGCAGCTGTCGCACCTTGCCATAGGTGGTCTCCGCCTCTGGCTGTAGGCTAAAAAAATTGTCACATTTTAGCATCTAGAGGTAATGCCAAACCTCACCGCTCACTTTAGTCTCCATCAGCCATTGTCATGTTTATCAGTTGAATAAAGAGTCCATCTCCTTAGGCCAATTATAGTGCAAAGTGTCGTTGGACACTTACAAAAACTGGGAACTTGGAACTTAGCTTGCCGGGATTCATGGGATGAAATTCTTCTCACAGTGATGAAATCTTCTTTCCTTTCTTATCATAATTATCTTGCCATGTCAGCAAAATTGCTGACGTAATTCTTTTTAATGCCCGTGAAACTCTCCATGAAACCCCACTAAGACTGGCCATTTACGATCGTTGCATCTCGATCTAACTGTCTAGATCATTTTCCTATCTTCAGCCACACCCTATTTTGGCAGCCTACACGCGAGGATGCCCAACATCAGACTTTGTCTTCGTCGTGTCGACACGTCATTGTTAGAACATTTGGATCGACTAGCAGTAGATCAGCGGGATTCTTTGCATTAACTTGAATATAATCATAAGATTTACATATACAAGAACAGAAAGACGAAAATAGGGAGAGGAACATACCAGTAGAGCCTTCACTGGTTCGCCGGTGAAGATCTGCGCTAGGGCAGCGATGGGTGAAGTAATGGCGACGTCGTTCCGTCGATGGCCTCGTGGAGCTTCCCGCCGCTGGCTGCGCACCCTCTCGATCGGACTAGGGTTTAGGGCAGTGGGGACTGGCGGCAGCCGTGAACCTCGTACCTTGAGCCGCCGGACCCCACCCCTCTTTATATTGCGCAGTGCGACAGGGGCCCACCAGCCACTATGGGCTGGGCGTCCCCGATCAGGACGCGAGTCAAAGGCCCAGTTGGCCCTTGGGCCAACTGGTGGAGATCAACCTAACATTCTCCCCCTTGATCTCATCTTTATTCTTTTAACTTTATATCGTTTACTTCTTTTCATATTCCATCACAGATTAGTGCATAGAGCATGCCCCATCGTCACGGTCAATTGCCGATAGACTTGACAGCTACAATACACGTCTCTGTTCTGAAACAGATTCTTTAACCTTGAGCCCTTTTATTGTCCAGAAATCATAGGCTATACCATAAACCCATGTCGACTATGTGTTCTCTGAACTCACTGGGCGGTAAGTCTTTAATAAGCGGATCCGCAAACACTTGCTGTTACTTTTATGCTTAATGCATTTCAACATGATTCCGGACTTTCTCCTTTACAATGTATAGCTTTAACGTCAATGTGTTTGGCAGCACACTTGACTCGTTGTCATAGGAGCAAAATACTTAAATGATTATTGCTGTTGTCAACCATTAGCAATTCCGGGTACAGATTTCCTTAACTATTTTGCCTGTCCCTTAGCCTCATATTATGCTATACCATGTCTTTGCATCACATTGATGATAACTGTTTCATTTGGAGCTTTTCCACACAAAAACTCCAAGTGCGAATGTTAGCGACAATTATGGATTTCGCTACATATTTCACAATGTTTTATCTTTGTACTCACAACCTTTTGAAAGCACTTGATTTTCTCTTTCTAAGCATGAGGTTGACATTCTTAACTCCACTATGTCAGGGTAATATCATACTTGTGCATTCATTAAGCTTCCAACATCTGAAGCTAGGGGTGGTAAAGGGCCAAAAAAAATTAGCCTATTATTTTTAAGGATAGGGCTGGATAAGGGCCGGGCTAAAATATTATACATTTTTGAACTAAAATTAATTAGGCCAAGTTAGATTGTGAAGGAGTGATAAGGGCCATGATGAATTACCACCCTAGCTGAAGCACATGGTACCATATTCATTTGATCTATCTCATATTGATTCTTGGAACACTTAAGTTCCCAAAACCATTACCCTTGACCATAAGAACAGGCGTAGATTTTCTCGCATGCATACTTTATCTCTTTAGAATCTTTTCTTAGCATGCCTTTGCGATAATCCTAATACCCCTTTCTTCTATCTCGGTGAATTTCAATTCTTATAACGATAGACATTTCACCGAGAACATTCTCATTGAACCTTGAGGACAAGAACTTTTTCTTCTCCGGCAGTAGATTGACATCACTACTAGCAAGTAAGATGGCAACCACATATACAGGATTAGGAAGTGATTTTCCATTCTATTACTTTTGTACAACTGCAATTGTCCTCTCATTCTCTTTAAAACCCAAAATTTCTCTTTTATTTATCAACCTTTTAAATGCCTCTGTTTAGAGACCTGTCTTTAATCCATAAATGGATTTCTTCTGACAATGTCCCAAAATTATTTTCCTTTCACGACAAAAGCTTTTGGTTGTGACATGTAAATGTATTCTTTAGATCCCCATTAAGGAAAACCATCTTTTCTTTCATCTGATATAATTCAGATCATGATGTGCTACTAGCACTCATTGTAATCTATTCATTCTCTTTGCGCAAAACTTTCGATTCAAGTCGCATCTTACATCTTTACATATTCCCTTTGGAGTCATATTTCATTTTGTAGACCCATTACAGTCTACTGTTTTGACTCCATTGGGAATTACTACTGAGTCCCAAACATCATTGGTAATCAGCAATTTCATTTCATCATCCTTAGCTCATTGCCATTTAGACAAGCGAGTGCCTTTCATGGACTTTGCAGTCATCAGAAAGATCTGATTTTCTTATTCTCTAAGATCATATGAGGCCTCAACTATTGGCACTTCTTTCATATGAGGCTGTTGTTGTTCTTTCATTGCCAAGAGGCAATGGATTCTATAGGCTCCTGTATCACAAGATCCTTGTTTATTTATTGATCTTATTTGAAGAGCACACAACAGGAGTTGTATAAGCCATACAACACCAACAGGTATTAACAAGTTTATTTCTCTTGAATCACTTAAGTATCCCCATACCATGCTCCCCCAGATTACTTCATCTTCTATAAAGATAGTGTATATTTAAACTTTCTTATTTAGGTTTATTCTGTTAAAACTTTTCTCATACGGCGCTTTAAGCATCGCTTTAATAACTTTGAAACATGTCCAGTATGAATACTGGCTGACTATGCTATCTTCCTATCAGAACCATTAAATGTCCGTTCAGGAATTTAGCTATTTCTTTACTTTAGGGATATCGTTATTATGACCGTCGTACTCCCTAGACAATCACATTTGTCTTTTATACATCACTCTTGAGTATCTTTCGTAATTATCTTTCATCTCTCCCCCTCGAAATGTGGCGTGAACTTTTCTGCCATAATTCGAAAACCATTCAGAACTCTTGTGAATGAAGAAACTTTGATTACTTACTTTATCCACATGATTACGTCATGCAACATATGGGAGTACTTTTTCCTCATTTCACTTCAAGAACTCAACAGAGTCCTTCATTATCAATACTTTTGCAAGTTGTGCTCGCATATCAGTCTAATCTTTAGGTTCGTCTGTAACTTTCTATTCTCCTTAAACTCATTGAGTGCTTAATGACTATGACACAATAAAGTGCACAGTCAATACTAGGATAGCATAAGAGCTACTCCATACTTTTCTCCCAGTGTGGGATACACTAAAAGCACATGAGTCATCACAACTTTCTCCCGCCATGCAGGACAAGTCCTTTGCCAAACTTCTCCCGCCATGCAGAATTGTCTGACATGAGTATTGTTCCAACTTTACCGCACTATGCGAGTATTTTCTCAAAACTTTTTCCCGCCATGCGAGATAATTCCCTTGAAGGGACATAAATGCCACAATTGGCTCGTGTTCAATCATCAAATTCAGAAAGAAATTCGAATATTCTTTCACACACACGCTTAACCTGATGTTGGTCAAATTAAACATGCATATGACTTATTACATCTTGTTGAGGCCATAATACCAGGGTACCCGATCACGAGGATTACCGACTACCGACTCCAAGACTACCAAGACTCCGAACAAGACACGATGGCCGGATCGCAGAAGGAAAGCCCGAAGACAGTGTTGACGCGGAAAATCGGCGGTTGTATTCCCCGCGGTCAGCACACGAAGACCAGGGAGATCAGCTTCGCTCCAGTGCCAGTCTACACTCCAGTTCAGGTTCGCGGCGTGCCAGTCAATTTGACCTGAAATTGACAAGGGAATAAAACAGTTAAATTGCTCTTTGATTGTGCCGGCTCTATTTTAGACGATGGAGTAACGTCGAATTTTAGCCAAGACCCAATCAGACACGTATCGGCCGATACCGATCGGACCTCAAAATCGGACCTCATTGATGACATCAATCGGACCGAGTGATCGGACCTCAATCAGACACCAAATCGGACCTCAGGATCGGACCAATCAGGATCGGACCTTGATTGATATGACAGACCAGCCTTTGAATAATGAAATAAAGTATAAAACAAGGCCAATATGTAAAATAATGGATCAGCTATGTCTTGAAACAAGATATTAAATAATCAAAGTGTAAGCCGATACATTGTCCACCTTGTCTATTTGCCAGTTTGACTCGTCTTATCGGACCATCTAACCAACCAATCGGACTATAGCCTTTTCAGAGAAATCTAGCTCCGACGTAGGGAATCTAGATTTCTCCAACTATGATCAGATCAGATAGCTAGATAATCAGATTCGATTCATCAACATGTCAATTAAACAAGATGCTCGCACAGGTGTTGATCAGATTAAGCAAAATAAGCAGGTAAAACATTAACAGATACGTTCTGATTCTATGATATGCTACTGAACAATTAAGCAAGATCCAGCTCCGACGTAGGGAATCTACACCACACTTAACATTCAAATAGCAATAAGGCGTAACCAAAGCTTCCTTTAACTAATCAAGATGAACCTAGCTCCGACGTAGGGAATCTAGACCAAACATGACAATCAAAGATTAATCTAAGCGTATTACAAAGATCCAGCTCCGACGTAGGGAATCTACACCAGTGCAATAC
>CM014274.1:17889210-17904486 GCA_004135705.1 Alloteropsis semialata
GCGCCCTCCGGTCCCAGCCATGACCAGGAAGGTCCTGGTGGTGACCGGGAGAGTTCCGTCCCCCCGGCCCGAGGGGTCGGGCCTTTGCCCGAGGCGGGAGCGGAGGAGGAAGAGGAAGAGGTCCGGAGGGACCCGACACCGGTCGCGTCCCCGAGCGCCGCCGACCGCGAGGAGGGGGAGGTCCACCAGGCGGGAGTGGTCGAAGAGGAGGAGGCTCAGAGGGACCCGACACCGGTCGCGTCCCCGAGCGCCGCCGGCCGCGAGGAGGAGGAGGAGGAGGTCCTTCCCGAGCCCGATGCTACCGCCGCCTTGACCGACTTGCCGCCCGGTTCGGGCGAGGCGGCGGCGCCTATTCCCCCCGCGGCGAGAACGGAGGACGCCGCGGGGTCGGGTTCGGGTCAGGGGACCCGCTCTGCCGCCGACGCCCCGGAGGGCCGCGAGGTTGTCCGGCAGGAGGACGACCCCTTGGAGTTCGGGGGCCCCCGTCTCACCTGGACCGACCGCGCCTCGGGAGACGTTGTCTTCTCTTTGGACGACGCCGAGGAGAGGGACGAGGCCTCCCGGATTCGTGCCGGGGTCGAGCTGGCGGTTCGGTCGCTCAACTCCGCTCTGGGGGCCATCCGCGACGTCGCCATTCCCTGCGGGGAGGTAAGTTTCTCCTCGTCCGCTTTTTCTCTTTCTCCTTTAAGTGGTTTCTGAGTCCGACTTGTTTTTCGGCAGTCTTTGATGGCCCGCAGCCGGGACAAGTCCCTCTTCCTGCGTCGGGAGAAGGACTCGTGGGGCCGACTGTCCTCGGTCACTGCCGAGCGCGACGCCCTGAGGGAGCAGCTGGCAGTCGCCCGCCAAGAAGCCGCCACCGCCCGTGCCGATGCGCGAGGCGAGTTTGAGGGGCAGCTGGCCGCGGCTAACCAGGAGATCGAGTCCCTGCGGCGGCGGGTTGCGGAGGCGTGTCAGCACGCCGATGAGGCCGACCAGCGCAAGAGCGACGTCCTGGCCTCTTGGGAGAGGGACTCGGCGGCTCGGGAGCAAGTCCGGGTAGGCCTGGCCCGCGAGGTGGAACGTCTTCGGGCCGACCGGGACCGGGTCGCCGACGTCCTCGCGGAGACCACCACTCAGATGGATCGGGCGGTGGAGGAGCGGGACGAGGCCAGGAGGCTCGTCGAGGGGCAGGCCCGCGACCTCGAGGCGGCGAGGCAAGCCCTCAATGCTGGGCGGCGTGCCCGCGAGGAGGCCGAGGCGCAGTGTGCCTCCCTGGCTGAAGCAGCGGCGGCGGATCGCGCCACGATCGAGCGCCTCAAATCCGAGGCGCGCAATCTCGAGGCGACGCTGCAGAAGGAGGGGGACGAGTACGACGCGCTTCGGGTGGCGGTCGGCGCTGTGCTCGGCGAGCTCCGGGTGCGGTCGGATCGGGGGCCAAGCTCGCTGCTCATCGACGTCGGGCGCATTCCGGCTCGGGCCCGAGCGATGGCCAGCGATGGGCTTTTCCTTGGGGTGCGCCGCGCCTTCGCCGTGGCGCGCTCCCACTATTCCGAGATCGGCTTGGAGTACCTTGCCGATGGGTTCGCTCCCGGCACGACGTATGACGATATGGTCGCGCTCGAGGAGGAGGTGTCGCCGCTGTCGTCCGTGCTCGCCACCAAGACTGCGAAGGAAGAGGGGCCGTGGACGGCGCCTTGATTAGTTTTTGTTTTTCTTTTAGTTTTTTCAGACAGTTAAACTCATTTCTTGTAATGAACTTAAGCGTCTGCGTTCGTTAACACTCGGCCTTTCGTGTTTCTCTGATTAAGCCGTCGGGGCACGTCCGGACTAAAATGGGTTCGCCAGTGAGCCTTTAGAACCGTTGCCTCTGGGGCCGTTGTCCTTTTGGCATTCCGACCGGCGAGCGCACGCCACTTTGTTATCCGGTGATCCCTTTTTGCTTAGTCTTGAGTACACGAATATGCCGAGGGTCAAGGACCCGGGGGACGCAGGTTAGCCCCCGAGTGACGTCCGACCCTTGGCCAGTGGGCAAGGGTCGGGCGTCGCTCTTTGAAACGAAAATGAAAAAACTAACGAATAAGGAAAGTAGCCTAGAATAATCAGGGATAGAAACGACGTAGCTGTTCGATGTTCCAGGCGTTGGCGTATTCCTCTCCTTGTTCGTTCTTCAGCTTGTACGAGCCGGGTCGGAGGACTTGGGAGATGATGAACGGGCCTTCCCAGGGCGACGAAAGTTTGTGCCGGTCCTTGTTGCTTTGAACGAGGCGCAGCACCAAATCGCCGACCTGGAAGGCTCGGCCCCGGATGCGCCGAGCGTGGTAGCGCCGTAGGGACTGCTGGTATTTTGCCGAGTGGGCCAATGCGACTTCCCTGGCTTCTTCTAACTGGTCGGCCGCGTCCTCGAGAGAGGTTTGGTTGCCTTTGTCGTCGTAGGCGCGGACACGCGGGGACCCGTAGTCGAGGTCGGTCGGGAGCACGGCCTCCGACCCGTACACCATGAAGAACGGGGTGAAACCCGTTGCACGACTCGCTGTCGTGCGCAGGCTCCAAACCACCGCCGGAAGCTCTTCGACCCATCGCCCTCCGAACTTTTTCAAGCGCTTGAATATTCGAGGTTTGAGCCCTCGCAGGATCAACCCATTCGCGCGCTCTACTTGCCCGTTTGTGCGTGGGTGTCCGACGGCAGCCCAATCAACCCGTATGTGGTATTCGTCACAGAAACGCAGGAATTTCTTCCCGGTGAACTGAGTTCCGTTGTCTGTGATGATCGAATTGGGAACGCCGAAACGATGAACGATGTCGAGGAAGAATTTGACGGCTTCTTCCGATCGGATCGTCGCGATCGGCCGGACTTCTATCCACTTCGTGAACTTGTCAACGGCGACAAGCAAGTGGTCGAAGCCCCCGGGCGCCTTTTTGAGGGGCCCGACCATGTCCAACCCCCAGACCGCGAACGGCCAAGTGATGGGGATTGTCTGCAGAGCCTGTGCAGGAAGGTGTGTTTGCCTTGCAAAGAACTGGCACCCTTCGCAGGTGCGCACGATCTTAGTGGCATCCCTTACCGCCGTCGGCCAGTAGAATCCTTGCCGGAACGCATTTCCGACAAGGGTGCGAGGAGCGGCGTGGTGGCCGCACACGCCCTCGTGGATGTCCCTCAACAGCTCTTCCCCCTGGTCGGCGGGAATACACCGTTGTAGGATTCCTGTGGGGCTTCGTCGGTACAGCTCGCCCTGCAGGATGGCGTAAGATTTGGCGCGCCGGGCGATTCGGCGGGCCTCGGTCTTACCCGTCGGGAGCTGTTCGCGCAGCAAGTAGTCGAGGAATGGTTGCCGCCAATCCGTGGCGCCGGGGTTCGGTCCCTGGGCCTCGGTCATCGTTGCAACCGCAAGGGCGAGCAGGTCGGACAGAGCCCGGTCGTCCGACTTGGTGCCGGCCCCCGACCCTTCCGCAGCCTTGGTGCCGCTCTCGCCAGCCCCCGAGCCCGGGGCGCCCCGTTCCGCGGGACTGGGGTCGCGCGGTCCGGTCTGCTCAGGGCAGGGGAGCTTTATCGAAGGGTGTTGTTGGTCACTGGCGAAGATTCCGGTCGGGACGGGTTCCCGGCCGGAGGCTTTCTTGGCCAGGGCGTCGGCGGCCTCGTTGAACCGCCTTTTGATGTGCCGGAGCTCGAGGCCATCGAATTTGTCCTCGAGCTTGCGTACTTCCTTACAGTACGCGGCCATGGTCTCGCTTTCGCAGCTTGACTCTTTCATGACCTGATCGACCACGAGCTGGGAATCGCCTCGAATCTCGAGGCGCCGAATTCCTAACTCGATAGCTATTCTCAGGCCGTTGATCAAAGCCTCGTACTCGGCAGCATTGTTGGACGCCGGGAAGTGTAGCCGGATTACGTATTTCATTCGCACCCCGAGAGGCGAAACGAAAACTAAGCCGACCCCTGCTCCCGTCCGAGTCAACGAGCCGTCAAAGTACATGACCCAGTACTCCTGATCAACAGGGGCCGTGGGCAGCTGGACCTCGGTCCATTCCGCGACGAAGTCGGCGAGGGTTTGGGACTTGATGGCTGTTCGCGGGGCATAAGTAATGCCCTGACCCATCAGCTCCATAGCCCATTTCGAAATCCGACCCGTCGAGTCCGGGCTATTTATAATCTCACCGAGAGGGAAAGAACTCACTACTGTGACCGGATGCGAGTCGAAGTAGTGGCGGAGCTTTCTCTTGGAGATGAGAACGGCGTACAGCAACTTCTGGATCTGCGGATACCTCGTCTTGGTGTCGGCGAGCACCTCGCTCACGAAGTATACCGGGCGCTGCACTTTGAGGGCGTGCCCCTCTTCTTCGCGTTCCACTACCAACGCCGCACTCACCACCTGTGTGGTGGCAGCGATGTAGAGGAGAAGAGGCTCGCCGTCGTTCGGCGAGACCAGGATCGGGGGATTTGTCAAGATTGCCTTGATGTGGTTTAGCGCGGTCTCGGCCTCATCCGTCCAGATGAACCGCTCAGATTTCTTCAAGAGGCGGTACAGCGGGAGGACTTTTTCGCCGAGGCGCGAGATAAACCGGCTCAAGGCGGCCAGACACCCCGTGACCCGCTGAACCCCCTTCAGGTTCTGAATCGGACCCATCCTGGTTATCGCGTTGATCTTGTCGGGGTTGGCTTCTATCCCTCGGCGGGACACGATGAAACCTAAGAGCATCCCCCTGGGCACCCCAAAGACGCATTTCTCGGGGTTGAGCTTAACACTATTCGTCCTGAGCTTGGCGAACGTGTTCTCCAGGTCGGCCACGAGTCGGTCGGCCTGTCGGGACTTGACAACGATGTCGTCCACGTACGCCTCAACGGTCGGTCCGATGAGTTCGTCGAAACACCTAAGCATACACCTTTGGTAGGTGGCGCCGGCGTTTTTGAGCCCGAACGGCATCGTCACGTAACAGTACGATCCGAACGGGGTGATGAACGAGGTCGCGAGCTGGTCGGACTCCTTCATCGCGATTTGGTGGTATCCGGAATACGCATCAAGGAAGCACAGGGTTTCGCACCCTGAGGTCGAGTCGACTATCTGATCTATGCGCGGTAATGGAAAGGAATCCTTTGGGCACGCTTTGTTAAGAGCAGTATAATCGACACACATTCTCCATTTCCCGTTCTTCTTTCGCACAAGGACGGGATTGGCTAACCACTCGGGATGATACACTTCCTTGATGAAGCCGGCCACCAGGAGCTTTGCGATCTCCTCGCCGATTGCCTTGCGCTTCTCGTCATCAAAGCGCCGCAGGCGCTGCTTTACGGGTCGGGACCCGGCTCGGATGTCCAGGGAGTGCTCGGCGACTTCCCTCGGAATGCCCGGCATGTCCGAGGGCTTCCACGCAAACACGTCAACGTTCGCGCGGAGGAAGTCGACGAGCGCGCCTTCCTATTTCGGGGACAGCTTGGTCCCGATCCGCGCCACCTTCGCGCTCGGGTGGTCGGGGTCCAGTTGGACCTCCTTGGTGCCCTCAAGCGGCTCGAACGACGCCAGGCCTTGGGTGAAGTCTGGCGCCTCTTCGACGAGGCGCGCCTTGATCGGATCCAACTCCTCTGTCGATGCGATGATGGCCGATGCCAGCTCGCAGCTCTCCACCTCGCACTGATGGGCCCGTTGGAATGACGACCCCACCGTGATCACCCCCTTCGGCCCCGGCATCTTGAGCTTGAGGTAAGTGTAGTTGGGAACGGCCATGAACTTCGCGTAGCATGGGCGGCCCAAAATGGCGTGATAGGCGCCGTGGAATCCTACCACCTCGAATGTGAGGGTCTCCGTCCGAAAGTTGGTCGGGGACCCAAACGTGACGGGCAGATCGATCTGCCCGAGGGGGACGGCCTGTTTACCAGGGACTACCCCGTGGAAGGGCGCCCCGGTCGGGCGAACGCGCCCTCGGTCAATCCCCATGGAGTCGAGCGTGTCGGCGTAGAGGATGTTTAACCCGCTCCCGCCGTCCATCAGCACCTTGGTGAGGCGCTTCCGACCTATGACCGGATCGACCACGAGGGGGTACTTGCCCGGCCTCGGGACGAACTGCGGATGGTCGGTTCGATCGAAGGTGATGGGCGCCTCCGACCACTTGAGGAAGGCCGGAGTGGCCGGCTCGGCAGCGTACACCTCTCGGCGCTCCGCCTTGGCTCGCCCTTTGCTTACGGACGCCTCCGTTCCGCCGAAGATCATCAGGCAGCCGTCCGGCTCCGGATAAGGATCGGCGTCCATGTTCTGGCCCGCCCCCGGCTCCTGCGGGGCCGGGTCGGACCTCTTCGACCGAGGCGCCGGCTTGCGGGAGCCCTCCGCCATGAATTTCTTCATGAGGGAGCAGTCCTTGTACAGGTGCTTGACGGGGTACCCGTGATTCGGGCAGGGCCCGTTCCACTTCTTCTCGAAGTGGTCGGGGACCTCCCCAGTCGGAGGCTTGAGGGTCGGCTTTGGGTCGGCGGCGGCCACCATGGCGGCCTCGTCGTCGTGCCGCCTGCCCTTGCCCTTCCTCTTCTTCTTGGCGGGGGGCCCCGATGGGCCTCCTTCCGCCTCCTCAGTCTGCTTACCCTTGGGGTCGGCGGACTGATGGAAGATGGCCCCCACTGCTTCCTCGCCGGCCGCGTGGCTCGTAGCGATGTCAAGCAGCTCCTTCGCGGTGCGGGGACTCTTCCGCCCAAGCTTGTGGACGAGGGATTTACACGTCGTCCCGGTGACGAACGCCCCGATGACGTCGGCATCAGCGAGGTTGGGGAGTTCGTTGCACTGCCGGGAGAAGCGCCTGATGTACTCCCGTAGCGTCTCCCCCTGCTTCTGCCTGCAGCTCCTGAGATCCCATGGATTTCCAGGGCGGTTATAGGTCGCCTGGAAGTTACCCACAAAGACCTCCCTCAGGTCGGACCAGCTGCCAATTTGTCCGGCGGGGACATGCTGGAGCCAGGCCCGCGCCGAGTCGGCCAGATGGAGCGGCAAGTTGTGGATGATGAAGTCATCATCGTCAGCTCCTCCGGCTCTGCAGGCGAGTCGGTAATCCTCGAGCCAGAGCTCGGGGTCGGTTTCCCCGTCGTACCTCGGGAAGTTCGACGGGGCTCTAAAGTTGGCGGGACGAGGAGCCACACGGATCCGCGGGCTGAAAGCCCGCGGTCCCGGCGCCTCCGGACTCGGCGTCCTCTCGTCCTCGTCGTCGTCGTCGTACCGGCCGCCTCGTCGGGGAACGCGTCCTCGCGGTCGCTCGGGTTCGCCCGCGGGAGGTCGCCGCCGGCGTGCGTCCAGTATGCTCCGAGCGTCCTGGATCGGGCCGACACGTTGTCGGACCGGAAGCGCGTCCCCGGGAGGACGGGGCTGGTGCACCGAGTCACCTTGTTGGGCGCGTCCGCCGCGCCCGGCGGCCGGCTGCCTCGAGGCTCCGCGGTGGGCCCCCTGCGACGCTCGTCGTCGCGACTGCGAACTCTCGGCCTGCTGTGCTGCGGCTCGCTCCAGCAGCTCGCCGAGTTCCCGCTGCGCCTTGCGGGCCTCCGGGGTCACCGGCGGCGGGAGCCCTCTCACGAGCATGGCAGCCGCGGCTATGTTCTGCCCGGCGTGAGCGAAACACGGGGGCGGGGCGCCGTCATCGTCGACGATTTGGCGCTGCACGTCCCGAGCGCGTTCCCGCGCCGGAGCCGCGTCTCTGACCTGCAGGAGCTCGCGCTCGATGCGCTCCCGCTCCTGCTCGATCCGCACCCGCTCCTGCTCCAACCGGCGGCGAGCCTCTTGGAGCTCCTCCCGGCGTTGCCGGGCGTCGTCGGCTTGGGAGCGTCGTGGCGGTGTAGCCGCTCGCGGCGGGGCTGGCTGTCCTGCCGCTGCCGCGGCTTGGGCTGCAACCGGAGCGGGAGCAACGGGCGCGTCGGCCACCGGGTGACCGTCGTCAGGGCCCGCTGGCCCCGAGCCGCTCTCACTCGCTTCTCCCCCTTCCCCGTCGGGAGGGTCCGCCATGAAGCATTCCCGAGAGGGGTGGTGGCTTTCTCCGACGAGCTCCGTGTCGGATGCCTCCGAAACGGGATCGTCCAGCAGGTCGAAGACCGATTCGGAGACATGATCGATCACCCCGACGAACTCGCTGTCCGCCGGGGTGGGGCTCAGGAGGCGTGTCACCAGGCGGGACACGACTTCAGCCGCGTTGCGCAGACCGTATGGGACCGCATACGGTGGGATGTAGTTCAGCATCTCCGGGGGGAGAGGGGCTCCTCCCAGAAGCTGAGTAGCGACGTTCGCCAGGGCGAACCTGGTACAGCGCACGTCTTCCTGCGTGGGCCGTGGCCCTAGGAAGATCTCGAGCTGCTCCCACAGTGGGGCCTCGTTGGCCCTCGAGCGGGGGTCGCCGGCTTCGTCGCCAGTGGCGTTGATGCCGATGTCCGCGAGGGCCTCGGTGGCGGTCGCGATGTCAGCATCAACAGTGTTGACCGGGGGGGTGAGAGCGACTCTCTCCAAGTCCCCGGCGTCGGTGATGACGAAATCCAAACTCCCAAGACGCAGCTGCGTCCCAGGAGTCCAGCTCGATCCGTGGGTGGCCATCCAAAGCCTGGTGATCGCCGAAACACGCAAAGGCCCCTACCTGGCGCGCCAACTGTCGGTGTGCGAAATAACCAACAAGTAAATTAGTGGATTGCGCGTTTGGCTCGGATGGTTCGCGAGAGGACACAAGGATTATACTGGTTCAGGCACGAACGCCCTACGTCCAGTTCGAGGCTGCTCGTGTTACTCGCGTTGCTCGTAGTAGGGGTTACAAGCGGTCGAGAGAGGGAGGGGCTCCCAAGTCTCTGAGTGCGTCTAAGCGTGAGTGTTCTAGTGTATGTGTGTCGTGTGTTCTTCTTCGTCGTCCTAGTCTGTAGTGGGGGTGTACAAACTAGTCGGGAGAGGGAGAAGATCCCAAGTCCCTGAGCGGTGTGAGTGAGTGTGTTGCGTGCGGTGTCCGAGTCTTCAACTAGTGTCTGGATCCCCTCCCACTGGTGTCCCCTTGTCCCCTTTTATAGCCTCAAGGGGAGAAGGGAGCGGGGGGTAAGAAAGGGAAAAATTACACAGGGAGTTACTGCCCCCGAGAGCTTCATCCAGCGCCGTCCGCCGAGCCGTACCGGGAGCAGGTGTTGACGGAGTGGGCGCCCCGCCGGACCCGGGATCGTACATCCCGGGGGTTGGAGTCGATGCCTTCCCGGGTAAGCTCCCGGGTAGTTTCTGGGTCGTGGTTGACTTGCTCGAGGTCCTCGGGCGCTCCAGGTGTCCTGCTCGGGCTCCAGGTGTCGTCCATGGGCGCCTGGGGTCGTACTTGAGTGCCCGGTGTAGCGCATGCATTCCTTCTCCAGGCTGTAGCATTCCTGTTCGGATGGGACGGGCGCCACTGTGGCTGCCGTGGCGAAGGACGGACACCCATGATGTTCTGACGCGGCAAGTACCAAGTGGGTACGGCGCCGGACGGGCCGGGGCGTGGCCGGGTAGTTTTACCCGAGGAGCTGGAGACCACTCGGGAGCGGAGAACCCCTCGGGCGAACCGGAGACTCGTCGGGCGGCCTCCGATGGGAAATGGCTTGGGCGTATGGTGACACATCCTTGCGCCGGGTCTTCCGGATGCTCCACTTCGTCTCGGGCCCACGCCGACTCGGGCGAGACGAAGAGAGGTCGGGCGAGATAGCGACAGGAGTGGTTCGGCCGAGGCGGACGAGGGTCGGCCGAGGCGGACGGGGGTCGGCCGAGGCGGACGGGGGTCGGCCGAGGCGGACGGGGGTCGGCCGAGGCGGACGGGAGTCGGCCGAGTTAGGGGAAAATCGATCCTCCCCTAATCTGATGTTCTTCGGGTTTCCTGAAACTGCGTGGTCCCACCCGTCGGTGAGAGGGTCGGATATTGATATCCAACAACTCCATTACAAGTATCGAAAAAGATGGTAACTCTTTCTCAACCTTCTCTTTGTTCACTTCCTTCTAAATGCTTGTATATATGTATGCCATCGACCATAGGTTAGAAACCTTTGTATATCTTTCTTATTAATAACATGGCTACTAGGAGGACAACCTAGTCTTGTTTTTGTTTTCAATAAATAGTTATCACCATCACTTTAGCGCTTACAATGATGATATCATTTGTGTATACTTTGCTTATGAAAAAGTGATGAAAGTGGCCGTTTTGTTCTACCTACACGATGTTGTATATGACTTGACTATTTGCTCTCTATTAAATGATCTTAAATTGATTAAATACCGACTCTTTTATTTGTGGAGGTTAAATGACTAAATTCTAGACCCACATATTCCTTATGTTGCTCTTTGATTTAAGTTTACCGATGACCTTATACCTTGTATTGTTTTATTTAAAGCTTGATTCTTATGCTATCTGCATTCGTGAATCTCTTGCAAAGTTCTACCTACCAAAGCCTTTATATATACATGATCTATCATGATGAAACCTTTAGGATTGCAAACTTATATTTTGATGAGTTGTTAGGATTGATTTCTATGGTTCGAGACTAAGAAGCTGGCCATTTCATTTTTGTGTACCCTCATTTTGCTAGCCTTTCTATCCATGCATTGTGAGTTTCTACACCGGAAACTTCGCAAACTTCGCTGGATATCCACCTGTCGGATTTTTTATGCCATCTAGCCTACTATGGGGGTTCCCCAAGGTTGTGATTTGTGCTGTGGGGGATCGCCAGACTTGAAGCATGAAGGTAAACGCGGAACACAAGACACGATTTAGACAGGTTTGGGCCGCCAAGGCAGCATACCCTACGTCCTATATGGGGTGTATAGTATTGTACCCTGCGCTGGGTTGATTTCAATGCCCATCTAGGTACCTCGGGCCTCCTTTATATAGTCCAGGGGGCGGGTTCCTAGTCGGCTACAAGGTAGGAGTCCTAGTAGGATTACACAGTATGAGTCCTAGTAGGATTACATGGGAATTCTAATAGGAGACCGCCTTCTTCCTTCCTTGCGGATACTGGGGATTCTATCCCCGACAAGCCCCCGAGCGTTTCATAGCCGTATGCAGCAGTCTTTGAGTACTTTTTCGATCCTCACTGAGTAGTTTTGGTGCTCTTCGAGTGCTTTGTTGGCTGAATCTTCAAAGTAATGCGAAGCTGCCTTGAGGGTATGGTGTGCTCAAAGTCTTCACGTTCACCGAGTTGTTTTCCGACAAATTTAGCATCAGTCGAGTTGTTCCTCGCCCTACTGCGCCTTTGTTGAAAACCTCCAATTTTGCCGCACTCCATATGGAGTAGCCCCCGAGCCTTAGGTTGAATCGAAGAATCAGGCTGAGGGCCAAATCTTGAATCTGCTTCTTCCATTTTGAAAAAAGCGATTGATGGGTGTAGCTTATCAGCCCCCGAGCCTTGGAATGATTGAATAATCAATCCAAGGGTCTTTGTCTTCACAGAAGTCATCATTCAAATAGTTCTGCGGCGTCCCCTGTGAACAGCAATCTTCTTTGATCCTATGACCATCTGCTTTAGGAAATAATCTTCTCATCCGAGTTTTTTGTCTTCTCAGAATTCATCATCTGAGTACTTCTGTGGTGTCCAGCCCCCGAGCTTATACGCCAGGTGAGCTGCTGAAGCCATGTCGAGTAGTAATTGGGTACCTAGCCCCCGAGCTTGAGAGCTAGCAGAGCCACCGGAAGTATTTTTGAGTGGTAATTGGCGTTGAGCCCCCGAGTTTAGAAGCTGTCACCGCCAAAGCTGGACCTGAAAGAAAAGATGCGTACATTATATAGCATTTTTGTAGAGTACAATGAAAGTACTGAAATTCATTGGATAATGAATATAAGCATAAAAGCTGCATCATTCTCTTGTCCGGTCGTATTTCTCCTGAGTACTTAGCCTGTTACATTTAAGCACATGGTCCCTGCATTAGCCGTTGCACGTAGCGTGTATGAGACGGACTCATGTATGCATGTAGAGACGTTAGGCGTGGCAGAAAGAGCCAAGGTTTCATGGATTAAGGCGTGTGCTGCCCGAGTGACCTTAAGAGATAGACAAAATAAGTAGTCGGCATTGCGACAAAAGAGGGCACGGATTGCGCGCAAAGGATTTGTGCCTCCTTAGGGTGTAACCACTGTGGTGCCTCCAGTACTCAGTACACAAAACTTTGTGGCAAAGACTCCTGATTCGGTGTACCAAGCATGTGGCAGCGCCCTACGAACTCAATCTACCAAGTGCGTGGGCAGTGCCCTACACAATCGATCTACCAAGTCCGTGGGCTGTTCGTCGGCAGACCCCAGAAGTAGTCGATCACGGAGTAGCCCCCGAGGGTAATTCTCGATGAAGAGCATACCAAAATAGTCGGCACATGGCCAAACATGTAGAAAACATGTTAGAAAAATGATATCGAAAGAAATAAGCAACTTAGCTTGATTCGTGTCTAAGAAGGAGAATCAGCGTGCCATTGCCACGTTTGATGATAAGCCCTTGGGCGTCGTCTTGGTTGGCGTAACCGAGTAGTTGGTAGTTGATGAAGCCCAACTAGTCGGAACTTGTCCCTGACTGGGTCTTAAATCAAACCAAGTTGTTTTGGGTCAAATCTGAATAGCTCCGAGTTGTTTCAAGTCGAGCCGAGTAGTTGATGTTAGCAGCGATGGTTGTTGATGAAGCCGACTAGTGGCAGAATAGTGTCCACTCCCAACTAGCTGCTTAGTCAAGATGTCGACGGGTAATCGAAGTAGCCGTTGGCGAGTAGTCGAAGTAGTCGGCGGCGAGTAGTCGAAGTAGTCGGCGACGAGTGGTCGAAGTAGTCCGCGACGATTAGTCGAAGTAGTCAGCGGCAGGTAGATCGACTTTGCTTCGAACTCGGCAACGGTGCAATCTGCGCCTTGAACTTGACTAGAAAAATCCACCTGCAAATCTTCGAATAGGAATCCACTACGGATTGGAGACCAATACCCGCCGAGACAACGTGCTACTGCCTCACGCTGGCTAGATCGAAGTTGATGATGAGGTCCTTCAAGCTCGCCCGATGATCTCGCTCTCGTCGAGAATCGTCAAGCAAGCTTGATGGCATTCGAGAAGGGCACCACTTTCATCTTCGGCTCCTGGGTCTGCACGGCGGACGGCGCGGGCAACTTCGATCGCGTCCTCAAGTCGCCGACTCCGGAGCAACTCGCCGACAAGCTCGACGAGATCGCGTCCCTGGGTCCGAATTCAACTCGGGCTTAGGAAACCTCAAGTCCCAGTTCGTCTCTAACTCGGACTGGGAAGATTCCAAAGCGGACTAGGTGATCCAAGCCGGTTTCTGAACCATCGGTCGTGCCAAAATCCGACAACTCAAAAATCTAGAAGAAGAGGAGCTCAGCCACTGCTAAGTGTGAGATCAACACCCCGAGCTAGATTCCTTTTGGTCTTGTGGGAACCAATTCTGTTTTTCAGGCAGTGTCTTGAAAACAACTCTGATCTCTGGTCGAGCTCGACGAATTCCCTCTAAGCAGGAAACAAGTCGGACTCGTCATCACCTCAACTCCAGAGGGAAGATTAGTCCATTGGCCTAGACGCAAGCCAAATCTCGGAGCAACACTGCAAGAAGACCTAGACATGTTTCGCATCATCGCGTGCATTTATCCACTCCCGTTTCAACACGGGCAGCCCCTGGATTCTTCAAGTGGGTGTGGCTCGATTGTCCCAGCTATTTCAAGCACGAGGAGCTACTCTCCAGGGCGTCAAGCAATGGTGATCGTTGGCCAAGAAGAAGAAGTCTCCAATGATGAGCAAATAGTGGAGAACGAAGTCGAAGATGACCGAAACTGGCGCAGAGAATGAAACGCTGCTCATGCAGAGCATCGCCGCCGTGCCGGTCGCAGACTTCCTCCGCAGAACCTCAATGAAAGATTCGTGCAAGTCACCGGGCAAGATGTCTACACCAACGCCGCAGCCAATATCTTGGTTGTCGCAACAGAGCTTGGCCAGATGGCCCAAACTCCAGAGATTCAGAGGATGAAGATGATGGTTGAGATAGCGGCCATCTAGCATGACGCAATCAACCCTGCCAAGACCATCACCAGGTCCAAGGCACCAAGCCATCAGGCAAGCAGCCGGCCTGCCGACGGCGGCAACCGCAGCAATCAGTCCCATCACCCAAGCAGAGCCTGCCAAGAACCCGGCAACGAGGGAGGCATGGTAGTCAGTGCCGGAGATAGAAACCACAGTGCCGGGCCTAGCCACCACGTTGCTCAACAGAGTCACAATGGTGGGTGCGACAGCAATAGGGACAGGGATGCCCGCCGCAACTACCGTGGTGATGATAGAGATCTGCGACACCAGCTACAGAACAAGGACGCACGCACCATCATCTCCGTGCGAGTTCGCGACTGGGAAGAAGAAGAGCGCAGGCGACGCCAAGAGTACGACCAAATCTATGGGCCCCCCGGCCGAGGCTATCACAGCCTTGACAAATATGAAGGGTTCCCGGTCTTCTCAGATCGCATCCGCGCCACTTCCTAGCCTGACAAGTTCAAACCGGCTCATATCGAAAGATATGACGGAAAGCGCGATCCCGAGTAGTGGCGCCGCATCTACTACTCGGCGATCAAGGCGGCAAGGGGCGACACCGACACCATGTGCACATACTTCCCATTAGTCCTTGAGCAAGCTCCACTGACTTGGCTAGAAGGGCTAAAACCAGTTTCCATTGACTCATGGGATGCACCCTGCAAGGCTTTCATCAACAACTTCCAGGGTTCATGGAAGAGGCCGGGTGCTCGCTTTGACCTAACCCAGTGCAAATAGGGCCAAAACGAGTACCTCCGAAGCTACAACCGCCGGTTCTGGGAGAAACGCTCAACATGTGCTGGCCTCTCCGACCAAGATATCATTGACTGCTTCCACAACGGTCTCACTGATCCCACGCTACATCTTGACTTCGGGAGAAACATGCCAAAGATGCTTGAGGCCATGCGCGAACTCATCGGTCGTTGGTACAATGCCGAGGACCTGTAGCATGAAAGATTCAATCGAAACAGGACGGGGGGTGACCACAACAACAACAACAATCGCAACAAGGGCAAGCAAGTTGAGAACAGTGGCAAGCGCGACTTCAAGGACAAGAAACGGAAGCCTGAGGATTCGGTCAACATTGCTGAGAAAGGTCCTTCCCGCAAAAGATTCGAGAAACTACTCGACAAGCAATGCCCTTTCCACCCAAAGGACAAGCACTCCAGCAGGGATTGCATCGGGCTCAGGAAAGCCTTCGGGCACCGGAGGCGGCCCCAAACCCGACAAGCCCAAAATATCTTTTTGTGATTAACTCCTTGACCACAACCTACAATTGAGTATGGATCATTATTTCGAGGAAAATT
>CM014274.1:17915184-18017703 GCA_004135705.1 Alloteropsis semialata
GTGTACGCGCTGGGGAGCAGAGGGGGACGCGTGGGCGGTGCGGTGGCGCGCGAGCAGGGAGGAGAGGTGGCGCGGGAGAGCAGGTGGAGGGGAGGGCGGCGTAGGCGTGCGGGACAGAGAGCAGCCGGGAGGAGGAAGAAGGAGGAGGAAGAAAGGGAAGGGAAAAAGGAAGAAAAGGAAAAAGAGAAAAGAAAAAGGAAAAAGGAAAATGGAGGGAGAAGAGAAAGAGAGAGAGAGATCGGTCACGACATTCGCGGCGGCGATCGGATCGGAACGCGGCACGAGGAAAGGGGAAACGAACGGACGGGATTTCGGAAGGGTTAGGAATTGGATCGACGGAAGGATTCGATAGATTTGGAATTTCAGAACTCATCGAAAAAGATTTGAAAATTTGTTAAGCGTGATTTAGGGTTTTTGATTTTTCCGGGACGTTACACCCCTCAAACATGAAGATCATGTACTCACGGTCCGGGGAGATCCACACAGTGGAGTAGAAGACGCGGATCCACTCCTCGACAAATCCGTTGTGCCTCAGAAGCTCGATCAGACCTGGCTGAGCCTCGAAGTATGGTCTGACGTCCTCGCCAGCTGCCTCACGGATCCTGTCCACGTCAATCCGTCGGTGGTCGAACAACTTGATGCCTCTCTTCCTGTACGAAAGGTAGAAGCTGTGCTGTATGTAGGTCCAGAAACGCTGATCGACCCCGGGCTCCCTCACCAGAACGAACCAGTCTCGATCATCTAAGAGCCTGAGCCGCTTGATGTGTCCGGCTCTGACGGTGGTGAGGTCCACAAGGCGGTACCTGTCAATCTCTGGGTACTGCTCGTCCTCCTGGGGCTGCTCCCCGTGCTCCCCCTGAAGCTCCTCGAGCTGTGTGCCCTGACCATGGCGACTGCGCTGGGTACCGCCACCACGAGTCCTAGGACCCTGTCGTGGAGCAGTACGAGGCGTAGCGCTAGTACAGCCAGAGTGGCGAAGCTGGGGCTCCTCTGTCTGCTCTGCCTGTGCTGACCCGGAACCTGCTTCCCCTGTCTCTCCTGGCTCCCTGATGAGTAGAGGGCGCTGCTGGTGGGTATCGGGGACTGCCATAGCTCTCTCAAGATCGTGCTGCTCGCGAGTCTTCTTGCTTGGCTTTGGCTTCTGAACTGCCTTGCCTTTGCCCTTGTCTTTTCCCATCTGCCGAGAAAGTTTGGAAGGAAGACTTTAAGCAAAGCAAGATTTTCTGAAGGATATGATAAGGATGCATCTCGATTATGATTGAGCAAAGGACGACTCTATGAGGAAATTACTAAGTAAATTAGACAATGCACTAAGCAAAGGCTAGACATTACTTAGCAAAGATGACATAGAGTACTAGACATGAAATCTAGGCACTAGAGATTGATCAAGACACCAAGATAAGGCATTGAGGACAGAGAGCATGTAATTGCACATGAATTTGTAGAGAATTTGAAATCTAAAGCACAAATTGCATGGCATGATTTGAAAAACACCCTAAACCGAGAAGGATTTGGATTTGGCATTCATGGAATCTCACCACTGCAGGGAAGAACGGATCAAAAGGAGACGATGCAGAAGAGGGACGTGAGCGCGCGGAGGTCTTCCTTCTTCTCGAAGTCCGGCAAAGGGGCCGGCGGCGGCGCACTACGCCGGAGAAGACCGTGGGCGGCGACGGGAGACCTAGGGCAGGGGCGCGCGGGACCGAGGGTGCGCGGGCCGATTTGGGCTGGTGGAGCGGGCAGCACGGCGGCGGGGCAACGCGGACAGGGCGCGGCGTGGAGCAGGCGCGGCCGGCGTTTGGAGGTCAAACAAGGGACCGGAGCGGTTTTAGGTCAACGAGCCGAAGGCATATATGACAGGTGGGCCCGCGGAATATTCCAGCGCCGTATCATCCGCCGGCACCGGCGTAGTAACGCCATCCATGTTACTCAGTACCGATGTAAATCGGGCCGACAGGAGAAACGAACGCCGTATTATACGCCGCAAGCGCCGTATCAAACGCCGATGGAAGAAGATTTTGAAAACTTGAACGCCGTTTGATCCCGTATTACTGTGTGGAGCCGGGGCGTATAATACGCCGTGTTGGTTGAACAGGAGCTTCAGATTTGCGAACGCCGTATGCTTCTGGAAATGTACGCCGTGTACTGAAGAAAGCATACGCCGTGCAGAGGATGAAACTGAGATCCAGATCTGTGGCAAAAACCACACGCCGTATGAAACGCCGGCAGCGGCGGAATATACGGCGTTCGGGGAATTTTCAGGCTGAACTAAGATCTCTTAACTAGCCCAACTTTTGAACAACCAACAAACACAAGCACAAGTTAGGGCTAGTTTTGAGTGACATCCTCACCCCTCAAACACTCTTTTGAAAATACCTAAGTTTGCTCAATAGCTTTACATAACAATAGTTTTTCAAAATCGAATTAAGAACCAAAGGGGAGGAACTCCAAAAAGAAATGTATGAGTCATGGCCTTTGAACTTAGAGATTGAGACTTTAAGCTCGTTAGGACGTGACTCAATAGGCAAGAAAGCACAACATTGATTTCATCATTCTTATGGAGTTGTTAAGTCACATTGAAAGTGAAATAACTTTCTCACAAGATGATTTCTCCTTTGTGATCTAACGCATGCAAGATGCAATGCAAGACAAATGCATGAAATTAAAAATGAGTGCAAGCCTTACATGACAAGAAAGATGCAATAACGGAATTTAAATCTATCTTGTCAAGTTTGAACCCTTCTCAAGCTTGTTCATGATGAGCCAAACTACATGCCTTGAGCGAAAAGGGAACCACCGGCTCAAGCAAGACCCATGCTCATCACTATCTTGACAAGGTTAGACAAGCCCCTAGCATATATATACATATGAAATGCATTCTATATGACAAGGCAAACCTACATGACGTTAGAAGCATCTAAAACGTTGAGCTCACTTCGTAACCTCGAAAAAGTTGCATCATCAAGAGGTTTTGTGAAGATATCCGCCAATTGATCTTCCGAACGAACACCACAAAGTGATATGTCGTTACGGGCTACATGATCATGAAGGAAGTGATGGCGAATATCTATGTGCTTTGTGCGAGAGTGTTGAACCGGGTTATTAGCAAGTTTTACGGCACTCTCGTTATCACGAAGGAGGGGAACCCTATCTAGCACCACACCATAATCCAAGAGACTTTGCTTTATATAAAGGATTTGAGCACAACAAGCCCCGGCGGCAATGTATTCCGCCTCCGCAGTGGATAAGGCCACGAAATTTTGTTTCTTAGATGACCATGAAACTAAGGAACGCCCTAGCAAATGGCAACCCCCCGAGGTACTCTTACGGTCAACACGGCATCCGGCAAAATCCGAATCCGAGTAACCCAAGAGAGTGAAAGAAGCACCTTTGGGGTACCACAAACCTATGCTAGGTGTAAAGTTAAGGTATCTAAAGATTCTTTTTAAGGCACTTAGATGGGATTCCTTAGGATTAGCTTGGAAACGAGCACATAAGCATACACTAAACATGATATCCGGCCTAGATGCGGTAAGGTAAAGAAGCGACCCAATCATAGAGCGATAAAGCTTTTGGTCAACCGATTTACCGGATTCGTCCAAGTCGAGATGTCCATTGGTTGGCATTGGAGTCTTGATTGGCTTGCATTCATCCATCTTGAACTTCTTGAGGATGTCCTCCGTGTACTTTTCTTGATGGATGAACGTCCCTTCCTTCAATTGCTTGATTTGAAATCCAAGGAAGAAGTTGAGCTCGCTGATCATGGACATCTCGAACTCCTTAGACATCATGTCACCAAATTCCTTGCAAAATTCTTGGTTAGTTGAACCAAAGATAATATCATCAACATAAATTTGACAAATGAAGAGCTCATTGTCGATGATCTTTGTGAGCAAGGTGGTGTCCACCCTCCCGATCTTGAATCCCCGATTGATGAGGAAGTCACGTAGGCGTTCATACCAAGCCCTTGGCGCTTGCTTGAGCCCGTAGAGCGCCTTGTGCAACCTATAAACATGGTTAGAATATCTAGGGTCCTCGAAACCGGGAGGTTGTTCAACATAAACCAATTCATTGATATAACCATTTAAGAAAGCGCTCTTCACATCCATTTGATATAACTTGATATTATGATGTGAAGCATATGCAAGGAGGATACGAATGGCTTCAAGTCTTGCCATGGGAGCAAAGGTTTCACCGTAGTCCAAACCTTCTAGTTGTGAGAAGCCCTTGTCGACAAGTCTTGCCTTGTTGCGCACCACCACACCATGTTCATCTTGCTTGTTGCGGAAGACCCACTTGGTGCCAATCACGTTCTTGCCTTGGGGACGCTCTTCAAGGACCCAAACTTGATTGCGGGTGAAGTTGTTGAGTTCTTCTTGCATAGCCATCACCCAATCCGGATCCTCAAGAGCTTCACCTACATGAGTAGGTTCCATACAAGAGGCAAACGAGTAATGTTCACAAAATGAAGCATATTGACAACGACGAGTCCTTGTACCGCCACTTGGGTCTCCCATGACTAAGTCAATAGGATGGTTGGTGGAGGTACGTGTACGCTTCACTTGTGGTTCTTGAATTGATGCTTGTGGTGGGTCAACATCTTGTACTTGAGCTTGAGCTTCCTCTTGTGTGATGGGAGTATCGTCGAAAGGAAGTGGCTCTTGTTGATCTTGATCTTCATGATCTTGCTCATCTTGTTCTTGGTCTTGAGTATTATCTTGAGCTTGATCAACTTGTTCTTGAGTTTCTTGATCTTGATCAACTTGGGGAGCCATGGAGTTGGATGAAGTGGTTGGTGTAGCTTCCTTCTCTTCATCGGACAAGTCGAAGTGGTAGCATGATGTAGTGTGTACAACTCGTCCTCTTGGAGAAGGCTTCTTTTGTGTGGATGTAGAAGGTACATCTTCATCCTTCTCCTTTGGCTTGATGTCCCCAATAGCCATCTTCTTCATTGCATCTCTTAGTGATTCATCCCCTACATCATCACAAGAGAAACTCTCCCCTTGGGAGCCCTTAGTCTCATCAAACTCCACGTCACACGTTTCTTCAATCATGCGAGTTGCATTATTGAATACTCGATATGCCTTGGAGTTAGATGAATAACCAACAAGAAAACCAACATCACATCTACTTTCAAACTTGCCTAGGTGCTTTCTTTTTTTTGAAAATGTAGCACTTACAACCAAACACCCGGAAGTAGGAGATGTTGGGCTTCCTCCCAATGAGAAGCTCATAGGGCGTCTTCTTCAAGACACGGTGAAGGTAGACACGGTTGGAAGCATGGCACGCCGTGTTGATAGCTTCCGCCCAAAACCTTTGCGGGATGCCATAGTCATCCAACATGGCCCTTGCTAGAGTGATCAAGGTCTTGTTCTTCCTTTCAACAACACCATTTTGTTGCAGCGTGTAGGTGGATGAGAACTCAAGCTTGATGCCGTCTTCATTGCAAAATTCTTCAACTTGGGTGTTCTTGAACTCGGAGCCGTTGTCGCTTCGGACCTTGACCAAAGTAGACTTGAATTCCACTTGTGCTTTCTTGGTGAAGTTCTTGAATATGCCGGCCGTCTTGCTCTTGTCATCTAGAAAGAAAGTCCAAGTATATCTAGAATAATCATCAACAATGACAAGGCAATAAAGATTACCACCAAGGCTCTTGTAGGTGGTTGGGCCGAAAGAGGTCCATGTGAAGAAGCTCAAGAGGTTGAGTCGTCGACAAGTACGCCTTCATGGGATGTGAAGTTGCAAATTGTTTGCCGGCTTGGCATGCACTACATGGCTTGTTCTTCTCAAATTTCGCATCCTCCACCCCAACCACCATTCCTCTCTTGAAAGCTTTCTTGAGTTGGCTCATTCCAATATGAGCAATGCGCCTATGCCAAAGCCAACCCTTGGAACTCTTGGTGAAGAGGCATGCTGACAATCTAGCATCATTAGAAGAGAAATCCACAAGATAGATGTTGCCATGTCGAAAGCCTTTAAAGATAACATCTTTATGTTTCTTGTTTGACACGACAACATCGGTATCGCTAAATGTGCAAGTTAGTCCAAGATCACAAAGTTGAGCTATTGAAAGTAAATTATAACTAAGAGACTCTACATGCAAGACATTGGAAATAGAAAAATCATTAGAAATTGCAATCTTACCCAAACCTACCACTTTGCCTTTTGAATTGTCACCAAATGTTACTTGCTCATGATCTCCCACATCTTCATCTAGTGAGGTGAACATCTTTACATAGCCGGTCATATGTTGTGTACATCCACTATCCAACACCCAATGGTTGCCGCCGGCTTTGTAGTTCACCTACACATAGGAGATTAAGCTTGAGGTTTGGGAACCCAAACATACTTGGGTCCACGAATTTTAGAACAAAGAGTCTTAGGAACTCAAAGTTGCTTGGGGCACTTTTGGAAGGGTCAAGAACTTGGCCTTCACTTTCCCATCTACCTTACTCAACCAAAAGTGATGTTTATTGTAAGTGCATCGATAATTAGGTGGTAAGATAGGTAGGGGTTTAGTGGGTGAAGGGCACTCCCTTGTATCATGGCCTTTTTCCTTGCAAAGTTGGCAATAGGGTCCCTCTACATCATTGAAGCACCCATCAAGTTGAGGTAATCTTGGGGCTTTTGGCTTTTCCTTTAAAAAGAAGTTGCCAAGACCACTCCTCCCATGTTGCTTCATGTTGTGGAAGAGGATGTCTTTGAGAAGACCCTTTCCCTTGACCATGACATCCAACCCGGTGGCAATGCTTGCAAGTTCTTCTTCAATTTTTTTCCTATCAAGGTTAGCACAAGAAGAAGAAACATGGTTTGATGGCAAAGGCACTTCCATGAGATCATCACAAGATGTAGATGCATTGACCTTAACACAATCATTCTTACCATATTCTTGCATGCTAGGGTCAATGGCATCATAAGCAAACTCAAGCTCTTGATGTTTCATCTCTAGGTTCATGAGATCAATCTTAAGCTTTCTATTGTGAGCTTCAATAGCCTTGTTAACCTCAATGGTTTCCTCATATTCAATGAGTAATTCATTGTGCTTAACAAGTAGAGTGTTATGCTCATCTCTAAGTGACTTGTTAGACACAACAAGGGTATCATGAGATTCAATAAGAGTGTTGTGTTTAGCAAGCAACTCATCATTAGAAAGCTTAATCTTGACATAGGAACCCTCAAGAGTTTTAAGTTTGATTCTTTGCATCTTGATCATTTCGGTGTACTCATCAAGAAGTGACTTAAGCTCATTAGGTGAGAGTTCATCATCACTATCACTTGATTCATCATCACTCACCTTGGTGTTACCTTTTGCCATGAGGCACATAGGTGGTGGAGGAAGAGGGGGTTCATCATCTTCTTCATGCTTGATGGCAAGTCTGGCAAATCCCTTCTCTTCCTCTTCATCACTTGAATCTTCACTTGAGTTTTCACCACCGGAAACCCATTCTCCAAGAATGTAAGCCTTGTTCTTGCCTTTCTTGAAGAGTTTCTTCTTGGCCTTGTCGGAGACCTTCTTCTTGTACTCATCATCATCTTTTCCCTCCTTGTTCTTCATCTTGCGCTTGTCGGGCTTGGGACAATCATAGGAGAGGTGATTGTACTCCCCACAATTGTAGCACTTCTTGTTCCCATCCCTTGAGCGGAACTTGTTCTTCTTAGGGTCATAGTTGTAGCCCTTTTTGTTAAGCTTGGAGAGGAGCTTGGTTGTCTTCCTCATAATGAGAGCTAGCTTGATGTCTTCTTCTTCATCATTATCTTCTTCACTCTCACTTGATGATTCTTGGACAACAACCACCTTGCCCTTCTTCTTGCTTGATGATGATTCCTTCTTGGCCTTGAGGGCAAGATCATTGTTGGTGGAGGTAGAGTCTTCCACACCCACACCCATCATGAAGATTTCATGAGAGCGAATCTTGCCAATCACTTCCGCCACTTCAAGCGTGTCAAGATCATTCTCAAAGAGTAGGGAGGTGATGATGTTGTAGTCGGGCTTGTGAAGAGCTTGCAATATGTTCCGGATGATTGCACCTTGAGACAAATTAGCAATGTTAAGTGCATTTATATCCTCAATGATAACATTCATCCTAGTAAACATTTGTTCTACATTCTCTTTGGGAAACATGGTGAATTTCTTGAGCTTAGCACTAAGGAATTGGTACTACTCCTCACGGATTTTCTTAGATCTGACATTACTCTTCTCTAGAAAATCCCACACCTCATGGGCGGTTTTCTTGGTGTACACTTGGGAGAAGATGTCACCGGACAAGCACTCAAAGATGGCATTCTTGGTAGTGGCATTCCATGCGGCTTGATCTAGAGTGGGTGTATCCGGTAAAGGCTTAATGGCAACCGCTAAGGCAATGGGAGAAAGTGCCTCCAAGTAGCACTCCATGCGATCTTTACAATGAGGGTAGTTTTTCCCATCGAACTTAGGCGGACCACTACTACCTCTTGGAGCCATTCTCTAAGCTTTTAAGTCTATAAAAGAGAGCCTACGCTCTGATACCAATTGAAAGGATCAATGGCCCAAGAGGGGTGTGAATTGGGACTTTTTCAAAACTATGAAAAGCAATTTCCTAGCCTATCATGCTAGTGTTGCCCAAACCTATAATTCAAAGGAATGCCAACCCTATACTAAGCAAGAAACCTAAACAAGCAAGAACTAGCAACCACAAGAAAGTAAATGCTTGAAAAGAAATGCGAGAATGTAAAGAGAATGGGTACGAAGACAACCAGATTTTTTCCTGTGGTATCGAGGAGTTGACGCTCCCCTAGTCCAAGTTGGAGCACTCACTAAGAGTATTGCTCCATCTTGATCCACTAAGAACCAAGCGCTCCACTAAGAATACCCTTTCTCCATCTCCGGAACGGCGGGCTTCAAGAACCGTGTACAAGCTTGTATCTTGGGGCTCCCACAATCACCCAGAGCTCACCAAGAACTCCTCCAATCACCAAGACCGGCTAGGTGCCGTCAAACACCAAGGGTAACAGGCCTCCAAGACTTCACTTGATCAAAGACTAAACCCAAGCTCAAGCTAGATGCACACTAAGTGGATGAACTAGCTCAAACTCACTCAAGATCTTCACTATTCACTCAAGTGGCTCCTTGCAACTCTCAAGGGGTGTATCAGGTGGTAAGAGGTCCAAAGAGCAGCCAGGAAATCGACCAAGGGGGTATATATATGCTAGACACAAAGAACTAGCCGTTACTCGACAACTCCCCTGAAATCGTGAACGGCGTATAATCCGCCGTAAGCTAAAGTAGCCACGGCGTATCATACGGCGTAAGCTTTTCAAACGGTCGAAAACCTTTTCCAACGGCTAATTCCACGCGGTGTATAATCCGCCGGTACACTAAGTACCATCGGCGTATCATACGGCGTGCTTAAACCCCAACGGTCAAAACCACTTTTCAACTGCTGACTCAGCCAAAACATATACGCCGGTACCGGCGTATCATACGGCGTAGCCTTTCCTTGAACTCCTCCATGACATGCTTACTGTGTAACATGTACGCCGTTATTCCGCCGTGACTGGCGTATCATACGGCACCTGGGGTATTGAAGACCCAACTTGACACAGCTCCATGCCCTTCACGCCGTATGTTTCGCCCCGTGTCAGCACAGTAACACCAGAACATACGCTGTGGCCTTCATTTGAATTCCTTGGCATGCTGTAGGCTTCTGGAATTGTACGCCGTTGCTGGCGTATCATACGCCGTTCACTGAGAAGGCAAAACTCGTTCAATTCAAGTGCTTTGAGTTTTGGCTTTGCTTCAAACTTGATCTAGGATATATTTGGGATGTTTTGGGCTAGGTTTTGGGATGTGTGCATCTAACTCAAGCATAGACCTAGCTTTGATCAAGCTACTAACTTAGAAACCCCCCTTAATAGTACGGTCTATTTAGAAAACTAGAAAGCCTAACTAAACCAAGTGTCCTTCATCTCCTTGTGACACTTGGATCTAGAAAAGTCCTAAGCCTTCACGAAAGATCCGATTTGATTCCAATTGAGGGGCCTCCTTTCATACACTCCATGTGACTTTAACATATATAAAATAATTCCTTCAAAGCACATGTTAGTCACATAGATGGTATTGTCATTTATCACCAAAACTCGCCATCTAAAATGGCCTAGATGCTTCAGAGATCAAGTCATCAACGGAAAACCTTCCCCTGATATGTGGGTATCTTTAGAATTGTTGGCCAATCAACCGTTGCTAATTTCTATTTTTACTTGCTATCTCAAGTGCACAAATGCTATTCTGTTTGCATGCAACCATACACTTATCTTTAGCATCTGGTATAGACCTCTGACTCTGAGTATTAACTGATCACGTATCCTGCATTCTACTAGATTTCTAGAAGCTGCAAAGAGACTTGGTGTAAATCCATCGTCATGCTTGGTCATAGAAGATTCTGTGTAAGTACAGGAAAGACTTCTTCTTGGCAAGGAGATTTCTTGTGCCCTCACCAAAAAAATGGAAAAATTTACCTTCATTTGCTGTTGTGCATAATTCCTAACTTACAGAACACTTCTAAATGTCATTGAAATATGATGGGCAACCAAATGATATAACTTTCAGTAGATGCTAGTATATCATCGTGTTGAAGTGGATCCCATGTATCTTCAATTGGTTTCAGCCTACAAAACATTAAATTTAATGCATCAAAGTTTGAAATTTCTTTGTAAAAAAAGATGAAATAAACAATTGGTATGATAATTCCTTTCGTTTTCAGCAGCATTCTTTTTTCTATGTGAAATGATGTAGCATGCTGTATAATCCCACATTCACAAATGCAACATTTTGTTAACCGCTTACATTTTTTCAAAAATATGTCATTCAGCAACTTAAATTGCACTTTCTCATTTGTTTTTGTTACACCCTTAATAAATGAATGTCCATGATTCTCGCCTGCAGATTTTTCCCTCCTTTTTTCCAATCACTTTCTTAAATGCACTTACTGTCATGACTTTTCAAAACCTGGCTTTTTTTTATGCACTCCCTTGCTGATATATGTAGGACGCACTTATCTTGATCCACTGGAGATATATAAGGTTCACAAAATAATCAATAAGATTTTTTATTTCTTCCCTCATCTAACCCTATCAACTGTGCTGAATTTTCATGTTACTGAAGTGGTAAATTATATGCTATGCATTGAAAAGAATGCACTTGTTCTGTGCAACTGAGTTACACTTTCTGCTTGGTGGTTATCTAAGTGTTGGGGTCAAGGGTGCCAAGGCTTCTGGGGCAATAACGGTTGCAGTTCCATCACTTCAAAGTCAAATGAAGCACTATTATATGGCTGACGTCATCCTACATTCACTTTTAGACTTCCATCCTGAGCTGTGGGGTCTTCCTCCATTTGAAGAATGTAACTCTCTTCATTGACCCGTGATTTTCTTTTCTTTTGTTTAACTATCATTATTTCAGTCAAATCTGATGGTGGCATTTATTGTAGGCATTCAAGGTGTTTTGCCCATTGATCCCTTACTTTCAAATGCTCAAATAGGCGATAGAATTTTGAACAATCTTCATAGGGTAATTTCAGGTTAAACTCTTTCCAACTACTACTCATATACTAATATTCTTTAATACTGTAAATTCACACGTGTTTACTTTGAATGTTTGCAAACAGATGGACGTACCTATGACTGTATTCCTGACCAAATGTCAGGAATTTATTTGGGTTGGGCCAAGTTCAAATGGCGTGGATTCTCGAAGGTGGTAATAAGTACTGGGTGGGACCTTTCACAGCAGACCGTCGAAAGAGTCATGGTTGGTACTTCTTGCTCTTATGTGTTGTTGTTTTCAATGGGAGGCGGTGTCTAAGGGGGTGTTTAGTTCCCATCCCATTTTGCATTCTGAGGACACTATGCATTCTACGCGCTTTTCAATGCACCTTTTACTCTCTATGCGCGCGGACCGAGACACGGCCATTCTGCAGAACACGGCCATTCTGCAGAACGCCGGTCGAAGTAAACAGGCCCTAAATAGGTTCTTTTCTGGCACAAGATCCATGAACATTGGTGATCTAGAATATTTACTTACAGATTAACGCACAGCAAGGTTTCAGCACTTTTCTTGTACGCTTATTTGATTTGTTGTTTTCCTTTTGCAGCTAGTAGATTTTCTTGATTCCTCTCACAAGATTGAAACAGAGCCTGTGAATATCCTTATAATTGGGTACATCCGGAAGCTCCAAAGCACAGTAATAACCTTGTCACGAATTTTATTAGAAATTAAAGATTCTGACTCCACTGTTTTTTTTTCATACTGGTTCACAACTATAGAAATGCCATGTAGAGAGCGGTCAAATAGTATTTTTAGATTATTTTGCATTCATGGAAATAGAGGACAGCGACAAAATAATAATTATTTCCAATAAGAAATGTAACTAACCAAATGGTTTCCTGAGCACGGCCAAAATGTCTAAGGCCCGTTTGGATCATAGAAATTTCAAAGAAAAATAAAAGGAATAACAAAACAGAGGAAAGGGAAAGAAACATAGCTTTTGGAACGTAGGAAGCACCTGTTCCTTTCCTGTGGAGTACTTGTAGGTAGATGCTGACTTCACCGGAAGCAAAAACTCCGGTCGGATCTTGTTAGAGGTCAAAATTGGTTTGATTATCTGGTCTGGCCAGTTTAGTCCAAGTCCAGGTATAATTGGACTTTTGGAATGAATCCGACTTGTGGAAGGTGTTTTTTGTTGGGCAAGACCTCCCCACTCTATAAATATAAAGGCCACGACCGATGAAGGGCTATCCAATCGATCAACTACAAATACCTTTACTTTTTATCTCTCTCAAACTCTAGCTTTTCCAACCCCTCTGCTGTTCGCACTTTGTCTTTATGGCGTTGACGCCGTTCTGAGTGGCATGCCGATCTCAGAGCAACCCTAAACGTACCAGTCCTGACAGAGTCCCTCCCGGGCCGGCGTTCGTAGGTTCGCGCATCAAACCCTAGGAAACCGGTCTGGCCGGTTTTTCAAATCGGTCTGACTGGTTTGTGCGCAGGCGCTGCTGCAGGTGATCGATCCATTGCAGATCCGCGCGATCTAGCGCAAACTCAGTTTGTTGGAAAAAAAAATGCCAACAGATCACCTTTGTGTAAGCTCAGGGCAGTGAGCGTGCAAAAGAAAGAGAAGGACAGCTGGCATGCCTCATTGAACAACCTTGTTCGTTGCCTGCTCACTTTTGGACAATCCTGCGCTCCCCCGTACCAGCTTACTTCAGCTGCGGCACAATGATGCCTGATTGTTCCAAACGCCTCCCTTGAGATTTTCCTGCATTTTCATGTGCCTTTGTTTTGGCACTTCACTCCTATCCTACTCTTGTGCTTTACCCCATTCTTTTGTTTTGCATTCCTCCGTTACAAACATTGCCCTAATTCCTGAAGTGTCTGCTGTTACTCTGTCTTGTCATGGCCCAATATGATTTCCTTACTTTCTGTGACATTTCTGTTTGATGTTCTGTTACAATGCTGGGGTTCGCAATTTATCAACACACATAGTTTTTTTTTCCTTGAACACATATGACTATATGAAACCTTTGTATCATTGTTCATCAAAAGAGAATCACGAAGCTTATAAAATCCAGGGATTTATGTTCAAGCTCACAATATGATGTCAGTGACTCAAACATAACCTTTTTATCGCAGGATGATATATTGCAAGCTTTAAGTGTAACTGACGAAGACAGGAGCATTGCAAGGGATGCATTAGACCTCCCAACTTTCTCTGAATATGCTCAGGACCTTTATTTTTCTTGAGTGCAGCCATGTCAGTGCAAGCTATCACAATGCTGCGTCATGTCTGAAATTGCTATTTTAGCATGCAAACAGGCAGCTGCATTTTTTTTCCCAGAAAGACTTCACCTGAAAATACTACGTGGTATTTGAAGAAGAGGAAAAAGGTATAGAAGGAATAAAGATTGTTGGACGGATATACAAAAAAAAATTGTAAGGATATACAAAAAAAAATTGGAAGAAGGGTATAAATATATGATTATTCACGACCAAACAGTTTTATAATGATGTCTTCAATAAAGGAATGGCAATTATGCTGTATGATCTGCTGACTTGGTAGATGGCCCAATTCGATCGATACGTATCAGCTAAATCTCACCAGTTTGTGTTTTCAACATGTCCAAACGGTGCGGTGGACCGTGGACGGGGCGGCGCGCCGTGCCGTGGCCGCAGCCCCCGCTTCATGCGAACGGAATAAATTTTCTTTATTCGGCATATATCATATGCTTACTAACCGATACAGATTCGTGACGATCACGTATATTCCTTGCTCTAATAGTTTATTCCGCCTGTGCAATAACCTAACGGTGACCATACCAAACCCCACCGCTCACCTTACAAAAGAAGAGGAAAGCAAATGTTGTACCGCAAACTCCGTCACGATGTTTCCAAGTTCATGCCATCAAAGAGCTGAGATCACACGGCTGGACAGTGCGGTGACCTGAGCGCCGTCGGCACACGGGGTTCTCGTTCTCGACGACGGCAACAGCAGGCAACAGGCACGGAACAAAAGCACCCGGTTCGGCTTGAGCCCGCAACCGCAAGCGAACTGTGAGCCAACCAGAGCCGCGATCCGCTTGGCAAATGGGGTCTGCCTCCGATTCCCACCCACCCCCTCGGCGACAGTGGCCTCCTCCTCCACGCGCACTTCAAATCCCCGCGCCGCCTCCCCACTTCCTCCCCATCCCGCCCATCGACTCCGCGCCTCGCTGCCGTCAACCATGGCATCCGGGCACCAGGTCTCCGCGGTGATCTTCGATCTCGACGGCACCCTCCTGGACACAGGTACGCACGCGGATCCATTCTCCCCCTCGCCATCCCGCGCTCCGTTCCTTCCACCAGCTAGCGCGCCGTTCTGTGTGGAACACGGATACATCAGGATAGAGTATGCACACACACATTTGCACGTGCGTGTCGTGTAGCTGCGCTGTTCTCCGCGTGAAAATGTTAGTGTCTGGGCGCGCAGAGAGGGCGACGAGGGACGTGTTGGAGGAATTCCTGGCGGCGTACGGGAAGTTTCCCGATGCGGAGAAAGAGGAGAAGAGGCTGGGCCAGATGTACATGGAATCCACCACCGGGATCATCAGAGACTACGACCTGCCGCTCACCGTCGAGGAGTACTCCAAGGCTATGCATCCACTCTACGTGAAAAGGTTTCTTTTTCAGTTTTTAACATGTTTTTTTTTTTTGAATAAAGCTTTCACACGTCTGTAAAACATAGCGTCACCATTCGTCTGTCCATTTACGAGCACTTCAATTGAGTTAGTTTCTCCCCAGGTGGGAAAATGCAAAACCGCTTCCAGGAGTGAAGAGGCTTGTCAAACACCTGTACAAGAATGGAGTGCCACTCGCACTTGCTTCGAACTCTATCAGGAAAAACATTGATCACAAGCTTCCGAAACTAGAAGGTATGAGGATGACTGTTTGCTTCAGTCTGTACTTTGTCAGCGGCGTACTAGATATGTTTTTTGATATCTCGTTTTTTGTGGCAATAAGTACACCTTTCTACTGAAGGGAATGAAAAGTCTTCCAATGTGATTTTAAAGATTTATTTTTGGTTAAATATGCTATACCGCTTTACTCATTGACTGAGTGCCCATACTTAATTGCTGAAAACATGGATTCTGTAAGTAACTAAACGCTGCTAATCCTGATGTAACATGGTTCGGACAAGTAAAGAAAGGAATATTGAACTTGCAAGGAATAAGGATGCTTTTCTTTAGTTGGTACATTTTATTATGTATTGCATTAGTTTCTTAACCCATGTATTGAATACTCCTTTATTGTTTTCCAGATTGGGGAGAGTGTTTTTCTGTTATTCTTGGTGGAGATCAAGTCCCCAACGGAAAACCTGCCCCTGATATGTGGGTATCTTTAGCATTGTTGGCCCATCATACATTGCTAATTGCTGCTTTTACGTGCTATGTCAAATGCATAAGTGTTATACTTATCTTTAGCATCTTGTATACACTCCTGATTATTAACTGATCACATATCCTGCATTCTACTAGATTTCTAGAAGCTGCAAAGAAACTTGGCATAAATCCATCGTCATGCTTGGTCATAGAAGATTCTGTGTAAGTACAGGAAAGATCCCTTTCCGGCTAGGAGTTATATTGTGCCCTCACCCCAAAAAAAATTACCTTCATTGTGCTATTGTGCATAATTTGTAACTTACAGGACACTTCTAAATGTCATTGAAATCTGATTGGCAACCAAATGATATAATCTTCAGGAGATGCTAGTATGTCATGATAAGTATGTCTAAAGTGGATACCGTATACCTTCCATTGGTTTCAGCCTCACAAATCACCAATTTTAAGGCATCAATGGATGAAAGTTCCTTGCAAAAAACGTTGAATAAACAATTGATGTGATAGTTTCTTTCATTTTCAGCAGCATTTTATTTTCTATGTGAAATGATGTAGCATGTTGTATAATCATGTACTCTTTTCTATGGAAATATGTCCTTCAGCAAGTTTCTATGGTGATTTGTGAGGCTGAAACCAATTTTCTCATTTGTTTTTGTTATACCCTTAATAAATGAATTTCCATGATTCTTGCCTGCAGATTTTACCTCTTTTTTACTCTTCCTCAGAATTTATCTTTCTTAAATGCACTTACTGTCATGACTTTTCAAAACCTGGCTCTTTTATGCACTCTCTTACTGATATATGTAGGATGCACTTATCTTGATCCAGTGCAAATTTATAAGGTCACAAAATAATCAATAAGATTTTATTTATTTATTCTCTCGTATAACCCTATCAACTGTGCTGAATTTTCGTGCTGCTGAAGTGTAAAATGTACGCTTCCAATGTTGATGCATTGAAAAGAATGCGTTTGTTCTGTGCAACTGAGTTACACTTTCTGCTTGGTGGTTTTCTTAGGGTTGGAGTCAAGGGTGCCAAGGCTTCTGGGGCAAAGGCGGTTGCAGTACCATCACTTCAAAGTCAAAGGAAGCACTATTATATTGCTGATGTGATCCTCTATTCACTTTTAGACTTCCATCCTGAGCTGTGGGGTCTACCTCCATTTGAAGATTGTAACTCTCTTCATTGACCACTGATTTTGTTTTCTTTTGTTTAACTATCATATCTCAATAAAATCTCATGGGTGACATTTATTGTAGGCATTCAAGGTGTTTTGCCCATTGATCCCTTACTTTCAACTGCTCAAATAGGTGACAGAATTTTAAACAATCTTCATAGGGTAATTTCAGGTTAAACTCTTTCCAACTACTCTCGATACACTAATGTTCTTTACTACTGTAAGTACACAAGTTTTTTACTTTAATTGTTTGCAATCAGATGGACGTACCTACGACTGTATTCCTGACCAAATATCAGGAATTTATTTGGGTTGGGCCAATTTCAATTGCCGTGGATTATCAAAGGTGGTCATAAGTACTGGGTGGGACTTTTCACAGGGGACTGTTGAAAGAGTGATGGTTGGTACTTCTTGCTCTTATCTGTGGTTGTTTTCAGTGGGGGACCAGTTGTCTAAAGGTTCCTCTATAGTTCTAAGTTTGTTTTCTGGCACAAGATTTGCGAGCATTGGTGAACGTGTACAGCAAGGTTTTCTGCACGTTTCTTGTATGTTCATTTGATTTGTTGTTTTCCTTTTGCAGCTAGTAGATCTTCTTGATTCCTCTGACAAGATTGAAAGAGAGCCTGTGAAGATGCTTATAATTGGTTACATCCGGAAGCTCCAAAGCACGGTAATAACCTTCTCTTGAGTTCTATTAGAAATTAAAGAATCTGACTCCACTGGTTTTTTCATATTGGTTAACAACTAGAGAAACACTGTGTAGAGGACGGCCCAAATAGTATGTCTTGTAGATTATTACATTAGATTACTTCGAAGTCATGGAAATAGAGGACAGCGACAAATTATACTTATTGGAAAATAAGAAAGGTAATAAATTGTTCTGAGCATGGCCAAAATGCCTAATTCCTGGAGTGTCTGCGGTTACTTTGGCTTCTCATGGACCTTTGCATATTGTTCACTAAAAGAGAATCACGAAGCTTATAAAATTGATAGATATTATGTCATGTGCAAGCTCGCAATATGATTACAGTGACTCAAACATAACCTTTATCGCAGGATGATATATTGCAAGCTTTAAGTGTAACTGATGAAGACAGGAGCATTGCAAGGGATGCATTAGACCTCCCAATTTTCTCTGAATATGGTCACGACCTTCATTTTGTTGAGTGCGGCCATATCATTGTGAGCTCTCACACTGCTACTCATGTTTGACATTGTTATTGTTAGCACTCAAACATGATGGCAGCTGTATTTTCTTCCAGGTAGACTTTACATGAAATACATGGTATTTGAAGAAAAGGAAAAAGGTGCAGAAGTAATAAAGCTTGTTGTCCAATGTTACCACATGTTGTTATAATTGTTTTGTTTTGGCTTCGTTCTTAGCATTGTTGCATCTGCACCTTCCTTAAGGGGTGGACTGATAGAAAACATTGTAAGCATATAAAAATGTAAGAAGGGCATAAATAATTCTTGACCACCAGAATTTTATAGATGCCGTCAATGAAAGCATGGTAATTCTGTTGGATGATCAGCTGGCTTGGTAGATGGCCCAATTTGATTGACATGTATCAGCTAAATCTCACCATGAGCTCAAAAAAAAAAAAGCTAAATCTCACCTATTTGTGTGGCCTTTGCTACAGTTTGGTCCGCCTTTTGTGCGACGAGGTAATGCTGAATGCGGTGTTGGATTTCCCTTGTGTTGGGATAGAAGCCGAAGCTAATGAACCCAAACAACAGTTGAAACGGAACAACTGAGACAAGCAACAATAAATTACCTATCAACAGTATTCTTGGAATCAACAACCTTTACATAAAGGGGAAGAGTCCCTTTTTATACGGAGACCAAGGGTCTTTACATTCCCTTTGTACCCCTGGGATCAGGCATCATCCTTTAGACTATACTACACAAATAGTCTATGGACACTTTAGTACATTTACTCCTCCCTAGTGTGAATGCGTAGACTTGCGATTCCGTGTTTGACTTGGCTTGGACCTGGTCTTGTTGGACTTGGTCCACGCCTGCTTCGGTGGCTGCAGAAAGCTTCGCAGCTCCTGAATTCGGCTTCTTCCGAGTTGAGATGACCAGAAGCCGTCCCTCTGCATCCAAAAGCCGATGGCTCCAACAAGAACCTGCAATACAGAGCAAACCGAAGCTAGCCCGTGACTCAATCATAGCTTTTGGCATTCAATAACATCAATACTTCACCAAATTGGCTTCTAACTTGGTTCCGACAACGTCACTTTGACATACTGCAAAGCGATGACCGAAGCCGATTGGCTTTAGCATACAGCGAAACATGATGACCGAAGCCGATTGGCTTTAGTATATAACGAGACTTGATTACCGAAGCCGATTGGCTTTAGCATACAGCGAAACATGATGACCGAAGCCGAATTAGAGATCTGTAGAGTAAATGAAGTTAAATTGACTTCATCTCCTTTATTCATTGTTACCCTTACGCGTGAGATAGAGCGAAACAAGCAGAAGGCGTTTATCGGCGGGCCGAATCCCCAAAAGTAGCCCCTCGAGGACGAGGGCTTTCTTCAACAGGCCGAGCTCCACGAAATTAGGATTGCTTGCCAGCCTGAGAAACGCCTCCTCCTTGTTGGAGAAAGCCCCTTAGTGCTTCCATTGTTTATTGGCTTTTTTGTTTTTCTCAACGGTTGTATTTTCGTGCCATTGACGTAACTTTTGCTTCGGTGTTTTTGAATTTGAAGTGGTGGCTCGTTTTCCGAGGTTTTTAACGGTCATATTTTACTGCCCTATAAATAGGACCGAAGGGGGGGTGAAAATCACTTGCTTCGCTTTGCGAATTTTTCACCTGGCTTGTGTTTGAAGCTTTTGCTTTCTTTGGAAGCTGTTAAACTCAAGCTTTGGCTTTTCTTCTCGTCACAAGTAAGCTTTTTGCTTTTTATACTATTTGCTTTTCTTCGCTTTTGTTTTCATGACTCTTTGGTGTTTCTTTTGCTTATTGTTTTTCTGATCGTTTCAGCGGCTCGCACGAAGCAAACCGCTCGTCTGATTGGCTACGTCTCTGACGAAGACAATTCGGACGCTGTTAACATGGATTCTACCGAAGCTGCGGCTTTTGCTCAGGAGATTGAGGGCAACGTGGCCGTGGCCCCCGAAGCTGGAGCTGCTATGGTTGTTGATGATCGAGGCAAGGGACCTGCCGAGGAAGATGCAGCTTCAGGTGACAACACGGAGGATGCTGAATCTGCGGCCGGAGATGGCCTTGAAGACGTAGAAGCCGATGCCTCAGATCTTGTGGATTATCGGAAAAAGCCAAAGACCACTATCTTTGGTAGGTCTAGTGTTACCCCTTCGTTGATTCGCTTCTATGAGGAAAAGGGGTATTTTGAGGCCGGTCAAGGACGAGCCCCTGGCACAGAGACTACCCCGACGCCTGAGCCAGATGAAGCTGTGGTATTCAAGGAATTATTCACTGCCGGGCTTCGGATGCCCATAGATAATGTCATTGCTGATATCCTTGGGAAGTTTGGCTTGCAGCTCCATCATCTTACCCCCAATGCTATTACTCATTTATTTCGCTTCTTTTGGGCCGTGAAGACCAACGCCTCAGATGTTAATGCGGAGAGCTTCGCAGCTCCTCTGCAGAGAGCTTCTCAGATGTTAATCGGCCTCCTCTGCAGAGAGCTTCGCAGCTTCTGAACTCGGCTTCTTCCGAGTTGGGATGACCAGAAACCGTTCCTCTGCATCCAAAAGCCGATGGCTCCAACAAGAACCTGCAATACAGAGCAAACCGAAGCTAGCCCGTGACTCAATCATAGCTTTTGGCATTCAATAACATCAATACTTCACCAAATTGGCTTCTAACTTGGTTCCGACAACGTCACTTTGACATACTGCAAAGCGATGACCGAAGCCGATTGGCTTTAGCATACAGCGAAACATGATGACCGAAACCGATTGGCTTTAGTATATAACGAGACTTGATTACCGAAGCCGATTGGCTTTAGCATACAGCGAAACATGATGACCGAAGCCGAATTAGAGATCTGTAGAGTAAATGAAGTTAAATTGGCTTCATCTCCTTTATTCATTGTTACCCTTACGCGTGAGATAGAGCGAAACAAGCAGAAAGCGTTTATCGGCGGGCCGAATCCCCGACACCTTGTAGTCGGCCGTGCCGTTGCCCCGTTCCGTCATGCTTAGACCAGGGTCTGTTTGTAGGCTCTACTCCACTGCTCTATCCGTTCCGTCATGCTTAAACCAGGGTCTATTGTAGGCTCTACTGCTCTAGTTCCTCAGTTTCCCGCCCGGTGTACATTCAGATGGCTGCAAACGTTGTTGGGCCTGTAGTACCCTTTTCCACAGCCACTGATTGAAATTTCCGTCTTTCACTCGTGAAAATACTATTCATAGATGTGGAAATGATGGATTGATGGCCTGACCCCTCCTCCCTCTCGAGGTTATCTGGGCGCGCTTTCCATCATTCACATGTCGGGTCATTTGAGCATGTTCACATTTTACAATACAGGGAGCAGGCCAATGTTTGGAGAAGAACAAAGAATAAACAATCAAGGACTAGAGTTATCAGCATATCTAAGACCTCGCGGGTGGGAAGTAAGAAGAAATGGTAGAACCCCGCCTCTTCGTGATCGGCTTCTTGGATGGCCGGATCCACCCCTGTATCTCTCTCTGGATCTCCGGCGGCAGCTCCTCCACTACCGCTGGATCTATATCTTCAACGTTGAACATCCATGTATTACTGCCAGAGGGTTCAGCACCACTGTTGCTGTTGCTCCTATCCGCAGCTTGCGCAGACACACTCTGTTCTTCAGCTTTGTTTGCTTCCGAAGAACTCTCTGTACCTAATATTACCACCAGTATTAAGCAAACGAAGAAACAATAGTATTGCATCTGTACAGAAGTAGTCCACCAAACCTTGATGACTGCAAATTAGTCCATCTGATTTTCTTTTATCATGGAGGGCAGATTGACCCTGTGAAAGGAACTTCAATATCGAGGAAGTTCCCTGTCGAAATAAAAAAAAAAATCCTATGCGAGTCATATACAGGGAAGCTAATAATTAGTTTGAAATTTCTATACTGCCAACATAAAAAAAGTGAAATATTAAAAAATTAATGAAGCGAACAGGATTAGGACATATCAATAGGAGACTTAGATAACTTCTTTGAGATTCCGATGTCATTGTTTCCTTTGTACATGGGATGTAAAACAGCCATGTTTTAAATCAATCATTACTGGTACAAATAGCAACGCAGAGCACTAACTTCTGGGATGTTTTGTCATCTTCGAACTTGAATATAAAGCAAAGAAACAAGCAAAAGACTAAAAGAAACAAAGCGTTGATTCACCAACTGCTGAAGAATACCACCCCACAAGGAATCAGTTTGATGGTATCCAGTATCCAGAGGAGAAAAGGACAACTGACCTTAGCTTCAGGCAACTTCTTTGAGATTCTTTTTTCTTCATTTCCTGGCCATTTTTTGGCTGAAATCGCTGAATATTTTTGACCGTCTTCTTTCTCTGAGGTAGATGGCTCGCATTGTTCTTCATTAATTGGCATCACACATACATTGTTATCTACAGAAGCATATTGCCGAATAAGTAAAGAGCAAACATTTTTTTTTGGCAAACAATAGACACTTGAACTCAGGAACATCACCAAGAGATGGATCCTCAGGTACAGATGAAGAATCAGTAATAGCCAGAGATGCAGCACTACTAGGACCCTTAATGTATCTCAAGATTGAACTTGTTCCCTGAGAAATGAAATAAACTAAAGTAAGGAATTGAACAAACCTTGTCTGGCATGGCATTTGCTAATATGAACAAACCTTGCATGGCATTTGCTAATATGACTATATGAGAATAAGACTGCAGATATGGTAGTACAGATTTAACAATAATTTAGTTTTTCATTTTGCTCAAAGTTCATTTGTATTGCAGAATGTCAGAAGTTGGCGGAACACCCGTGTAAACACAAAGCATCTTTGTCTCCCTAAGCTAGTGCATCAATATATGTTTTGTTTGAACTTTGAAGAGATTTTCTTTGAAACTGCTGATGCATCTTATCAAGAGATCAAAATAATATACTGGTGTTAACATGTTTCCTTGTTTCTTTAAGGTGGCTGGGCATCTAAAAATGGCAATGCATCAAATCGTCAATTATTGAGAAAGGTATTGTAATCATACACTTGGTATATCAAATATTTTGCTTGCAGTAACAGAAAGAGATGTTATGCTCCATCCAGTGTTCTGAGATTCTAAAAAATCGTGAAGGCCAGATTCAAATAGCTTCATTGCGTCCTCTTGAATTTTCCCAGTCCCATAACGCAATGGACAGGATTTGGAAGGGAATTTCTTTGTTGAATTACGTTCATTTTCCTGCAGGAAAAGTGGACGATGAGGAAGCTATTTTGCATAGCGTAAAATCGAACTAGATACATGCTGATCATTTGATCAGAAATTACTCTAGATATCATAATAAACTAATTAATAACAAAACCCCAAAGAATAGATATTACTCAAAATACCTTAGATGCTCTGGTGTGAAGAGTTAGTGTTTGAGCAATTCTCTTGTTCTGGTTTAGGTCAGACTGAATTCGTTCACTTAATTCCTCACAAAGTTGATCCAGCCAGCTTTTGACCTGCAACATATGACATTGATTGAATCAACAGAATTATAATCTTGACACAAATTTTCCTAATCCTTACACAGAAATGAGATTTTTTTTTTCACCATTCATATTGGGTCTGATTCAGGCACCATGAGAACTTATTTAAGTATGGTAGGGTATGGCATCTAGCGTCCTAAGGTCATGAAACTATCAAAGTGCAGCATTATAAAGCACCAACACAATTCCATGTGTACAACATGCTGTTCACCAAACTATTTGATATAGAGTGGCAAGTACAAAGTAATCAAGTGCAATTGCTGTTTACAGAGTCTGGTGTAGGCTCTACAAATGTGGCTGACATGGACCACATGTGGCATAATTTTGTAAATGGAACTGCCAAGTTTTCTTAAGTAGCCTATGATCGCTTCACTGGCACGTTGGGGAGGGGGGGAGACTCCAGACCAACAATTTCACAAGGTACCATATTTTCGAGATTGAGAGCTGCATATTTTCGATGTGTTTCACCCTAGTTAAGCTTGGTTGTCCCGCATCAGGTTCCAATTGAAACACTGTGCTCTGCGTCATTATCATATATGGTTTTAACAAACTAAAACATATAAATGTTTAGATGTTTATGCTCATTGCAAGTAAGCAAAATTCATAAGTTCTTCATTCTCGAATGGCCTATCGGGTACTCTGTTTCTCAAGCAGCCAAAAATAACTGAAGATTTTACTTGAGAACAATGAAAATGACAGAGTAAGCATTCTTACAGAAGTGTTGCTTTTCAGTGCTTTTGGTCCAGGAAATGTCTTCCCACAGCCATGACTCTTTGGTAGAAGACGATCCTCAACTTCTTCTCCACTAATACCCCTAGCAATCTTCCATAGCCATGTTCTGCATTAAGTCTAGCGCTTATGAGATGAGAGTATTAGACAGGATACTAAACAAATGGATGCAAGGAAGAATGGTTTCATTGTGTTTGATTGTTTGATACAGCGAACCTACCATCAAGTTAGAAGTTATGTCATCCACTAAAAGCTAAAGGAATAACAACAATCTTTAAATGTGATACACATCTATAAGCTTTATATCTGCATTATCAAGGCAAACCAAATAATAACAAATTGATAAAAGCATGAACATACTTACCCAGTATTTACTCCATACTGCTCTTGTAACTTTTCCTCTGTAAAACTTAAAAGATCACCAATAGTCTCGACCCCAAGATCATCCTGCAAGGAACTTCCAAGCTTACCACCAAGCTGTTTCCTGAATAATATGGTTATTCTCACCATTCAGTGTCACATCATGCATAGTTTCAACTAAAGCACAATGTTGTGTGATCTAAATAGCGATACGACGAGTCAACCACTTTTCCTAGGAAAAACAAGAACCCAGCAAGGACAGAGACGTCATGTTAGATCATTACATCTTCTTCACAGGTAATGATGCTAGAAAGTCTTGAACTGACGAAGAAGGGACAACTGTTTGTTGAGCAGGCTTGTGCATTCCACTGACAAGTTTAGCTAACATCTGCAAAGTATAAGAACAATGAGTGGAAGAATGGGATAGGAAGAGCAAGGAATCAAAGAAAATAGAAATACTCAAATACAATGTGAGCTGATTTCCTGAGCATGGCAAACTTAAACGCAGTAATAACCATGGACTGTTGAACATTTTAGTCGACAGAAAGAAAAACATCTACTCACTATTATGACCCACTATAAACCTTATTGTGAGCAATCCCAGCAGAGCATGTGAATTGGGTTTCCTCCAGAACTCTGACTCGTAGCTGTGCAACAATTATAGCTCCACATGCCAATAACTTATCCTCATAATCAGCGTCCGGTCGACAAAGCCATGCCCTCACATTCTTTTCCTTCTCGGTGGCATCCTAAACATATCATGACCTATGATCACGTCCATATCAAATCGCAGAGCTGTAAAACCAATTGAGAAAACATTCTTACAGAAGGAAGGCCCAAGATATTTGACTTTGCTGCCTCCACAAAAATTTCCTCTGGTGAATCTGGAGGAGCTTGTAAGAGCATTTCCTTTGCTGCATCACTGAGGTCAAGATAAACTTCATCAATGGATGCTCGCTCGCACTTCCCTTTGCTTGAAAGGATTGCAACAACCTGAAAGTTCAGATACAAAATATAGACTTAAATTTTATATATGCTATGTAATAAACTACTCTCACTGGTGAACCTACCTCAGAGCCCGCGCTTCTGTAAAGATTAAGGTCGGCCTTGCCACGCGCCACAGGGACCTGTACCAGATTAATACCAGGACAGACCCTTTTGGCCTCATCTCCACGCATGGACCTGAATAAACACCAGGGGTCCGGATGTCAGGACCTCAGCAAATTCTAAGGAACCGAGACTAAGTGTCAGGGAAGAAAAGGCACTCACCTCTTCACACCAAACCCGCGAGCCTCGTAGCTGACGGCGATCAAACCGCCGCCTTTCCAGTCGTTGTACTGCACCACAGCGGTAGGTTGGCCCCTGAGCGCCGGGTTCCTCCGCTGCTCCACTGCGGCAAAGCAAATGGCCACCACTCTTTCAGTAAGAGAACGGTTGGTCATAAGCGGGAGAGAGAGAGAGGCTAGGAAAGTCACCGACCTTGGACATAGAAGCAATCCATGTCTACATGGGCGATCACCCGGGGCTCCTGCGGCTCCGGCCTGGCCACCGGCATCCCCTAGCCTCTAATCCGGGGGGAAAAACACCACTGGACTCTGCCCTCAGCCCTCGCCTTCCAATTATTTCCCCTCCTCCTTCCCCTTTCTTTACCCCTTATCGGCCGACAAGGGGGAGGTAGAAATCCCTAGCCTAGGTCCGGTGGGCGGCGGCCATGGGCAACCGTGGAGGAAGGTTGCTTCGTCGTTTTTCGGGTTTGGCAAGAGGAAGAAGATGAATGGCATGAGGCCCATCACTAGAACAGCCTAGGGCCCACTAAGAATAAGGCCCAGGCCCAGGCCCAGGCCCAAGACAAATATCGCTGGATGATTTTCACGAAGAGGAAAAAAAATTGGGAGATAAATCCTGTGGATGGCAAGCTGCAGCTGGTCGCTCCCCTCCCGAATCCGGCGAGGAGAACCGACGGTGGCGGCAGTCGACGCTCCACTCACCGCTGGGGCGGCTGCCCATTCCTTTCCGTCTTCTCCTCCTCGAACTACGGGGCACACCACGCCTGCTCTTCTGCCTCTTTACTGAGGTACGGCTAGAGGATAAGGGACAACTCGATTTCTTGTTATCCTGTTTGTATTATTATTAGGTAGTTATAAATACTGTTTCATCTTGTTCCGTTTAATTTCCTCTTCTTGTTCATGAACCACGCTGTAGCTTATCTGCTTACGGGGATTTTTTTCTCTTAATTTTCGCTGGTACAGATTATAGAATGTTCTGCTTGAGGACCTATTGCTCGCCTGCATTCGCCTTAGTGCGGAAAGGACCAACTATTGAACACCCTCTAAAGTTCAATTCTGTAGTGGTGAGTTCAATTCTACTCTGTCGCATGCATTTGGTTGTTTTAGTACTGGTTCTGCAGCCTATCCTGATTCTTATTTATTACAATTATACAACAGGTTTGCGGTGCCAGGGGTCCAAGACCGAGATATCCCCGTGTGTGGAAAACTCGTAAGAAAATTGGGACTATTTCGAAGTCACAGAAGCTTGTCGAATGTGTGAGGTTCTTCTAGATTTCTCTGCTTATACTCTTTCCTGTGTAGTTATTGGGTTACTTTTAGGCCATTCTGAGAACCCCACGTACAAGGAAATATGCTTGGTTCAGCTTTTGCAGCAAAATTTCCAGTTTACTGTACTTGTAGAAATGTTAGTTGTTAAGTCTGCCTGGTTTCATTAACTGCTTTTTACCAAATTTCAGTCACAATACCTGTATGTTAAATAAGGTGCAAAGTATAGTTTGTGTGGGACGCCTTTTGTAAATCCACATTTTCGTACTGAGGTATTGTTGAATTGAATACCTGAACTATCAATATTTTATCATCTCGTGCAGATTAAAGGTCTTTCTAATGTAAAGGAGGAAGTTTATGGCGCACTTGACTCATTTGTTGCCTGGGAACTGGAGTTTCCTTTGATAGTAGTAAAGAAAGCACTGAAGGCACTTGAGGATGAAAAGGAATGGAAACGGATAATTCAGGTGTTAAATAGTAGTTTTGATTTGAAATATCTGGTCTAAATTATTTTTCCTACATATTGCTGTCAATTGCCATGGATTATAAATATACACAAATTCCATTCCTCGGAGAATGCTACTAGTAAGTAGTAATCTTATCCTTGGACAAGTCAAGAGTTAGTTGCTCCCAGTTCTAGAGAATAGCTCCCTTTAAAAAGTAGTAAACCCTTTTTACTGTATCAAGATTACTGCCAGGATTAGGTTCTCCTTTATAATAGCAAACCCTTATTCTGAATCGAAACAATGACCGCATGATTCATGATTTAGGTTATTAAATGGATGTTCAACAAAGGTCAAGGGAAGACAATGGGAAGCTATTACTCCTTGTTGAATGCTTTGATCGAGGATGGACGGATTGAGGAAGCAGAAGAGTTATTTGGAATGATATTCTCACGATATATGGAGGGTTTGCCTCGTACATTTTTCATGAGAATGATTTCTTTGTATTACAGTGTGGGAGCATACGATAAGATGTTTGAGGTAGGAAGTGATTTTTTCTAATTTTATTATGCCATCTTATAAAATGTGCATTTGAATCTAGTTTGTGGGTTTGGCCCAATTGCATTGAGGATTTGTTCTACTTTAATGAAAACTGTCTGCTTGTAGTGATATATCAATGATACCATTATGCCAAGGTTTTTTAGGTTTTGTTTCCCTTTGTTGTTACTTTTCTTGCCCAACTAGCAGTGTAGAGGTTTGGATTGATAACTTCCTCCTGCTTCATTGTGGTCTGATGTATATGGTAATCCATAATGTCAGACATAGAATTCATGGCTTCTATCCACCAGCAAAACTCCACTATGGAATTATGTCATCACTGAATAACTTCAACCTTTATCAAGTATACCGATGTTACATTATGTATTGGCTGACCAAAAAATGTTATGTTGGTTTTATTGCAAGGACTTTTGAAATGGCCTTACAAGTTTTTTTATTGAAAGATTTCAAGGCAAAAACTATGGAATGTAAATTTCTGTGTGGAATTTTGATGCAATCATTTTCCTATCAGTCTGAATTAGAAGCTTCGGCCACCAAAAAGGGGGGTTAATGTGCTTATTGGGTTTCTGTTCTCCCGCCATAGTGGTAGCTTCTACATGTGGGATTTCTTCATGGAAGAGTAAAGTGAATCAACTCTGAAGCAATGTCATGTGGATGTACTTCTGAGACAAATGATTTTGGTGAATTTAGTCCGTTATCACAGAAACTTCAATAAACAATGTTGTCAGATTCCAAGGACTTAACTGTGTTCATAGAGGGTAAAAGGCTGCCTTCTTGGCACAGATGGGAACATTTGGATTAGCGTAACATGATAGCATAAGGCTCGTGTCTTTGCATACTGTTTTAATTAAAGTTAAGGTGGTTTGGCCTCGCACCATTTTTTTCACCCACGGTAGTGTAGCTTTACTCAACAGAAACATGAGTAGGAGATAATCATCCAAGTGTTCTTTTCTAACTGTATGATATCTTCCTCGTAATTCTCAGGTCTTTGCTGATATGGAGGAACTGGGCGTTAGACCTAATGGTTCGATTGTCAGGATGCTTGGTGATGTATTTCAGAAGTTAAAGATGATAGACAAATATGAAAAGTTAAAAAAGAAATACCCGCCGCCAAAATGGGAATATCGATACATCAAAGGCAAGCGCATCAGGATGAGGGTTTACCCAGATAGTAAAACCGAAGACGAAGAGGTAACAAAAGGAAACCCTAGCATAGATGAGCTTGAGGAGGCAGAAAGTATACACCATGATTATGAATTGGAAGAAGCAGCAAGCTCAGGCCTGGACAGGAATGTATTGGACGATGCAGCTTGTGGAGACCTTGAATATGTATAGATCAAAGCTTCTGTTGGTATTTTCGTGCCCGCTTAACCAAAGTGAGCAAGAGTAAACTGAACTGGTAAGAATGTACTCACTCTGTTTGATTTGATTTGGCATACTAGAATTCGTGTTGCCATACTCTAAAGCATGGGCATCGATATCTTCAGATCTATTTAGATTGACTAGATGAAAATTTGTATGCCTAGTTTTGATATCAACAGTGTTCTGATGACATTATGGTGGTTCTACTACGAGATATGTTCTTGATTTATCTGATTTGCTTGCACAAGGCTCATGCTTTATTTTTTATTTTTTTATTTGAATGATATATGAAATGTAGCTATGGTATTAAGTACAAATCGATATCGTTTTTCTATGCTTGTAACGACCTGTATTTTTGCTTTCCTCGGTATAACTGCAGCTTGAGGTTTTAATGATAGCCGGTTGCTATCGCTGCCATGTTTGGAAATGGAAAATCAACTCTTGCGCGTGTTCAACGGATGTCCAGCAGTTTAACGTCGCATGTATTTGTCAAATGATCTGGTAATCCTATTCCATGGCTAGCTTTATCTGACTGCTTCGTGAAGAACTTGTGGTTGATTGTTAAAGATGGTATCATGTGATCCTGTCCTGGACATCAGAGGATAGTACACCATTGATATCTTCTTTGCCAGTGCCTGTTCGGTTGGCTGGTGGCTGGTGGCTGGTGGCTAGTGCTGATTTGTTGTGAGACTGAAGTACTGCTGGCTGGCTGGTGGCTGGTGGCTGGTGCTGATTTGTTGTGAGACTGAAGTACTGCTGGCTGGTGGCTGATAAGCCAAGCGAACAAGACCGGCCCATAGCAGCTACTCCGTAGGAAGCAGCCATGATGAACCCATGGCCATGTTTAGCATCAGTGTGCCTTGCTACCAATGAATTTGTTTTACTGGTTGTCCGTTGCGGGCAGATCTCGATGTAGCGAAATCCGGGAGCATACGGATAGTCCTATTGCTCAGTATGGAAAGACACCTGTGTTGACTCGTGGCTTGTGCTCTGTCTGCAGAGTCCCTGCTACCATTTGTGTCTTATCTGTGGACAAAGTAGAAAAAAAAACAACACATATCCGCTTCAATACCAAACTTGTGGTGGGCCGATTGCTATATAGATTGGCCGGGAATTGGGCCCATGCAAACAGGGCCTCGTTATTGTCGGCCATACGAGTCTTTCCATCCATTCCCTCTCTTCTCTTCTGTGGCCGAAGGCAGACAACCATGATCGCAAACGGCACCTTGTTCTTCCGCCAAGACAGTTGCATTGCACATCGGGTGTCGCGGCCGCCGCGGCCTCGCACAAGTACACAACGAGTGCAACCGCCTCCCTTGACTGACGACGGCGTCACCGGACAAAGATTCTCCCGTCTCCCTCCGCGTGCCGCCCCACCCATCCATGCCACCACATTCTGTGCGTGACCACCGATGCAAGTGAAGCAGAGGCAAGGACCAGGTAGCCATTGGCCATTGCTCAGCACACCAGACCGGGCGCAGCGCTGGACCACGGCCGTCGGACGGAGACGCCGTGCCCCCGAGCACCAGCCTTTGCCCTTGCTCTTGACCTTTCTGTAATAAAAAAGGTTAGTACGCCGCGAGCTCAGGCTCAGCTCGCTCGCCACCAGGCACCAGTAGTAACTAGTGGCGCGGTACGGTCACGAGAGAAGCCGCAGTAAAAACTACCGGCGCGCACGATAACTCATGCGTGACCGGTGACCGCCACGCCGATGCCGAGGGAAAAACCGCACAAGCTCCGCTGGTTCCTGCTTCGCTCCGCTGCCTGCGCCCCGCGGCCGGCGGCAGCAGGAGTTTTGGGAGGCACGAGGAGGAGGTGGCGTGGGTGCTGGGTGCATGACCGCGCGAGCAAATCCGTATCTCTTGTCCTCTGCGCGGCTGTAGGATTAACAAAGGCGCGGCTTTGCAGAAGTGCTTCCTGCCACCGCGAGCTCGTGTTCCGAGGCCAATCAAATCTTACTATAAGCTTTAATTCGAAAAAAGTAAGGGAATTCACAGTGGCCGCTGACAGTGCGTTTTCTTTAATCATTTTGTTGGAGATTTGAACGCAACGGGAACTGTGATCTTGCCCCCCAATGATTAGCGCCTCCTGGAGCTGGAGGACAGTAGTAGGAGGCTACAGGCTGCAGGGATAAGGGATTGTAGCAACAGATAAGCAGGATTAGAGCTCGGTTTTGTGGTGGAATTTTGGCAGTTTGACTGCTGTCGGCGGCGATTGGGATAAACCTTTTGTCATTGTGTGTGACTGTGTGTTGAACTTATTATAAGTCTCGCTCCATCAAAAGTTTGGTTGGAATGTCATTTTAAATTATCCTTTATATTAAGATTTAGGTGTTTAGTTTAGGTTATCTTTAATAAAGACATACATGGGTAACATAGACATAAATTTTGAATGTCATTTTAAGTTATCCTTTATAATAACATGCAGAGTAAATTAGATAAGTATTATGGGGTTAATTTAAATTATTTTCCATAATATCATAGCTCGATAATTTAGATATAATTTTAGAGTTGATTTTATAATATTTTATAATGATAGTGGTGGGTAACTTTTTAAAAATTATAATAGACCAATGACTATAGTTATTAGAATTTACATGATTGATGTTTCTGATTTTTGTGAGAATTTCTAGGATTTGTCTTTTTTTTCTATCGTGTCTTGTAAGAACTAATGCGGAGTCTCCAATTAAAAAATTAAGGCTACATTGCTACCAGACTATTATCTTGAGCTATCTCTCAATTGTTAAATATTTGAACATAATACCTATATAGATATATACTTATTATTTTCATCTGATTGTGATAGATTTTAGTAGTAATTACTCTATAATATTTTCATACACATTTATAATCTTTAAATTTTCACTTTGTATCACATGTATGTGCTCGAATTTATTTAATACCCTAAGTTTGAACTATAATTTTAACACAAAAATCTATATTCTCATCACTTCCCCTATATCTTTATAAATGACAACACACATCATGCGTATATGCCTTAATCACTATATCATAAACCAATAAAATATGAAATACATGATTTAGAATCTTATATTGGTGTATATTTTCTATTAAAGTGATTTGGATTCAAATATAGGTTTACCTCATGTTATTTTTAGTAATGACATATGTGGGTAATATAAATATAAAGTTAAGGAGTTACTTTAAGTTATTTTTAAGTATTCGTAGTGGGTAATTAACTTGCAAATTTAGGAGGTTATTTTAAATATTGTTTATAATGGCATAAGTGCATAATTTTGATGAAGATTAGGGGGTTATTTTGTTTATTTTATATAATGGCAGAGATGGGTAATTTAGTTATATATTTAGGGGGTTACTTTAAGTTATTTTTATAATGGCATAGGTGGGTAATTTTTTTTAAAAAAAATATAATAGATCTAATGGCTACGATGATTTGAGTGTTCCAATTGATGGCTAGATGTTTTGTTTTTTTGTGAGAATTTCTAAGATTTCTCTTTTTTTCTAGAGTGTCCACCTAGGATCCTAGGTGACTTCACCTGAAGGCTTCAAAAGGAGTCTCCAATTAGTAATAGTAAGATAAGATTTATTCCTCCTAAATAACATCAATATATTTGATATGACATTACTTATTTTAAGCCCTTCAGAACCAAACGCCCTCAAAATTCATAGATACTCATAGATACCGTGACTTCACACTTTCAGCACTAGCACTCGTGCTGTTGTGCACGAAGTGCCAACAGGTCATGGGCTCATCCGCTCATGGCGAAGGAAAGTTTCAGAATGGGTGCGCTCCGATCGGTCAAAGATCTGTACGTGTCCAGCTTGCTGGATTTGCTGTTGCTTCAATGCATTCTGACGGAAACTTGGGAGCTACAGAAAGTTGTCTTGACTTTTGATATTGGAGCCTCGTGAAAATGGATTCCTCGCATTCTGCGTTGCCACGCATGACACTGCACTACACTACGACAGCGTCTATTGATCTCCTTTTCTGATAATTAGGGACTTTATTCAATAGCTAAAGGCATGCGTATTACAGGGATCAGAGATGAGGTCATAATCGTCCGATTGGACAGATTGCGTGACAGCATGTTTTGATCTTGCCGGGTCTATTTTTTTTTATTTTCAGATGTTAAGTTTATCGGAGGTGTACCCAATTCCACCTAGAGGACATCAAGACCTTCAGAAAACAGAATGTGGAATTTAACCACTCGTATTCTTCACGAGTCCGGTGCCTTGCCAACCTGGCCACTGACTAAGCCGTTGAGTCGATTCTAAGCTATAGTAAACAGGCATTTCTGAAATCATTTTGCCTAAACAGGCATATGCTGTGAAATCTGGCTCAATGGTGCAAATCAGTGTCAATATCCTCTCAAGGAAGCTGAAGAGAGTTGCAATGGTGCAGAGTTCTGCAAAAAAAAAAAAAAAAAGTACACGCATCCTTCTCACGCCGCCTTCGTGATAGTGGCATAGCACTGCACCAAAGCACCAAGCGTAGGTTTTCGCTGGTGACGGGACGAACTGAACTTGTTTATATCCTTTCATCGAGACGGTGCGAGGAAAAGCCTGAGTGCCCACAAAGGAACCAAACCCGAACCGCACATGAGTACACGAGCACGAAGACCCAAGCACGTATGGGCCTCGCGTGCCTCGTCTCGCCCCCTGCTTGCTTGCTTGCGCCTGTTTGCTGGGTAGACGTGCACTCCAATTTCCACCGAAAAAGTTTCAGCACCCTTATCGACACTGCACCCTTATCGACACGGCACCCTTCTCCCATCTTCTCCTCCTTTGTCCTGAATGTCCTCGCCAGCCGCTATCCGACCATCTCGCTCGAGAGAAAAGAAAGAGGGATGCTGTGCTAGACTGAACTTCCATCCTGCGCCTTGGCTCTTGCAAACAGTCCAGCCGGGCACGCTCCTGTACGCTGCTCATGTCCTAATCTTCCATGCGTGGTGCTGAGCTCGCATTGCACGATGCCTAGTTTTTCTTTGGTGATCTCATTGCTCGTGCTGTACATATGATCCTAGTTGGAGTGGGTGCATGGGTCGCAATCAGCGGTGCAACTTCCTCTTGTATCCATATGCGTTTAGGTGAGCAGGTGATGTCTACGAGCGGCGAAATGTAGGCCGTTCACTGTCACTGACATCACCACACAACGTGATGTTCATCCCGGATAGACTTGTAGAGTAGAGCGGAACAGATCAAAGATGAAAGACCGTGATCGATTACCTCGCAGCGTGGACTATCGCGGAACAGATCAAAGATGAAAGACAGGGGCAGCATTCCTCAGATTCCGGGAAAAGAGAGAGTTGAGAAGTAGCATCCGTTGAAGGTTTCGGGCGCTCTCACTGACCCTGACATCTACAGCTAGTTTCTGGTCAAGTGATGGCCATCTTGTGCACGCTTGATGCATGATGCCTTCACTTGCAGCTCCAGCGCACGTCCCTCTCGCTCTCATGCCTCAGCCTCTGCTTAAAAGAAGCCAAGATCAGATTATTAGGCTAAGCACTGTACGGACTAACTGCTGATGGGCCCGGTCGCGTGTCGACCACCTGGAGGATGATAGATCAAGCGGCTTCGGCCGGCAGCCCTCGTCTGCCAAATTGATTTCGCACCCATTCGTTCCAGTGCAGGTTGCCAGTTCCCTCCTTTGTCCCCACTACTTCTTGCCGGGGACTCCACCACCAATTCAATATCCCTGTTACCATTCTCTACTATTAGTAGACTACTAACCCTCGAGCATCTTGTCAGTTTGCTCAAGCTTCCGCTCTGGAATGGCGTATGGTATGAATAAGGCCTTGTTTAGATTGGGTGAATTCGATTGAATTCAATGATTGAAGATGCATTGGGAATTGAAAAAGTAGAGAGGAGCCGCGTAGTTCAATGCGTTACCTTTTGATTGAATTGGTGCCTTTTCGCGAATCTAAACAGGGCCTAAATATTTCTTCAGAGCGTGTTTTCAACATTGATGACGGGGAGCCTTCTTGGAATAGCTAGCAGGTTTTAGCTTCTATTTGGTTCGCCAACCTTTTTCATCGCTACAGTAAATTCGAATGTTTGGATACTAATTAGGAATATTAAATGTGGATAACCGACGAAACCCATTTCATAACCCCCGGGTGAAAATTGTGAGATGAATCTATTAAACCTAATTAGGCCATGATTAGACAATGTCATGCTACAGTAAACAATCTCTAAGGACGGATTAATTAGGCTTAATAGATCCGTCTCGCGATTTCCCGTCCATCCGTGTAATTAGTTTTATATTTAGATCATGTTTACTTGTCCTAATCTTCGGTTTAAAATTGCTATAGTAAATTTTGCAAATTTTTTCACCTAATTTAAACATGCCCTCACACTGCCTGCTCTCTAGTAGCGCTAGGCTTGAAAAAGGCGAGAGTAGCTGTGATTGAGTGCAGGGTGTGAATCAAGCCCCCGATAGATTGCCGCCTGATTGCTTCAAAAGCGGAGAAATGGAGAATATCCCATCCCATCATCGCTGCTAGTGGTAGGCGGCTGATGAGGATCTCGTCACACAACAAACCCAGCTCGTATTACCCCCGTACCACGGGTGCTCGTACTCCAGCATCCAGTATGGTCCGGACTCCGGAGTACACAGCCCTGTGCTCACCAGTCACCAGCTGCGTGCACCGCGGCGTCTCCTCCTGTCCTGGATGCGTCCCCAGCGTCCCAACACAACAGCGGCGCACAGCATCCCACCGTCACGTACTCCTACGTGCATAATAGGGGGCTTTTCCTGGCAACTGTGCCGCTCGCTCACTGATCAGTGACTGAACACTGATCAGGGGAGGCCATCAGGCACGGGGACGGGGATGGCAGCCACTTGACAACCCCCATGTGGCGGCCGCACCAACTCGGTACTGCCCTGCCCTGCCCGCCGCGATGGCACAAGCACAACCCGAACTCGGCGGAACCAGCCTCCAGCCGTGCGGTGCGGTGCGGTGCCGTTCCGTCCGAATCCGAACACCCCGTGCGCGCCGCGGCGCCCGCATTTACGCCCGGGCGGGCGGCGTGCACCAACCAACCAACGCTCAGCCCGAGCAAAGAGTAACGTTGGGCTCGGGGCGGTGGCACGGCACCGCTGGGCGCTGGTTGGCTCCGCGGCGTCCGCAGGACTGTGGCTTGCTCCAATGATTTTCGAATTTGAATCGCGCATGCACCGCACCGCACCGGTCACCGGTCGGGTCGCGTCGGCTCTCATGGGAGCCGGTGCCGCTCGCCTCGCGGTCGCGGACTCGGCCCTCATTTATTAGTACCCCCGCAAACAAATTCCCCCGTCCGTTTCCACGAGAAAGGGGGCAGCAGCGCTCAAGCCTCTTCTGTCTCTTGCGCCGCGCACCTCGCCTTCCGCCTTTCCCTGACCGCAACGTCTTTCTCGCTCTCGCCCCTGCTCTGATCCTAGGACGACGCGCCGCCCGACTGCCCGGGAGGGAGGGAGCGGAGGCTCAACCACGGCCGCCGCCGCCGCCGCCGCCGCCGCCACGAGTTCGCGGAGGGCCATGCCGAGATCCAGGTACGCGCCGCGTCCGAGTTCGAAGCCACCTCCTCAGTGGTGGTTTTGTTGGTGTTGCGGGATTCTGACGGGCCTTGGCGGTCTGATTTTCGTTCCAGGGGGTCCGAGCCGCCGCAGCGGGCGTCGCCGCGCGCGCCGCTGCACCTCAAGACGACGGCCTGCTCCGACGCGAATGGCGCGCACCACCGCCCCGTCGTCGACCGGGCCAGCCCCAAGCTCGGGGACCGGCACTCGCCGCGCAGCCCGCTGCCCGAGGCAAGTTCCTCTCTGTTTTTTCCCCCATTTCTGCGACGAATGGAAGAAATGTAGATGAGTGTTTGGAACCTTTGCTGGCTGTGGCTCACTGTTTCGCCGGCGGTGGGGGTGGGTTCCGCAGAAGAAGCGCGCGGCGGGGACGCGGGTGGCGGAGCTGGAGACGAAGCTGGGGAAGGTGCAGGACGAGCTCAAGAAGCTGCGTGAGCAGCTCGCGTCCGCCGAGGCCGCCAAGAAGGACGCGCAGGTCGCGCTCGAGGAGGCCAAGAAGCGCGTCGGCAACAAGGGGAGCCCCGCCTCCGCGGCAACCTCTCCCCTTTCCACTACTCCCTCGGCTGGGGTCGAAAGCGCGAAGAAGACGGAGGAGATCAAGGCGCCTCCGCCGGCTGCCGAGGAGGAGGAGAGCAGCATAAACTCGCCGGCGACCGACGTGTTTGAGGTTGTCCGTGCTGAGTCGGGAGACAAGGAGAACCAGAGCGCGGCCGCCGCCGCCGCCGCAGATGACTGCGAGGCTGTGAGCTGCGGCGAGAAGGCGGCGCTGGCGGAGAAAGAGGAGGTCGAGGAGGAGGAGACCAAGAAGATGATCGAGGAGGAGAGCAAAAATGCAACCGTGGAAACCGACGGCGCGGAGAAGGAGATCCCTGAAGTCATGGAGCTGAAGGCTAAACTGGCGGAGAAGGACACGGAGATTGCCACCCGCACGGCGGAAAACGCCGAGCTCAAGAAGCAGGCCGGAGAGGCGGCGGAGGCGGCGAAGAAGGCCGAGGAGGACGCCGCGGCGAAGGCGTCCCAGGCCGAGCACGATCTGAAGGAGGGCTTGGCGCGGGAGGCCCGGATGGGCGAGCAGCTTAAGGCATCGGAGGCCGCGCGGGAGGCGCTGGATGGCGAGCTGCGGCGCCTGCGCGTGCAGACCGAGCAATGGCGCAAGGCCGCCGAGGCTGCGGCCGCGGTGCTCGGCGGGGACAACCACCTCACCGGTCTGGCCGGCAACGGCAACGGTTGGGGCTCCCCCGCAACAATGCCCGACGACGGCGACGACGAGGGGTTCGGCGGTAAGCGGAAGGGCGCGGGCATCCGGATGCTCGGCGACCTGTGGAAGAAGAAGGGGAACAAGTGAAGGGCCTTGCCACGGAAATGTGGGATCGGTATCACGAATTCGCAACGGTGAGCTCGCTCAGCTCGCCAGCTTGAACTCCATGCCTTCGTTGCACTAGCTTAGCGCCATCACTTTACCGCGTTTTTTGTTGGGATTCTGCTTATGTTTGTATGATGATGAGATGATGCTCGATCGTGAGATTGAACTCTGTAACGCCTGATGCTGCCTGCCACCGCCCTCACTGTAAGAAGCAACCAAGATGGTTTGGTGTTTTTCCTGAAATTGCTGTGCTGTTGTCTGTTGATGATGGAGTCATGCGTTGGGTGATCTTTTTTGTCATTTTCGTGGTGAAATTGAGGAATGCTTGATTGCAGCTTCTGAAAAATCCCTCTTGTCCCCCGCACCAATGCCATGATATATCATTGCTACGCGTGAGATCTTCAGTAGCCTTTAGAAAATTTCGATGGGATCAAGGCAAGGTCCATCATAATACTGGCTGGTTGCAAGGCGGCGGTTCCTGTTCATGAATCATGATACTACGAGGATAGTATATGATTTGCATGTGATGGGAGGATTGTTGGGGATGCAGCCAGAGAGATTTGATTTGAGCGCCAATGCAATCGCCTCGTGGTGGTGTCCATTGGACCACCTGATAATTTGAGTCCGAAATATCTGCTATTATAACTAAATCTTCGTTGTGTCACTACAAAGGAAAGGGGCCCAAATCAAGCAGCATCGCGCCCTCTCACTCCCGCCAAGCGGAGCTGCGGAGGTCCGTCTCGCGCGCAGCCTTCTCGGGCTGGCGGCTGCTTGTTCTTCTGTCGCCATGGGCGATGGCGAGCCTCGTGATCAGCAGGGTGTTGAGGCAGCCTCTGCCGGCATCGAGAAACACCGACGAGGCGAGGATGGTTCAGATTTCAGAAGCTGGACAGGGACAGCGCAATGCGGCTCGTGTCGACGGCTTCCAACCCTAGAAATGACTGACCATTGCGGCGGGGCGGACAACGAAGCCGATTCCGTTCCGTCACGTTGAGCATCAGTGGGCCCGTGTTGGCGTGGGCCGAATGGCCCGTAGCGGGCTGGGCCTGATTCAGCTCGTTATCTTTTTCGGCGTGACATTTTTGCTTCTGTACTGTACCACAGCAGTACTACCACACCGTGCGCTGAACTGAAAATCCTAAAGTCACCAGCTGATTGCTTAACACAGCATTTGCTTATTTTTGAGAAAAACTACAGGGTTGCCTGAAGCATTTGGTTATTACGAGAAGGATGAAGCTCTGTTCATAGCACGATATTGTCATATCGGCACACTGCACTTCTCTGCCAAGAAAACATTGCTGAAATTTGGTAGGATCTGCAAATTTCTATGGAATCGAACCCAGACGTCTGGCTGGCGCCTGGCTGCACGGTTGCTGCTCATGGTATGATTGCTTCTGGCGAGAGGATTTTTCGGGGATGCAGCCAGAGATTTGCCTTGTTTAGTTCCCACAACAAACTTCACTATTCATCCAACTTCACTATTTATAAAAGGGAATCTTACATGCATAGAGTATTAAACATGAGTTAATGACAAAACCCATTCCATAACCCCCCTAACTTTGCGAGACGAATCTAATGAGCCTAATTTGTCCATGATTAGACAACGTCGTGCTACAGTAAACAATCTCTAATGATGGATTAATTAGGCTTAATAGATTCGTCTCGCGATTTCCCGTCCATCCGTGTAATTAGTTTTATAATTAGATCGTGTTTAGTCCTCCTAATTTTAGGTTTATAATTGCTACAATAAAGTTGCAACCCAAGTTGCGCGAACTAAACAAGGACCTGAGCAGCACCAGCACCAGCACCACTGCACCAGGAGGACTCCAGACTTCGGGCTATGCTGCTCGTTTTGAAAACGACCAGGAGCGAGAGTCTGAACGGCTCGAGCAAATGTCGCCGCCCGGACCACCCGATGACTGCAAAATGTCCAAGACCGGCTAAAAATGCGGGGTTACATGCAAAAGCGACCGAACCCCTTTTCACCCGTGCATTTTTCACAGAGCGAGCCTGCAGAAATGCTGAAGCAAATGAAGGTGCTTGTTTCGGCCACACCACACGAGACGAGATGTGGAAAATACATGTGGGGGCGTCAATGATCCAGTAGGTTGCTCCGAAAAAAAGGCTCTGATAGTCTGGTTAGGGGCTCCTCAACTGACATTAGCTAATCATGGACCAAATCCAACTCTGATCACACAGCCAGCTGAAATTGCTAGCGCCTAGCGCTAGTAAACAGGGGACGCCGTACACCTAGCGACAGCATGCATTGCACTGCACAAACACCTTGGCATTGCCCTGCCTTTTCCCCGTCCCTCCCCTGCCACGCCTACGCCTTTTGGCAGCAGCTGCCCCGGCCCAGGACTGTGGAAGCTCGCTCTGCTGCATCTGCGTGCATCCTCCACGCACGCACTGTGGCCACACAGGACCAAGGGGACGGGGTGCGAAAGCAAAAGCGCAACAGAGCCGAGGCAGGGCAGAGGCGCAGACGTGCAGTGGCAATGCAAAAGCGCGCGGGGGAGCAGGGCGTGCGCGGCGGGGCGCGCGGCTTTGCCCGTGGCGTGCGGTGGCGCGGGGCAGAGCATGTCGCTAGCTGTTGGCGCCCTGTCGCAGGGCCTCTGCGGGGCCGCGAACGAACGTACGTGCCCTCCGGCCCTCGTCGGCGTCGCGCGTGGTCGTGGTCGTGGTCCTCCCTCTCCCGGTCTCTCTCCCCCCCTATCTCTTCTCGTCCCATGAGCTCGACGTGGCTCCGGACGCTGGACTTGGACTGGACGGCGACCCGCCCCGTGCTGTTGCCATTGATGAGGACAGCCTGCTCCGGGCTGTCGCGCCGCATGCATGCATGGCCTTCCTGGTTGGAGGGACAAATTTGGTGTCCCTCCATTAAATGCTACTTTGACCACTAATTAGAGGTATTAAATAAAGTCAGTTTACAAAACTATCTCCACAACCCCTGGCAAATTCGCGAGACGAATCTAATGAGGCCTTTGACCGCACGATTAGAGGATGATTACTGTAGCATTACTGTAGCAAATCATGGATTAGTTATGCTCATTAGATTCATCGCGCAAAGTTGCACTCATCTGTGAATAGGTTTTGTAAATAAACTTCATTTAAGGCTCCATACATGCGACAGTATTTGAGGACAATTTTTTGCCCTCCCCAGCCGAACACGGCCGGCTCAGACCAGCACCACCCGGGCTGCTGTGCTCTGCTGCCACCTCTCTCTAGCCTGTTGATCCGTGGCCTGATCTCTCGTGCCGTGTCACTGGCATCCATGGACGCGTTGATCCTGATCGACCCGACGCTCAGGAGTCAGACTCAGGACCGGACGCGGCGCTGCTGAGAGCGAGACCGGTGGCCGGTGGGCACGAACGCCGAAAACGCGTCAGTACCGGGCGGGTCTGTCTTGGCTGGACTCGAATCGTCTTGGCGGTAGCGTTATCCTGCTTGCTTTACTACCGGTGGACGCAGCTGGCTGGCTGGCTGGCCCTAGTCGTCGCCCCGCCCGAGTAGTTGCGCCGCTTTATTGGCGCCGCATGTGTGTTTGTCCCTCCGGCGAAGATGTGCGTCCACTTCGAGCATGCATCTCTAGTTCCTCCTGATCAGTGCTCACCCAGAGCGCCGCCGGAGTCCGTACGCCTACCACGATGAGCTAGGGATCTATAAAATAAAAGCATCCCTTAATTTTTCCCTTGTCCCCGTACGTGTCTGTACGATCACAGGTTGTGGCTTCTGAGCACGACAGGTCCATGAGACCATGACACCGTGCCCCAAGTCCTTGGCCGGGGCCAAGGGACGTGTCATGTAGTACATGTGTGTTTTTTTTACGAGGAGGATGAAATTTTTTTTACCCTTCTTTGACCACCAATAATGGATATTAAATAAAGTCAGTTTACAAAACTACCTCCACAACCCCTGGTAAATTCGCGAGACGAATCTAATGAGACCTTTGACCGCACGATTAGAGGATGATTACTGTAGCATTACTGTAGCAAATCATGAATTAATTAGGCTCATTAGATTCGTCTCGAAAAGTTACGCTCATCCGTGAAGAGGTTTTACAAATAGACTTCATTTAGTACTCCATGCAAGAAAGATTCCTTTTTGCAAAATTTGTTGGAGCTCCATCTAAACATGTTGTTCATGGATCAATGCTGTAGTGAAGTCGTACTAGCTACTACGGTGTACTACCATCTGAAATCTGAAGCGCACGATGTGCGGTCTGCGGTGCGGGTGATGGGGAAACATGTCGCGTCGCGAGGCGTGCCAAGTTTTTTTTTTTTTTTTTTTTGTTGGCGCGGGCCGAAGTGCGCACGTAGATTCCGGGGCCTGGGGCACGCACTGCGAGGTCTGTGTAACACCTGAGGTTCCAGCAGCGCATAGTGTACATGGCCGCCGCTGTATAGTAGCCTTGCAGTGGATAGCACTGTATTGCCGGTGTAGCAGAGTAGGAGCAGGGCACATGTTAACAGTAACACACAGCAGCTGCAGATCATGATCATGCATGGTTTGGTTTGGTTTGGGTGCCACATCTATTCATTCAAGTGTAGCCTGTGTAGGACGCGGGCGAGTAGGCACCGCCCTGACCTGTCTGCGAAATGATTGCGCGAACTGTTGCAGTGTTGCTGCTGGCTGCTGCCCGGGCCGGGCGTTGACGGCATTTAGGGGCAACAGATTTTACAAAAAAAAAAAAACCTCGGGTTTCATGCAAATTAAACGTGCGGTCCGCTCTCCTTTCTCATGTTTTTTTTGCGAAGAAGCACCCAAATTTCGTCGAAATCAGACCGGCCTAAATTTTTTTCAAAAAACTCTCTGAATTTTCTAAGAATCAACCCGCCATCCTTTTCCTCTCTCAGGAATGTTATTTGGAAAAACCCTCGGATTTTACTTAAATCACGCAACAATCCGTTTTATTCGTTACTAAACTACGAGCAACACTATACGTACAATTAGACCACCAAAACGCGTTCGAACCTAAATGTGTCAAACATAAAATTTGCTTACAATTTCAAAACCTATAACTTTACTATAGAACACATTTTTGAACTCGAAACACTTTCGCCATTTATTCGCGCAAATGTCTACAACCCATCATACATACGATTCCGATTCCAAAACGTCCTCAAATTAAGAGGTGTTCAATACCAAAAAAAATTCAAAATTTGAAAACCTTAATCTTCGTTTCGGAGCAAAATTTCAAATTCTAAGCGTGTCCATAATTTGTTCGCACAATGCGCAAGTGTCTACAGCCCATCATACATATGATTCCGATTCCAAAACGTCCTCAAATTAAGAAGTGTTCAATACAAAAAAAAATTCAAAATTTGAAAACCTTAATCTTCGTTTTGCAGCAAAATTTCAAATTCTAAGCGTTTCCATAATTTGTTCGCACAAATGATTATATGGGATCCGTTGTACCTACAATTCGGACACCAAAATATCTTCGAATTAAAAAATATTGAACATGGAGGCGGCTCAAAATTTAAAAACCAACAAACATACTGTAGAGCAAACTTAAAAAATCGAACTCACTTTTCTAATTCCCCCATTATAGCTAACATCTAACTACCAAAACAAATTTAAAAACCAACAAATATACTGTACGGCACACTTACAAAAATCGAAATTGCTTTTCCAATTTCCCCATTATATCTAACATCCGACTACCAAAATGCTTTTAAATTAATAATTATCCAACATAAAAATTGCTCCAAATACCAAAACCTACAAAATTCATACATAGCAAATAAAATTCAATGCTGCTTTCCAATTCTCTTGCACAAATTTTCACATTTGAACATAAGATACACTTCAAAACAAAAGATATCCAATACTCCAAAATTTACAACATTCCCACAGAGCGCTTTTATGGGTTCAACGCGCTCTGGCATTTATTTCTAAAAAAAATATTTGTACGACCAAAACTTTTAAAAAAACCATAGCACAAGTACATCTACTGGCCATCCGCGGCAACGCCGCGGCCTTTTCTAGTGCTCATCTCGATCGGTGGCCACGATCCGTCAGCGGCGTCCGAGTGCCGAGCATTTGTTGCAGCGAAGCGCTGCAGCGAGTGCTGATACGCATAGGGATGAAAACGGGACGGGAAAATTCCGTCCCGGCTGGCACCGTATCCCAGATTTTACCAACCGTATACCGTATTATCGGTTACCGAATAAATTCAGTAAAAAAAACGAAAAACAACTCGGGATCAGGAACGGAATCAGTTGGGCTGTTTTCCCGACCGTATTCACGGATCCTGCATTTAAACAGGAAATTCCCGTTTCAATCCAGTATTCAATTCGGTATTTTATTATTTTATTAATTAAATTTTATAATAGTGCCGTCTGCCGCTTGTCTGCGGAGTGATGGGCGCCTGGAGTTCTCTTACAGAGGGCACCGGCTCTCAGATCCAGCTACCTAAAGCGAGGTGGAACTAAACACCAGAAGAGCACGCTGCGCTGCTTCGCAGTGACGCTTGGCCGCTTGCTACATGCTGTTGCTGTGCGAACTGGGCCATAGTGGGCCGTTAGCAATGTAAAGCGGGTGGATGAGTTGAGGTGAGCTCGCTACTGCTTTGCTTTTTTTTCATTTCATTTTTTTCCACTTTCTTTTTTATCTTTACGATTCTTTCCTTTTTATCTTTACTCCGTGTTGAGTAGAATGGTTGGAGTGGTCATGGTGCATCGATGTTCCCGATTTAAATTACCGGTTTTCGCCCGTTATCGATATGTTCCCGACCGAAATGTATCGTTTCCGACATCCCGTAATACCGGTTTCATGTTCCCGACCGTCTTTCCCGTTCCCGTTCCCGTTTCCGCATAAAAAATACAGTAACAAAAATGGTTAGAGGATTTTTCCGACCGTTCCCGACCGCTTTCATCCCTAAATACGCACGCATGGCTTCTGATGCCAGGAACTGCCGAAATATGGGGGTGTTTAGTTCCCCAGAATGTAAAATGGAATGCAAAATGGGGCGCGTTGGACCACGTGCACAGAGAGAAAAAAATACATTGGAAATCGTGCAGAATGCAAAATGGCCACAGAATGCAAAACGGAGGGGGAACTAAACACGCCCATATGGCGTGCAACTGCCGGGCCGAATTTTTGTGCTCTCGATGCTTACACTAGTGCAGTTTATCATTCATATCATAATTCTTAAACACTTGTATAATCTAGTCGCAGGAGTTTTTACACGACCCGGTAGCTGGATTTCTTTTTTTGTCAGAATTGCAAAGATCCCAGTCCCAGAACTCAGTTCCACTGTACTTGAGCGAAAAAAAAAAGGAAACAGAAGAAGAAGTAGTGAGAGCTCAGTTATTATGTAGGCCGTATATCTAGTGTACGACCATAATATGTGGCCCATTACTGCGAACTCGGGCCGGAGACTCGGTGCCTTCGCGGACGCCCAAAATTCAACCTACTTCACAGATTCGGCCCATTTCTTGCGGCAAATTTGCCCTCTTGGTCTCCACTCTCCGTTCTCCACCCACCCTCCAGAACCTTCTCCCTGCTTCCAAACCCGCAGAAACCCTTCATAAACCGGCACAAACTCGCAACCGCCTCCACCACACCGCGCAGAAAAGACGAGAGGCTGCGAGAACGCCAGGAAGAACCGAGAGCGCTCCGGAGATGTCGGCGGAGGAGCTGCGACTGGAGCTGGACGAGCTGAGGCAGCTGGAGGGCCTCGCCAAGCACCCCCGCGTCCAGTCCCTCCTCGCCAACGAGATCCGCAACGTCGAAGCCAAGGTTATTGCCTCTTTTCCCTTTTTTTTTAATTTCTTCTCCCCTTTTCTCGGTCTCCCCGCCGATCCCATTCGGCGCCTCGTGGATTCCGATTCGATCCTTTCGGTTCTCAATCTGCGAAGTCTGATTGTGATGTGGAATGACAGTTGGCTAAGGCAACTGCACCGGCGCCGGAGCCGCAGGCGGCGGCTTCCGCGCCTGCGCGTCCTGGTTTGAACTACGTCTCGCTGGGGTCATTCAGCTGGGATCAGGATAACGAGAAGATCAAGGTATGCTGTTTATGAGTAGGCATTCTGATTGTGCAAGCATTGCTTTTTTATCAATCTGTCTAGTTTCGCACAGGGCATTAGTCAATTAGGGATATTAAGTTCTGTAGTTTTCCAATTTCCTCTATGTTTGGGTGCACCCAGCGCTTTCATTTTTGGATCAAGAAGACGAACTGTGCATTAAGTGAAAACAACAGGGAAGCAATGTAACTGCGATAAATTGCCTGCCAGTCTCTTTTCAGACTGAAATCACATATTACATATGGATATGGTCTATTATTCATCTTATCTGGAGCAGAAACTATTGTAAAAAGGGACAAGAAGATTTCTTTACTTCTCAAAAAGAAACTTATTCACCGAGCTCATGTTTTAGTATGTCCCAGTAGTCTTGTTATGTGCAATCAGTGTGAAAAACTTCTGGTGACATCGCAATTGTCATGAAGCTACTACCTTGTATGGATCATGATCGTCATGCTGAATTTATGTGGTACTAAGTGTTTTCAAATCAATTCAGCTATTTCTTCAACTCAATTAATGAAGTAATTGATGCATAATGTCCGTCAACTATTTAGTTCATTAAACAAATGTTAGTGGAGGGTGTTTTGATAATATTTTGCTCTTGATTATACCCATCATCAGATTTATGTTTTCCTGGAGGGAGTCGAGCAAGAGAAGGTGGAAACTGTTTTTAAGCCAATGTCAGTGGATATAAAGTTTCATGATGTGAAAGGCAAAAATTATCGATGTGCCATACCGAAGCTGAGCAAGGAAATTGTTCCTGAGAAATGTAAGGTTGTGGTGAAGCCTACAAAGGTTCTTGTTACCCTTTGCAAAGCTTCTAAAGGCAACTGGGTAGACCTGCACTTCAAGGAAGACAAGGTACTTACTGTGTTGAGCTAATTTGATTTTCTTTGTGATGTTCAAGTTTGAAATAGTTCTAATCTGTCAGATGTTTGATTGCCCCCTGAATGAACGAAAAATGGTTGACACCTCTTTTTTTTTTTTTTTTACTTTGCCTATAGGGCTATAGGAAATTGAAATTTTGTAGTTTGGCATTAGCAAATCCCTAATGGTAATCACATGGATGGACGGTAGAGACAACTCAGTCCGCTATGTTTACTTTCACACCTGAATTGAATATCATGTTTGCATTGTGTCACTTAAAAAAACATTACTGATTGATTGCTCAAACTTGTCATTGGATAAGTTACCAAGAGTTAACTGCACTGATTTATCACAAGGGACTAATTAACTTTTGTGTCGTGAGTTTTGTGTTATCTTGTTTGCTAGGACTACCTGTCAAGGTAAATTTGCTGTCATTGTTGGATATTGTGCTATCTTCATTATTTCAGCCTTCTGTTTCTTTGCATCTCTGGTGAAAACGGCTCAAATGCTGGAAAAGATAACATATTTAAAGCTTTAAAAACATTTGAAAGTTTTTACAGCTCTCTATGTGAGGTTCTGTTCCACATTAATGCAAATTTTTATCTTTACAAGTCATTTCTCATTACTTTGGCTCTTTCATTTTCCATTTTTATAGGCATTATGATCATTGTTTTAAGTTTAAAAGATATAAAAAGGACGAAGTTTGTGTACTTAGTTTATTTTTATCCTGAACTTTTGCATACATGTGGAACATAACCCTGCATACAGCTTTGTAAAGTTTCATACTAACAGTTAGGTAATGTTTTGCATACATTAAGTATTTTTGGAAGACTTCTGGGTAATGCTTTGTTATGAATTTGCACCACCGCAACAGTTGCGCCATTTTCTTTTGAGATGCACTACGGTTCTCGATGAATTTGTACCATGTTCAACCTTTGTTGTCTGGCCCCTAGAAGTTCTGCTTTGGCCCATAATGTCATAGTTATTTATCCTTCCGCTGTTATAGAAAAAATGAACTGGTGCATTTGCTCCTTTTTTTTTTGTTCAATCTGTGGAGCTATGTAAACGACAGTCCATGCAAATCGAAAAGCAATAGACACTGGTTTTGTTACTACTTGTCTGACTAATCTTTGTTTCTGTTGACAGTTCAAGCCAAGCATGGACAAGGAGAAGGATCCGATGTCTGGAATCATGGACTTGATGAAGGTAAATGTTGTTTTCCACTCTAATGGCTCAAGTCAAGAGGTTATTATGATCATTCTATGACTTGTTATGTGTATCTTCGTGTGCACTCTGCAGAACATGTATGAGGAAGGCGACGAGGACATGAAGCGCACGATAGCCAAAGCTTGGTCCGATGCCAGATCTGGGAAAACGACCGACTCATTGAGTGGTTTACGTTAAGGTGGACTTCGACTGCTGCGCTAGTACCTGCAGTGGTTTTTTGTGGTTAAAGTTGAAACAACGATTACAGTGTATCTCAGGTGCTAGTGCTGGATTGTCTTGTCTTATTTGTGAAAGTGGAATTGTCAGGCACATTTAAATATCTCCTCGAGTCTTGGACAGAGAGAGGGTGTGAAGCTCTCAGAAGTTCTATGATCGCACCATGATGACATCTTGAGGCACAGGTTTATAATACAGCATCAACGGGATGCCGTATTTGTGAATTGATAATGACGCTGCTGAAAATATGCTTCAGGATCCATTCTGCTTGTTATGCAGTGTTAAACGTCTAGGGCCTTTCCACCGAGCAAAGAGCCGCGCGGCGCTCATTACGGTGTCGCCCTTGCACACCTTGCAAGCAGGGATATCGGTTAACAAGCTGGATAGTTGCGTCAACAATCAAAGAAAGAAACCTAGACCTGCTCTCTGACATTCAGATCAATATAACCACGGTGTATTATTCTGCAGAGTAGTAATTATTTATTTTTGACATGAGCAACGAATCAATTTTGCTGTAAAATCTAGTTAGGTTCCGTGAGAATCTCAGCTAGGCTAGAAGACCCGCAGCAACATCTTCAACCATTGCAAGGTAGGGCAGCTAAAGGAAATTGCAATCTGCTGGGGAGCTTCTCATAGTGGGCGCAAGCAAGGCCATTTAAGCACGATGAGAACACCAAACTATTTCAACAAATCTGTCAAGCGGCAAACTCCAGTCCCGTTCCACTGTTGAATGGTACATCAAGCTGAAGGAGATTGTAAAAGAAAATGTTAAAAATCCTTGCACTTCAATAATTAAAAAAAGGATCGCAGTTCCTTGTGCACACATTTGGGACTGCCAGGTTTCTGCAAATCTTACCTGGTGATAAGTCATGCTTGCTCTGAACAAAGAACTTGGCTCCCGTAGTCCTGGTTGAACTTTTCATAACGATGTGCATGGAGATGCGCTGATGGCCTCGTGTTCCTCAAAGCAAGTTCAATATCTTCAGGTTTCAGAGGGCCGACATCAGGTAGTTCTACATATCCAGAAAAGAAAATAATAGACGGAACTCCAAAATCAGAAACTGATGTAATATAATCTGCTAGGATAATGAAAAGGAATTTCAGTGAAAATGATAAAAGAACCAAAACTAACCGTCCTCTGGCACCAATTCATCGCTGGCTTCAAGAACTGTCATGAGACGTCTCAGTGGTTGCATGGCTGCTTCTTTGCACACAAGACGAATATCTGAACCAGAGTAACCTTCAGTCTTTTCAACTAGAATGTCATATGGGACCTCTAGCTTTGAGGTACATGCTGGCAGAAGTTCCTCAAACATTGCTTGCCTTGCTTCAGCTTCAGGGAGTGGTACAAGAATCTGATGAACAAAGACAAACAAACAGAAGAGCAATTAAACCATTTGTCAATAAGTTTGACTGATAATGTAAATGTGCTACCAGACATACCCGCTTCTCAAGCCGGCGGAGCATAGCTGCATCCAATTCCCATGGTAGATTTGTAGCTGCAAGTACAAATACTAAGTCGTTTGTCTTTGTCAAACCATCCATCTGCAATAAATATCGGCATAAACATAAAAGTCACATTCCAGGAAGACAAAAAACAGGAAATCTGGCATTAGAAATCTAAGCCAACTAATTTATACTAGACATCTCCAAACAAGTAGAAACCTGAATAAGTAGTTCAGTCTTCAAGCGTCGACTAGCTTCGTGCTCGCTACGAGCTTCACCACGCTGGCTGATAATGGCATCTATTTCATCAAGAAATATTGTTGATGGTGCATGATGCCTAGCAAGCTCAAACAGAACTTTGACAAGCTTCTCTGAATCTCCTGGGCTTGCATAAGAAAACACATTAGAATTTCCCTCACGAAACAAACATATTAGCATTAAATAAATGCACCATGGTCACGTAAGTTCTGTGATCTCTTCCCCGCAAAAAAAAAAGGTTCTGTGATTTCAACTTACAGCTGAAAGTTGAATTGAGCTGGGCAAAAGAACAAAACAGACTGTAAAGAAAAAGGGGAAAATTTGCACCCAGAACTTTTGGGTTCAGGGTGGTGTAAAAAAAGCATACCACGCCATTTGCTCACAATTGATGATGCTGAGATGTTGAAGAAGGTGGTTTTGCACTCAGTAGCGACTGCCTTTGCCAGCATTGTCTAAAAGAACATGAATTTGTTAAAAATGAGAGGCCTTTCTTTGTAGCAAGATTACAGTATCATAAGTGCATGACAACATAGCCAAATGCTCCAAAAAAAAGTGAAACGTGAACAATACAACTATCACTAGAGCAGAAAAAGAAAGGGTAAAAAAGCATAACCACAGTATATGAAATAATAGATCACATAAATTTAAAGGATTACTGGATTAACGTATTAAATAGGTATGCATGACAAACCTTTCCTGTCCCTGGGGGGCCAAAGAGTAAGATGCCTTTCCATGGAGAAAGGAGACCAGTGAAGTATCTGAAAACAGCACAGATAATTAGTGAAATAATAAAAAGATTGTTGTTCATTCGTATACTTTCCATTATATACCTATAATCCTTGCTATACCAAGGCGTCAACTTGTTCTAAGTATTCTTCACTAAATTTGATCATTTCAAATTAGAAGATGATTTTTTGAGGCAAAAGAAGGCAAGAATAGTATATTTAACTTCAGTGCTTCTTCCAAGCAGCAAAGAAGGAAATCAAGGAATAGTTGTAAAAATAATCATGTTGAGACATCAATGTGATCCATAGAATCATTTTCCTTTGGCAGGAAATAGCTAACTTACTTTGGGTACTTTATAGGCATGACAACTGCCTCTTTTAGAAGGCGTTTTGCGTTCTCTAGTCCTTTGATGCTCTCCCATTTGACATCTGGACTTCCACGAATAATATCCCTGAAAAAGTTTCAAGTGTAGGTTAAAGTGTTTCAGCAGTTAGATAATCGACTTCCCTGGTTCTCAAAGCAACTGCAAAATTTTGATTACCTCAGCAATGTCTCAGCAAGATTACGCATTTCAGCTGACTCGAATGGAGGTAGAAGAGGCTTCTGGCTGCAAAAGTTACCACCAAAATGTTCCGAAAAATCTCATAGTTATCCACGAGAAAATATATCATCTCAGCCATAACCAAACTGAAATTCCACATGATCAATTGAACGGAACTTCACGAAGTAAAAACTTAGCGCTTCCATATTAGTTAAGTTTGCTTATTAGACATTTTTGAAAATCGTAATTATATCCTTCCAAAGGAATAATCATGTACTGCTCAATAGGAACAAATCGGTCCTTAGTTAATGTATTTCAGCATAAAATCCTGCTGGAAATTAAATTATCATTTTGAAAAATGTTCCGCAGAACGAAAATCCCAGTTAAATTAGAGTGCTTAAAAAGTCCACTATATGCAACCGAAGAAGTGCATGTTACAAGTTAGTTCGTACCATAAGGTGTACGGAATTGCCAAATAGGTAGGCAACTAGGCAAGGGACCACAATCATTCGTTCCCTAACCTCGGCATGCAAGAGACTGATTTGTGCATTCATGCATTCAGCAAACCATCTAAAATTGGACTGAGTTGGGGGACTCAGGACCCCCACTACCTATATATCAGGTAGTCAACTAAATCACAGATCGCTCTGCCCATTCTCCAGCAAAAACATTCCGAGAAAATCAGCTCACTCACTAAGTCAAACCCCCCATTCTTTCGCAGCAAGCTACACCTATTGCCCAGACATGCGTCTCAAGATCTGTTCTAGTAAACTCGCATCACATGCAGCATCAAAGGCGCAATGCTCAAAAGATCGCAGCACCGAAAGTGTAAAATGAGATAATCCAGAGTGCTCACATCACATCGGCATCCCCATCGCGAATCGCGGCGGCTCGGACCTGGGACTGGCTGGCCTGAAACGAGATCGTATCGGGATCAATGATTCAATGGACGAGAAGCAGCGAACGCCGCCCCCATGCACCGGGAAGCCAAACAGGATGACAGCAAGCTGGGGGTGAGGCGGTACGCACCTGCTGCTCGAACTGCTCGTACACCGCCAAATCGGCGGTCCGCTTCCGGACGCTCCCGTTGGCCTCGCCGCTGGCGTGCCCGTTCTGCTCCGGCTCCTTCTTGCCCCCGAATCTGGACTCCCAGAACCCCTTGAAATCCTGGGGAAAACGGATGAACAGAACGCGCTTAGAAGCGGAAGACAAAGACGGCGGCCGGGAAGCGCGACATGCTTGCTTGTACTTGCCATTGCTCCGCCGCGGCGTGCTTCGCCGGCTGCCTGTCTCTGGGGGCGGGGAAGACAGCGAGCGAGAGCGAGCGGAGTCGAGGAGTGGTGTACTCTCGCCCGGTCCTTCCCGGAGACTCGGGAGGGAGAGGGGACGGGAACTAGTATCGGGCCGGGATCGGAGGGCGGGGCCCACTAAACTTTGTCTGAGATGCCGGCGTGATCGGAGGGGGGTATGCCAATCGGGATCCAGCCGCGGCCATCGCCTCCACCATGGGCCGGCACACGCGTGCCGAGATTATTCAAATTTCCCCCGCTTCGCCACCAGCCAAAACAAGCTTCGGGCACGCGCACGTCGCATTCGCACCTACTGTGCGAGGCCGTCGAGCTGTCGTTTGATCGGTGGAGAAATGCATCGTGGTGAGGTAGGGCTCGATGAGCCGAGGGGAAATAGTCCGCCGTCGACACCATGTGGAAGGCCGGCCACGAGTTTTTTTTACCGTTCCCAACCGGTCCGGTTACCGCGGTAACCGGTCTTACCGGTCCGGACCGGTAGCGGTACCGGCCGGTTGGGAACCGCCCAAATTCAAAATTTTGAAATTTAAATTCAAAAAATTGAAAAATGAAACAAAAATTCCTAAAAATACTTCAAGGTGCGTAGAATCTAATGGTGTCAAAAATTTTCAAATATTAGTTCATTTAGTATTTTTTTGCTGGCATTAGAAGTTCAACAAAAAAAAGAAAAAAAATTCGTCCGGCCCATTAAGGCCCATTTAGGCCGGTCAGCTTGGTTACCACCCCCCCACCAGCGCCCGCCGTTTTCTCCCTCCCTCTCCCTGTCCCGGGCGCTCCCGCCGCCCGCAAGGCGACGACCGGCGCCCACCGCCGGCTAGCCGCCCCCAGACCTCGGTTAGCCGGGCGGTTCCACCGGTTAGCCGCCCGTCGGGCGGATCTACCCCGGCAGCGGTCAGCCGGCCCCTCCCGACGGTTAGCCGCCCCGGACCGGCGGTAAGCCGCTCCTGAGCTGCGGTAAGCCGCCCACCCCCTCCTCCATTTAGTTGATTTAGCTAGGATTTGAGTTAGGATTTAGGTATGATTTGATTTAGGTGTTGCAAGTATTTAGCTATGATTTGATTTAGGTATATTGTGATATAGGTGTATTGTGATTTAGGTGTTGCAAGGTTTTAGGTGTATTGTGATTTAGGTATGTGTTGTGAACTTGTGATTGATATGTTTACGTTGGTTCCATGTTTGCAGATACAAAATGTCAGGCAGAGAGAAAGATATTGTATGGGAACACAGTAAAAATCTTTACCCCGGTTGGAGATGCAATTATTGTCATACGTCCAAAGGAGAAGGTGGTTCCACTAGATTGAAACAACATTTGGCAGGGCGCGGGACCGAGGTCGTCCATTGTAGGAAGGTTCCAAAGGAGGTGCGTGAGTACTTTCAGCGTGACATTGAAAGGGTTCAGAAGGCAACTTCTGACCGAGCTTGAGAGAAGTTGAGAAAGGAGAAGCTTGCAGCGGAGGGTAACTATCCCGGTGGAGATGAAGCATATGATGAGGAGGCTGAGCTGGAGCGTGCCCTGAACCAATCGAGAGCGGAAGAGGAGTTCCGTCGGGGGGTGCAACAGAGAGGAGGTGCATACGAGCATGGAGGGGGTAGTGGTTCGAGGGGAGGAAATCCGGTGCAGAGGAATCTTCGAAGGGCAACTTCGGTGAGGGAGACTCCTGGGGTGAGGGACTATAACTTGGCCGCGGGCCTGAGAGGACCGACGCAGCCAAGGATTGACACAGGCTCCTGGACGCAGAAGGGTAAGAATGCAAAGGAAGCTATTGGGAAAGCTTGGTCAAAGTACGAATGGCAAGACCCCCATTGGTACAGTATGTTACTTCAGGAATGGCAGACGACATCGGCGTGGACGGGCCAAACTTGGCAAGACTACAAAGCTGAGCTGCTTTTAAGGCAAGGTTTGAATGTGATGTCCACCGCCGAGTATGAAATGGCTAGGCAATACTACCGTTGATCTATTTCTATGCACAATTATTATTTCTATGCACAATTACTATTATGTATCCATGTTTGTATGTATTTGTGGTCATTTTCTATTTCTATGCATAAATATTCAATTATTTCGCAACCGGCCGGCTAACCGCTCCTACCGACCGGCTAACCGGTTCTACCGACCGGCTAACCGGTTTATACCGTTTGAACTACGTCTTTTGAATTGGATTTCGAATTTGTTCGGTAAGGGGCGGTTACCGCGGCTAACCGACCGGTTAACCGCTACCGCCGGCCGGCGGTAACGGGTCACCGGTCGGTAACAAAAACCCTGGCCACGACCCATGATTCGCACAATGGGTTAGTGCAAGGCTGTAGACTGTAGCTGTGCGATACTACCTACTGGCTGCTCCATCGCTTTTGAGTTCTCTGTTCCCGGATGGCGACCTGCCAACTTCGCACTCCGGAAATACGCTATTCGCCCGTTCGCACGCCGGAAACGCAGGAGCTCGTCTCATTCGGCCCGGTCGTGGCGGCTGGCCTCGCCACAACACAAGCGATCCAGCGGAGCAATGGCACCGCGCCCGTGGAGGTGAAAAAGCAATATGAGGGCACGCCGTGGGGCGACAGGCCCCGCCCCATCTTCGAACATCATGCTGGAACAAAGGCCTACAGTACTTGTTGCTCGGCGATCGGCGTAAGCAGCGCCGCCCTTCTCTGAAGACGATTCTGGTACTCGTATGAAAAGATCCCCAAATGGGACGAGATCTGAGACTATGGGCCAGCCACCCAGGCAAGTTGCGTGACATCTTGCCAGCTAGCGCATGCCGTTGTTCTTGTTCCGTTGCACGTGGCTCAGCCGCTCAGGATCCCCTCTACTGGACGCAGATCCGTGCAGTTGCTGCGCGTCCGTTTCGCAGATGAACGGACCAGATCATTAGCCACAGTAATAAACAGTACCAGCCAACCAGGTGAACAGACCCGCTACATGACTGAGCAGTAGCGAACAGCGCAAGTTGCAGCTTTCTTTATAATAATTAAGTTGCAATCAGCGAACCTCAGTTGGTTGTCCGGGTTCTAGTGAAATACAATACTCCTTCAACTTCAACTTGTCTAAATCTAATCCTTCTAACAGCCTTGCACGAAGGCCTGCCAAATTATGGAGTCCAGAGTTTTTTTTTTGCGTCGCATATGTAGGTTTTTTTTTAAGGATTTGGTCAAATAATGCTAGAAAAATTTTGTTTGTACTATTCCATGTTTGCATAGCGCTAAAACCTACAGGTAGGGGTTCAATACCCATTTTTGTTCTTCTCCAACAATAAAAAAAGGTGACCGGAGGGGGAGAGGCCCCCCACCGTATTTCATTAAGAGGAAGCGACATCGGCTCCCGGCCGTGGAAAAACCCCCCGAACCCTGGCTGAGCCAGCGAGGAGGGTTTTTATTGTGTAGCACCCAGGGTTCGAGCCCTGAGTGGGCGGCACCTCTACTCGATGCACTACCACTGAGGTATAAGCTCATCTGCTTCTCCAACAATAAGACAAAAAAAAAAGAACCGTTTCTACAAATGGGTCTTTAAAAGAGAGGATGTTAGATTTAGATTATGTCTCTCCTGGCACCTAAAATCGGTCTCCTGTATAAATACCACGTGTCGGAGACAGTATGAGGATCGATGCCTCTCTCTTAAGAGGTTTGGAGGAAAAAAAACACGCCAATTCTCTAATCAGTGCGCTTGTCATTGCACTCATCGTCTCACTGATCGCTCATGGGATTTGCATGCACCGTCCAGTACTCTAGTTTGGGTTCTCGAGCAACCTGAATTCAGTTTAGCTACGATTACCAAAAGCCTTCTTATCTTGCAAACAAGCTGAAGCTTATCTTGTTACAGATTCCTAATTGCAGTGAGCTGCTTGATCACCTCTTTTCTATTCTATAGCTGGGCCGGGATCGGGAACGTGACTCGCTTTCCCCCGATCGTTCGGTCTCATCGTGGCAGCCCATAATAATTTATTTTGCACCTTAGTTCGCTTCCCTGTACTCCAGCCCTCGAGAAAAGTTCACCAGATATTCTCTGCTCGGATATGGATTGATCCATGGGCTGCAACCCTACAGCATTGCTCCCGTTTCTGATGCAGAGGGAAGGCTGTGTAACACCCAAATTCCATCGTATAAAGATTCATGTAAGCAATTTTGTTTTATTTAGATTTATCTAAGGTTAAATGTATTTTTTTTAATTAATTTGTGGCTTTAAATATTTAAACATTAATTAATTAATCCTAGCTCAAAAAGTGTATGTTGCATTTCATGCCTTTACATTTGTTTTGTTTGTTTGAGTGATTCCTAAATCCTCTCCAAATTCAAACTCCACTCAAATTCCTCTCAAACTCTCAAAACCAATCCAAATAAAGTTCAAACCTTAAATATTTTCCTCCCTTCTCTTTCTTCCTTTCTGGCCCGGCCCAACTCACCCTCTTCCTTTCTTTTTCTCTTTTCTTTCCTCCCCGGCCCAGCACCTGGCCCAACTAGCCGGGCCACCAGGCCACCCGTGCTCCCCCTTTCTCCCTCACTGCCCTGCGGGCCCCGCCTGTCATCCCCGACCTCACGCCGCTCTGGGCGCTCGCTTGAACCACCGCTCAGTCCCGCGCGCGCCGCCCCCGCACCCACGTCCCGGTTCTCCCGCAACCGCGACCTTCGCTCCCACGTCTCGCCTTGCTCTCCCGTCACACCGCGCCAGCCCCCACGACACTCTCCCCTCTCTGTAACGGACCTCCCAAGCCCGCTCCCGGTCTCCATCTCCTCGAGCTCCATCTCTGCTCTCTCTCCGCTCGAGCCCCTCCGCTCCCTCCTCTCGCCTATAAAACCCACCCCTCACTCGTTCTCGCACGCTCACACTCACCCGCCTTAGAACCTCCGCTCAATCGCGTGCGTTGTGCTCACCGGAGTCCGTCACCGCAGTGCCGAGGTAGAGCTTCGCCGCCGCCTCGATTCTCTTTGTCCGGGTGCCCTTTGACCTCTCTGCTTCGTTCGCTCGTGCACAGGTCCTCCAGGGGCACTGCCCCGACGCCTGTAAGACGTAACCGACGCCGGAGCGCTATCCCCGCGGTTGAACCGAGCCCACCGCCGCCTCGCCGCCGACCTCCTTTCGGTCCTCTTCTGCCGCAACAAAACCCCCGGGTGAGCTCGCCGTGATCTCCTCTTCCTTTCGGTGCCACTTGTTCAGCTTCCTTTGCACCGTAGGTCCGTAGCGCACTACAGAGCCCACGTCGGCGAAGTTCCGCCGTGGACAGGGGCGGCGCCGCCGTTTTTCTCATCGCCGGCCGCCCAAATCATTCTGCACCGTCCATCTAAAGATCCACAGCCTAGATCAATTCTTGGATACCGGTCAGCTGCGGTCAAACTGCCCGTCCCTGGTCTTTTAGATAAAGAGCCCCTGATGTTTCTGTATATTTAACCCGCAGTCCTTAGTCAGTGCAAAGTATTCATGCATATGCCCTCGTCATTTCTGTTAAGGCCCCTGTTCTTTCATATGTTCCAACCCGCCGTCCTATTCATGTTACTTTCACTTGCTAGCCCTTCTGGTATATGTTTAGTTATGTTTAAGCCCTCGATTTTATTTACAACAGTACGCAGACTATAGTTTTGTTCACATATTAGCCCCTGCAACCATGTTTTTAGTGTAACTTCGTCGTTTTAAATCCGTTTTGGGCGATTCTCGCGGCCACGCGATCGTCTCTGCATGCTCTTTAGTTTAAGGTGTTTGTTTTGTGCTTTTAGTACTATTTGTTGTACTGTTTTTATTTATTTTGTTATATACCTTGTGTGATCGTGTGGAGAACGTGTCGTTCGAGGAAGAAGAAGGGCAGCAGCTGTTCGAGGAAGAGCAATAGCAGTTTGTTGAGGAAGGCAAGTGGCCTCTCTCTACATGAATATTTTTTTGTCCCAATTACATTCATGAAATTCACCTTTACTTTACTGTTTATGCATTAATTTTGATGGGATACCTATTAAGGACATGACTAGCCTTTTGCCTTGAACCTTGAATCACCGATTATGAAATGGGTAGATAAATGCTTAGCTTGCTTATACCTTGGGTTGGTTCCGTTACTTTGATGCAAATGTTAATCATGATTTAATTATATTGTTATATACTTGCTTAATTACAAGATCATCATGACTAATTGGAACATAGAGAACCACCCAAGAAAATAGTGCAACCATAGTATCACATGGCTCTGACTTAGCTAATTAATTAGACTTGGAGTTAGCTAGTGGTCTTACCGAAAGGGCAAGGAAGGGGCCGGTGAAGGGGTCATAGCTCGGTCCTCTTGGAGAAGTAGTCTTTGCTAAGGTACGGTCTCAATAGGGGGAGTTATGGACCTCACCGCTGCCGAAACTCTAGCGGGCTGCTAGTTAACTTTGGGTCTTTGTAAAGGCTTCGTAGTGAACCCTCGCCACTCACCAAAGGAAGTGTTTAAGGGCCTTGCAAACCCGGCCGACAAAGGGAACACGAGCTGTGGGGAAAGTGTACAACCTCTACAGAGTGTAAAACTGATATATCAGCTGTGCCCACGGTTAAGGGCGGCTTGGACCCTCACATGATAATTGAACTTAAACATGATCTAATTTGTGGTTCTTGGTCTTTTATGGAATACCTTTGGGTTATCCTGCTTAATTTTGGGTTGATATAAACTTACATCTAGTAAATAGGTGCTTGCTAATAAAACTTGTACAACTAAAAGTGCTAACTGCTTGAGCCTGAACCATCTTTGATGGCCTTGCATATTTCCCCACTTGTTGAGTACCAACCATAAGTGTACTCACCCTTGCTAAACAACTGTTGTTCAGAAGATAATAATGAAGTGGAGTACTATAGCGACTATGATGAGTTCTAGGCGCGTCAACCAGTCAAGTGCCTGTGGATGAAGTCAAGAGGCTGTTTATCGTTTTAGCTTATCGGGGAACGTTTAAGACCTTCGTGTCTAATATCGATAAGTGTAATATAGTTATGTACTCTCTTTGTACGTTTTGAACATTGTCTTTTGATATATTCACTGATGAAGTCAGCATATGTGTGATGAACGGATCCTGGCACACATATGAATGCATTCGATTTTGTCCTTAAAATCGGGTGTGACAGGCTGCCAGGTTTCGCGCTTCAGAGTTCGGAGAATGCATGCACCTGCTGACCTGCATCATTTTCCCCAAGATGATTTTCAGATAATAATTGAACAAGTCCCCTGCCGCGCCCTACCCGTTGAAAACAAGGCCCCAGCTGACAAGGCAACCATACTGCCAAGACGTGTGTGGTGATTACGAGCTTGATTAGGATGCATGAACCTGATTAGGGGGGCATGAACTAAATCTAGACGGAGGTGGTGGTGATCACTGAGCAGATGGGGTGGGGGGATGACAAAGGAGACTGTCCCCTTGCCATTTCAGCAGTCCAAACTGTTGGAGGCCAGGGGGGAAGGAACAAGGCCCGGGCGCCTGGCCCGCACGGCCCCGTACCCCCAAAAGGGCTGGCCCGGATCTTTTCTGGATCTCGCAACCCCCCAGTTCTGGTGCGATGCTGGAGGCCCACAGGTCCTGGATCGCACGAAACATGGAGGGCCCAAGTGTCCAACCTGTTCATGCCGTGGCCGGGGCCCATCTAGGAACCGGACTGAGTTTTTTTTTTCCTTTTTGCTCGAACGAGTTTTGATCGCGCGCGTGGCTGACTGGGCAGCTAGGCTGTCATGGACCTCTCATCCTCTGAGCCTCTTTCTCCTCCGCCGTACGCGTCTAGTACTCGAATCGTAGCTACGGCAGCTGCGGCCCACTAGCTTCGTGTGTTTGCGTCCGGGGGGCCAGAACAGAGCGGCGCACGGTGGTAGTGGTACCGGTAAATGTATAATGCATGCCTGCATCTGCATGCATCATCGATGATGGATGGATCGCTGCTGATTCAGGTGGGTTCTCTGGATTTGGATGCCAGCGCACGCGCATCGTCGTATGCAAGCATCATGCACGGCATTGACCCATGGCTAATAGTTTCGGTCTTTTGAAACACCAGTGATCGGCATGGTATTTTCGTCACATTATTTAGCTGGGTCGCTGACTCGCTGGTTTCTCCACGGCGCCAGGAGTAGAAACTTCAGACTGAATGCGACACCAAAGCAACATACTGCGGCGGCTTTGTGTCTTGTGAGGCGCGCGAGAGTTAAAAACTCGTTATCCAGAAACGCTGCCCTGCGCCCCTGCCCATCTCTTTGCTGGAAAGGGCTATCGCCACAGTGGCTCATTAATCGACCAGCATGTCCGGCCGTGCTCCTATACCACCCAGTGGCACTGGCAGGAGCAGGACAGCGGCACTAAGTCCCCGTGGACCCTCCGAATCAAAGCACGGGGTCCCCGGCCCGCCCCGGCCGTCGGATCTAGGTCGCCCGAGCGCGGAGCACGCTAGCTGCAGGCAGCAGCCCAGGCCAGTAGCATTGCCCTACCAACTTGCCAATGCCAGCGCCGCCTGCATGCCACGCAACAGAGAACGTCCGTCCCGCCCGCCTTATCTCTGCATCTCTAGCTCGGGCGTGTTTTATGGCTGCTGCGCCTGCGCTGCACACGCACGTACGCACTGTGGTACCGGACCGGTGCCAGATGGATCGCGCCGCAAGCGGCAGCATGCCCCCCACGATGCGTGGCAGTAAAACGACGCGGTACGTCGGTGAATTGAAAGGAAAGCTGCGCGTCGCGTTTGGGCCTGCTGCTTTGACCACGGTGTTGGGGAGGATTCGCCCAAGTGGACCTTCGGAAGTGTAAGCGTATTTTAGTTGACTATGTTTTTACTCAAGTGTATGCAGGCATTCAGGACTTCGGGCACCTTCGGGACAAAGCGCGAGTCGCGGCGCTCCCTCGGCCCCATCGGGCGGGCAGGGGCGAAGTCCGCCTCAGGACTTCGCTTGGCAAAGAGAGCGCGGAAGGACCGAAGGACAGGAAGGCGGATGGGTCACGTGGAGGTTGTACGCACTCAGGGCGGGACCCATGAAGGGAAATGTCTTTTATAGAAGTAAGTTTAGTACGGTTAACAAGTGTATTATTGTAAACAAGACCTCTGAGCGTCACATACAGGGGGCATGATTATAATCAAACTCATTGGCGAAAACCCTATTAATAAGAGCACCGATCCATTGATCGGGGACGGATTCCCGAAGGGAGAGAAGCATCACTGTTTGTGCTAGATGCCTCTCTCGAAGTGCCTAGTTTAGTTCATCGCCTCTTCGTTGGAGGAGAGTTGGTAGGACTCCCCTACTGCGTGGGAAGTAACACCCAACACACGGTCGTGGCAGCGGCAGCGATTGGGCTTGGCACCAGAGCCGCCACATGCTCGTGCCCGATCGGCAGCGTCCAGCCTCCAGTGCCCAGGCTGCGCGTCGCTGTCCGGGTCCAGGGATTCCACGCCGGTCCCTCACTCCCGCGAGCGAGCGCAGGCCGCGGCACCGGCAGACTCTCACCTCCTTCCCTGGCTTCCCAGTTCCCAGGCCCCATCTCCTTCGGTTCTCTGTCGAGAGGGAGTCGTACAAATGTGGTACAGTGCGGTACGTGCACCGCTGGCACCGCGCCTTCGATACGTGCGCACGAATGACAGCGTGCTCCATCTCGTCTCCTGGTCTACATTACAGTACAGTATTGCCCTTGCCCAAGTGAACGTTTGTTTTGTAGCATGGAGCCCGTCTGGTCTGCGTCTGGTGATGACACTCTACACACTATATTCGTACACGGAATATTGCAGGGGGTGGCGTCTGCTTGATCGGAATATACGCGCACACTTGAGCGAAGGTCGTAGTGCGCGGCAACGAAATCAAGTGCCGCGTCAAGAGAAGCAATAAAAGAGGAGGGAGCCGGCCGGGCCATTAAAAGAGCCCATTAAATTCCAACAGAGATAGTAGTATTTAGGGCATGTACAACGGCTGTTCTTCGTCGTCTTTTTGATTCCAGGATGGCGAAATCAGCTGATGTGTACCGTAATCAAATGAAGGGAGAGAGTGGTGCTGTCGCCTCGCCAGAGGACGATCGGGGCTCGTGCTCCCAAGTTTCGTCGACGGCTCCAGCACCGTTGTACGGTAGCAAATCTGAGACGATGGCGCGCTCGAGATCCAGTGCGGCGCTGGAGATTTGGCATGGGAAAATGGCGACTAAATTCCATCCGTCCACGCCAAAATCAGTTCGCAATCCCTCATATATCCGGTTCGTCCTCTCTCAAATCCAAACTCCCTTCCCAATCCTGATCTATCCATGATGAGGCGAGATGAGTTAGATGCGTCGGCGACGCGTGATTTGCTGATGCGACGCGAGAGAAGAAGGCTGCCGTGCAGCTCGTGCATAAGTAGTCGGAGTCGGCGAAGGGGCAGAAGGGCGGCGGCATCGGCATCGCGGCGGAAGGAGAGGCGCGACGACAGCATTGCGGCCGGCCCCGGCTAACACGGCACCCTCGGCGGAGCAACAAGGTGTCCCCATCTCCCTTCAGTCTGGTTCCTCCTTCAGCGAGATGAGCCGTGTCCTCGCCGGCGCCCCCTCCTCCATAGGCTGTTTTCCACCAGGTGTAGGTGGCCAAGTGTTGTCGAATGGGAGTTGCTGGAGCCCAGGCATTACTGGTAGCCCGATTGCTCATCAATGGATGCGTCAACAAGCTAGCTTTGGATCCATCAACATGGTAAGAAATCACTATCTATTTTTCTGATTTGCTCTGAGCAATGTACAGCAGATGGCACCACTGCATAGCATGACCTGGTCTCTCTTTTCATCATGATTTGCAGTGGACACAGCTAAGTTGGTTTAGGTCGTCCTAATTCTTTCCCTATCATGCTAGTGATTTTTCTTTGTTAGTACTCCCTCCGTTCCAAATTGTAAGTCATTCCAACATTCTTGGAAAGTCAAAGCATCTTAAGTTTGACCAAATTTTTACGATAAAATACTAACATTTATTATATCAAAATAAGTATCATTAGATTCTTCATTAAATATATTTTTATAGTTATATCTATTTGGCGCTATAAATCTTTGTAATTCTCTCTAAATTTTTGGTCAAACTTAAGATGGTTTGACTTTCCAAGAATGTTGGAATGACTTACATTTTAGAACAGGGGAGTAGTTTATACAACTGAATCCTCCTTTCTAATTGGACATTTGGTAGTAGTTTTCTTTTTCGAAAGTTAATTGTGATTTTGGCAGTTCCATAGCTCTTGGGTTTACTGTTATTGAAACAGAATGCAGTAAAAAGATGAACATGTTTCAGGAATATCAGATACTTGTATAGCAAATTATACAGTGCCTAAAACTTGTATATTCAGAGCCTTAGTACCTGCAAACTAAAAGACTTAGTACCTAGTAGATTCAGAGGCGCAAACTAAAAGGCTTGGTCTACTTTGAAAGCCAAAAATAGTTCAGCTTTTAACTGCAATGAATGGCTTATCACTGAAACATCATTGAACTTCATAAAGGTGGTGCCTGAAACTTGTATATTCAGAGGCTTAGTACCTGCAAACTAAAAGGCTAACCTAGTAGAGAGGTGCAAACTAAAACCATTGCCTGATGGTCCAACTGCTGGAATAGATATCTGTTAATATGTGAGCAGTATGTTTGATTTTTGTGTGAATTGCACTAAAGAATTCTATGTCCATTCAAGCTGCCAAGGGTAGTTCCTGACTTCCTTTCAATTTAGCCTTACTTCCTGTATATACATGCAGAACTTGTGCCACCAGTTCAGAAGCAACCGAGATCCATGCAGAACTTTTGCTCTCTAGTGTGAACAGATCAGTGCTACTTTCAATATGTGTGAACTTTGCAAACTTGGCAGTATAAAAAGTTGCCCGAGTGCAGTACTTGGCATCGGCCATTCTGTGAAATTCTATATTCCAGTTCCTGTCCATGTCGCCGGGTGGTGAAGCCTCTGATGAATCCGTTGATCCTGCTGCAGCTCTGCAACTGGCTGGTGACGCCTCTGATGAATCCGTTGATCTTGCTGGTGATGTCTCTTATAGAAGCAACAACATGGCTACAAAGATCAGATTTATCATTGATCACAATGATTTAAGTGTTCATGGATGAGTAAATTAGTTTACAGACAATCTAATAGACGGATCACTGTACAAGTTGTCTGTTTCAGTGTCTATCTATGACATGGCATGCATCTTACAGACAGCAGCTGTCTAACTGTTGAACATGCCCTAAGGCCATCCCCAACCCTTGGTTTCCATAGATGATGTCTATGTTGCCAAATAAGCAAGACACTATGTTTAGAGACTACATCTCTCAATGCATAGTTTCTTCATGTAGGACCATAATTAATACTCAATCCATAATTCTCTCTCATCTCTACCAATCATATTTGTTGTTTAATTATCATGAGGACACTACCATCTCTCAATGCATGACTTGGTGGTGTCCAGTGCATAGGTTCTCGTGATGACATTGGGTCTTGCATGAGACCCAGTTTCTTCCTCTCTTCACCCTCTCTCTTACTCCCTCCGTTCCAAATTATAGGTCGTTTGACTTTTTTAATCTCAAGTTTGACCACTCGTCTTATTCAAAAAATTTGTGCAAACATAGTCAAATTTGAGTTATTATTGAAGTATTTGTATTAATTAAGCAACTCATAATAAAAAATATGATATTCTGCATAATTTTTTGAATAAGACGAGTGGTCAAAATTAGAGTTAAAAAAGTCAAACGACCTACAATTTGGAACGGAGGGAGTATTTAATATAGTGCCATGTAAGCTAAAAATCCTAGTTGACAATGTAATTAATGCTATAGAAACCATTCTAGGTGGAGGGTTGGAGATGGCCTTACCCATCGGCGCATTCAAGCGGCCGAAAAGCGCGCAAGGAAGTCCACTGACCGAAAGCGATCGATCGATGGGGAATGGCAGTGGATGGAAACGTTTGCAGGCCGAGCAAGAGGCAAGCAGGAGGTCCACATGGGCACACAAATCTTTCCATTTACAGCACACCACAATACACACATTACTTACTGGTCCAAAAACAAACAGCAAAGTTACATACCAAAGGGACAAACAAAGCTAATGTGAAGGCTAAGTAAGGGAGACAGGATCTCGTTCCTTAGCTATTTCTGTTAGCGCCAACTGTCGCCGGCTTGCTCCTCCCTCGTTGTGGCCATCACCCATCTCATGCCGAAACAGGCAAGTAGCCCCACCTCACCGAACAGGTCTAGCACCTTGCGGAAACCACCCCCTCCTGCTGCACCCACCACAAAATTCTACCCCGCCTACTAGCTTACACTACTACTGACCGATCGGATCCCCCAGCTGTACACATCCGCATCTTTATGGCTCCTTCATCTTCTACCTCGCCACCATTTCAGACTTGCAAGCAACTTCCTCGCCGTGTGTCGTCGTCCATGGTGCGGTGGTGGCATATGTTGCTGCCGGTGCCTGGAGTAGTACTACCAGCAGCTGGCTGTCTTGTAATACAAAGCTGGTGCTTGACCGGCCGGCCGGCCCGCTCTGCGGCTACTTCTCGAACTGGGCCAGCCTGTTGTCGCCGAGCCTGGTCTTGTAGGCGGCCTTCTTGTACTCGCCCCAGGTGAACTCCTTGTAGAGGCTCTCCTCCCCTTCCCCGAGCAGCTGCGGCAGCGGCGCGATCTGCTGCGCCAGCGCCGGCCCCCCGAAGTAGATGAAGGAAACCCTAGACTTGAGGCTGTTGGTCACCACCCGGTGCTTCACGCTCCTGAACCTCCCGTTCGTCAGCACCTGCACGCACACGGGGCCAGCACGCACTATCTGTTAAAAGAGATATCGAAGTGTGTTGCTCTGCAGTTACAGTATAGATCCGTGCCAGCCGTTGCGAATAGCCGAATAGGTGACGGCGACGGCGACGGCGACGGTGACGAGCAAATGGTTCGCTTATTTTAGTGGTGATGATGTGAGAAGAAATCTCTGAAATTGACTGGCCGGCGGGCGTTCCGTGTGTGGCCATTTCAGCTTGACTTGTTCACAAAGGCAGCACTAAATTTTTAATAGTATCCACATCACCGGCAGAATCTAGCTCGCTGGAGCCGGACTGTAGAAAGCGAGGGCGAGAAATCGAGAGGCCACAGAGATACAAAAAAAAAAAAGAGGAAGGATTTTGTGTCACGTGTCAAAAGCGCGAACCTGCAGCGAGTCGCCGACGTTGACGAAGAAGGCGTCGCGGTCGGAGGGCACGGACACCCACTGCGCGCCGTCGGGGAGCGCGATCTGGAGGCCGGAAGTGCCGTTGGAGCGGAGCACGGAGATGAGCTGCGGGTCGGTGTGCTCGCCGAAGCCCGTGGCGCTGCATCCCAGGCCCTGCAGCGCGGGGCAGGGCGGGTAGTGGTTCACGCGGAACATCTGGTCGCTCCCCTGCTCCGTCACCATCGCGCTCAGCACGTCCGCGGGCGCAATGCCCAGCCCCTCCTCCATCGCCTCCAGCACTCGCACCGCCACCTTCCGCACCGCCGCGATGTACTCGTTCAGCGCTGCGCTGTATTAGCAAGAGCAGCAGGATGGGGTCAGTCGGTGTCGCCTGAAATGCTCAAGGATTCGGTGCCCCGTACTTGACTGCACCGGCCGGCGGGCAGCTAGCCTGCACGGCCGATACGGTGTTCTGTTCCTCGTACTCACCGGAACGCGGCGGCCGAGGGGACGGTGCAGGCGTCGGAGAGCGAGGCGGAGTCGACGGCGAGGAGGAGGTACTCGAGCCACCCCATGTCGCCATTGAGGCCGATGCGCTTGCTGCCGTACCCGAACGGGTAGGCCGGGCCGGCGCGGTCCTTGTCGGCCTGCGCCTGCGCGAAGAACCTGACGGCCTCGGACTCGGCCCTGTCCATGGTGGCCGCGGCGACGCCGTGGTTGACGACCTTGAAGAACCCGAAGCGCTCGCAGGCGTCGACGATCGCCCGCGCCGCGCCGGGGCCGGACAGGTCGACCACCGGCACGGCGGCGAAGCTGTCCCTGGGCCCCGGGGACCGCAGCAGCGGGATCTGGTCGACGACAGGCGGGTTCGCGAGCACCACCATGGCTGTCTGGTCCGGTCTGGTCTGTACGCCGCGCGAGCGAGCGGGTTGGAGCAGAGCTCAAAACAGGGCAACTGGGCAAGCACGCTGAGAACAGGGGAGATCGAGTAGTCTCGTCGAGGTGGTCTACTGGTGTTGGTGTGCGTGTGTGTGTACTGCGGCTGCTTCGGCAAGTGCATGTGGGGGAGAAGTGGGAGGGCTCATGGGGGCGTATATATAGATCAGCCGAGGAGGCGGGGGCGCCCGCCGGGCACGGAACGGGGCACCTGGACGAGCGAGCGTGCCGGAGATGGCCCGGCGGGGCCACCTGACAGGGGGAGGAAAAGGATGCATTGAGAGTGGATCGGGTCGGCCTCGCTTCGGGTGCATGGTGCCGATGGAGCCAGGGCGGCCGGGGGCCGGGGCCGCGACGTGTCCGGACGCGATCCACCGGTGGCGGCAGGCCGGCCGGCCGCTGCATGCATGGCTCAACGAGCAACGCATACGAGGCGATCGCGTGCGGCCGGGACCGCCGCCAGCCACTTATCCGGGGCACTGGGGCAGACGGACCGAACCGGATCAGATCGGTCAGAACGCGTGTAACGTCGAGGACTGACGCTGGCTCGATCGGTTAGGGACGACGCACGGGGGCGAGATGGATGAGATGAGATGAACCTGCCCTCGATCCCGTATCCTTTCTGGGCAGGTCGGTGGCTCGTATCGTCAATAACTGGCGTGCCTGGGTCCGAACGGCACCGGCCGTGGCGCTGTCAGGCTTTTCCTCACATCCCGTTCCCGTGTCGCGCTGAATTATTCGCGCTGTCGCGCGGCCCGTGAGATGAGAGATCGGCGCTGGAGCAGGAGCAGCCCGCGCCCGGGGATTAGGCGGCTGTGTCGTCGGAAAAAGGCGGTTATGTGTGATGGCGGCTCCGGCTCCGGGCCTCGGGTCCCCACAGTCCACAGTCCACACACTACGTGCCGCGCTAGTCCACGCCACGCTCCATACCGTCCATGTTCTCCCGTCCAGGCATGCATAGTTTGACAGTGTTGTTAGCGGATAAGCATCGCTAGATGCAGAGATCGGTGGCCAGGTAAACCCATGGGCAAGTGATAAGACCGATCAGAGATGGTAAACATAAAAGGTAGCCGTTAAAAATCCTCGTTTACAGATGAGTCCTAGCCAGCCCACAGCGCATCTCTCGTAGTTTCAGCTGCGAGGCGATGTGCTCGCCTAGGCAAGGACAGCATTGGGAACTGGGAAGCAAAGCAATGCTGCCTGCCTTGCTCCGACGAGGAGGCGGCGGCAGTGGAGCCAATTATCGGCGGCTCGATGGTCCAATCCAGTCCGTGGCCGCGGCCATGCAGCCACTCGTGATCGATCTCGCTCGAATCGCACGTCGTCTCTCTTGCATGTTCCGCTGAGGTCCGACCGGATCGGGGCACATAGAAACCGCAGACGAGCAGCGGCGCCGCGCGGCGCGTGAAGGCTGACATCGTTCTGACCGATAATTGGCTCGGGGCGCGCGGCGCGTGAAGGCTGACATCGTGTGCGGCAGTTGTTAGCCTCGGGGCGCGCAATGGTGGCTCGCCAGCTGGGGCAAACGGGCGCGGCTTCGATCGCATAAACAAGCGCAGTGCAGGCATCCCTAGTCAAAGCTTCCTCACGGTTTCAGACACCTTTTGAATAAACATCTCCGCCGTACTCAGTGGAAGTGTAGGGTCTAGGTTTCACGAAGAGTTTTATGAGTAATAAATTTAATATCATATAAGCAATGTCATATAAGCATTTTTATGAATTGGCAAGGAGAGAGAAGGTGAGAGTTTCATGTGATGAAAGAGGAGTTTCACCCCCATGACACCCCTTTGGCACAGTTACCTAGTTTGCAGTCTTGGTAACTGTGCGATGAATCTATGCACTGAGACTGGCCTAAGGCCATCCTCAACCCTTGGTTTCCATAGATGATGTCTACGTCGCCAAATAAGCAGGATACTATGTTTAGAAACTACATCTCTCAATTCATAGTTTCTTCATGTAGGGCCATAATTAATACTTAATCCATCATTCTCTCTCATATGTACCAATCATATTTGTTGTTCAATTATTATAAGGACACTACCATCTCCCAATGCATGATTTGGTGGGGTCTAGTACATAAGTTCTCGTGATGAAACTGGATCGTGCATGAGACCTAATTTCTTCCTCTCTCCACCCTCTCTCTTATTTAATATAGTGCCATGTAAATTAAAAATTTTAGTTGACAATATAATTAATAATATGAAAATCACCCTATGTGATAGGGTTGGGATGGTCTAAACAAGTTCGCATTTGCTACTGCGGAAGCGGTACTGCCGCAGCTGTGTTGTGCGCTCGATTATTGTATTGCGCACCTCACAGACATGCATGTCTGGTACGCACACATGCACGGGGCGACAGACATTCTGGTCCATCCCGAAACCGCGGCTTCCTCTGAGATTCCAATGGTAGAGATCAGACTAGAGGCTGACCGGCCGGTCGCATTGACCGTGTTCCCAGGGGATACCAGATGAGATCTGACCATCTGAGGAGAGAGCAGGAGTGCTGGACCGGCTACACCTCCGTGTATCCGTGTTCGGATGGGAGGTAAAAAAATTGTCTAGGGTATTAAATGCTATTTTGACCACTAATTAAGGGTATTAAATAAAGTCAGTTTACAAAACTACCTCCACAACCCTCTGTCAAATTCGCGAGATGAATCTAATGAGGCCTTTGATCACGCGATTAGAGGATGATTACTGTAGCAAATTATAGATTAATTAGGTGCAAAAGATTCGTCGCGCAAAGTTGCACTCATCTGTGAAAATATTTTGTAAATAAACTTAATTTAGACCCTCATGCTTGCGACAGTAATCCGGGACAATTTTTTTTCCCGGCTGCCGCACTGTACTCCAACTGTACTTGTACTCTCAAAAAATATGCTCCTGACGTGGAGATGTTGGAGCCCCAGCGATGCATCTGCTTGGTCTAGCTAGTAAATCGGGCTAATTTAGGACTGCGCTCTCTCGTGAGCTTCTGCTTCTCAATGCGAACCCGTGTGGACTCTGCTACGGATACCACTGGAAGTTGAAATTTTAGTGGGCAATAAGAGACCCATGCTGATGATGCTTTCCTTGGGTGATTACGACTTTGAGGGAAGCTCACGGGTGACCCCCCGAAACTCGAACGAAGAACAGGGCGGAGCTGGCCGCAACGTGCATGAAGCATCGCGGCCTGGGGATCCGAGAAAAACAAGGATTATCTAGTTGCTTGCAGAGGAAATCGTGGTGTCTCTGCCGGCGCCGGGGGACGGCCGGTCTCTGCCGGGCCCCTTGTTTATTCCGTTCGAGACTGTAAAGCGATCGATCGAGATGCACAAAAGGAATCCAGCACGCACTGTGCTGGGCGTACGTGCCACACTAGTCCTCTACGTCGTGCTCGTGAGGACAGGGAGGGAATGTTGGTTCGCTGGTCAAAGCCGCGCGCGGCCGCCGGCCGGCCGGCCGGCACTTTTTTTTTTTTAGAGCAAAGGTTTCCCCACTTTATTTTGAGGAACAAAGTTCAGAATCAAATTCATTACAACTCAGTACCGTATTCGAAGCGCGCCCGCTATCAAGAGATTGAAACATAACCGAACTCTCAACCAGCATAACCGGAAAGCTACCATCTAACTCATAAGCATTACCAGGATCAAAACAATGTGAACGTTCAGGGTCCATGGCTCTCGTACATCTACTTCCATCCATCTTCATCCCTGCAAGAGCAGGATTGAAGCCCTGCATCCCACTGTATGCTGCCGAACCTGATGAATCCACCAACTGGGCGTTCTTCAGTAGAAGTGGTTGTTGTAGTTTTGTTGCCAAGCATGCGATCACTCTCTCCAGGTCCTCCAATCTTCCAGCCACACAGATTGGTTTCCAGCACTTCAAAGTGTCCACCAATTTTCGTATCAGTTGTTTCTCGCTGCGCCATTCCTTGCCCTGAAAACACAACTCATTACGAGTCTTCCAGATTATCCACATCAATGCGGCACTCACAATGTTAATCGCACATTTTTTTTCTATCAATAACCCACCAACGGGCCACAGATTCAAAGTTAAAACCTATCTGTAAATCAAAAGCTTCAGCAATGTATGTCCAAAGAGCTCTCGCAACACAACACTCAAAAAATAAGTGGTTCACAGATTCATTTTCTGAGCAAAAAAGGCAGGAAAGATCATCCACATGACGTCTTTTAGCAAGATTAAGTCTGGTAAGAGTCTTATTGTTAGCAAGCAGCCATAAGAAGATGTGAATTCTAGGTGGCACATTTATTCTCCAAACAGCAGGTGTGAAAACCGGTTGAACACCTCTGAAACTAATCGTTTTGTACATGGATTGTACTGAAAATTTACTACTACCATCAAAAGTCCAAATGATCGAATCACAATCCTGACTTAAAGTCACAGTTTCCATGATGGCTACCAGTTCTAACCAAGCATTCATAAGCCTTTGAGAGACATTTCTTCTAAAGGATATCTTAAGAACTTGTCCATCCCACACATCTGCTACTGCAGAGTTTTTTTGGTTAGCAATTATATATAACTCCCAGTATTAGATTGCTAGGCTGCTATTGCCAAACCAGCAATCCTCCCAAAATCTAACTGATTTACCATTCCCAATTTTCCATTTAACCCCAACCTTAGCTGCCTTACAGGCCCACGAAACACCTTTCCAGAAAGGAGAGGCACCAATCTCAGGACATGTGAAAATGTTTGGTTTGTCAGTTTTATACTTATCATCAACAATCTTCCTCCAAATGGGGTTATCACTCAAGTGATATCTATTAATCCAAGATGCAAGCAAGCAAATATTTAGAGTACCCAGATCAGGGATTCCCCAGCCACCAAACTCCTTTCTCTGTGCAATACTTGGCCAATTTGATAAGTGGTATTTCTGTTTCCCATCTGCATCATGCCAAAGAAAATTAGCCATCTGTGAGTTAATACTCTCGGCCGCAGGGACGCAAAAACAATAAACAAATAAAGAAACTGCGTGGCGCACGGTGCGCGCCCCCTGGATGTTTCGCTGAAGGCGGCGCACTACGGCGATGCACTAGCTAGCTCGCAGCAGTGCAGTGCAGCATGCAGTCACACGCGCTGTCGTGCCATGCATGATTCACGATCACGGGGGGATCGGTCGATTTGCATGGGCGCGTTGCTTTTACGACCAGTCCACTACGAAACCCATCGCGGAGCAGCTCGATCTGGCCTGGGGTTCTACTGGCTAGAGTGGTAGAGTAGTAGTAGCATGCATCGGGCCACTGGCCACCAACTCCTCACGCTGCTGGCTTGATTGGGCTTTGCAGAACAATGCGTGAGAGTGCCAGGTCTATGTCGTGCATGGCCAAACAATAGCCAACGTGAGAGAATATCGCACGCGCCACGTCGCCGTATCTTCCAGCCAGCAGCAACTGGCCGGCACTCTGCGTCTCCAAATGGGAATGGACGGCCAGCAAGTAAAGCTCGGTCGACCTGGCCGGGGCGCAAAGGCGGTGGTGCATGAACCATGCACGCGCGGCGCCCCTACGCCCGCGCGTCCAAATCACCAAGAGCAAGCAGCGGCAGCAGCAGGCAGCAGCGCGATATGGGGCTTGACAGAGCCTGCCAAAAACCGAAAAAAGAAAGGAGGATGGATTGGCGTGTTAATTTTGTTGACGAGACGTCCAATCCTGCGAATGGGCATCCACTACGGGAAACCCGGCATTTGCCGAGTGCCTGAAGCTTCGCGGAGTGCGAAATTTCGGGCACTCGGCAAAAATGGGATATGCCGGGTGTAGGAAATAACACACTCGGCGAAAAATGGACACTCGGCAAACGCACTCTTTGCCGAGTGTGGACCCAGGAACACACGGCAAAGACGTCTTTGCCGAGTGCCCGACAGCAGGCACTCGGCAAAGCGCAACCTAGCCCCACCTGCCAGGCCGCCTCCGTCGCGCGGTCCGCCCGGCCGTTGCGGGCGGCTAACGGTCCCCTTGTTTGCCGAGTGCCAGCCCTTGGGCACTCGGCAAACACCGACCCGGGCCCACTTGTCAGACCGCCGCCGTCACGCTGCCTGGACGGCGGCTAACGGTCGGAAGTTTGCCGAGTGCCCTACGGCTAGCACTCGGCAAAGAGAGCGTTTGCCGAGTGTATTGTGTGGCACTCGGCAAACCCTGTATCCATATTTCATGTAAATACTACCAAACCTTTTTTGTTGATTCAAGTATGATACAGTGTACTCTATGTTGCAATTTAGGATTTTTTTTTGCTCATTTACTATATTCAATGATTTTATTTCATTAAATTGAATTATTTATTTAATTGAAAATTTGAACTACAGGTGTTTGAAATCTTGGAACAGAGTGATTGAAAAAATGATATTCATGTTACTAACTCCTTATTTAGACAATATCAATGAGAAATAAGTCAATTTGGCAAATGATATTTGCGAAACACGACGATGTACGTGTGGTAGGATTGTTTTTTAATTATGTGCTTTTTTTGCCGAGTGTGGGCCCAGGCACTCGGCGAAGCCTTTGCCGAGTGCCCGAAATAATACACTCGGCAAAGAGCCCCTTTGCCGACCCGAGCGGTGCCGAGTGCTCTTTGCCGGCTTCGCCGAGTGTATTTGGCCCTTTGCCGAGTGTTTCAGACACTCGGCAAATCTGAGGTTTCCCGTAGTGATCAGTTGGTCATCACCATCTACATCTATAATTGATCTCAGTGGGCGGCCTCTATTGGCTGCAAGTGACGCCGTGTGGCTCTTGGATCGAAAGCGACGACACGCAACCTTTTGCGTGCTCGATCTCGAGAAATAAGTGTGGCGCGGTTCTAATTATCCAGGTTAGTTTTTGACTGCAAGTTGATCGAGTTTGGTCTGCATTACTGATCTAAGGTCCTAGCTTTGTATATATATGGTCACATGTGACATAAGATGAACCAATATTATTACATAAAAATCGTTCTCATGTTGGAAACCTTTTGCTCTGGTCGTCATAGTTTGCAATATCTCTTATGTGCCTTTTTCGCGGTGTGCCGCGAAGTCAGTGAAATGTAGTGGACTTCAGTGATTCAATATGTGTCATCCCTTTCTCTAGTCGCACAACCCTTTCTCCAATCCATGTCAATTTTCACCTAGCCAACACGCAACAATACAATGTCGCAAATGCGGTGGGTTGGAAATTGCATAGATCTGCCTTTACGGAAAGGAAATGCTGGTGGGAGGTGGCCAAAGGTAACTTATTATTTTTGGTGGAAGAAAAAGTTGATCTTGTGAGAGACCAATGCTGGTCTATCTCTTCGTGATTTTTAGAAAAATAAACCATCTCAGCCCTTTGCAACAACACGTAACAAAATTTTTTACTATGCTCTTAGCTCACATGCTGATCAATAAAAAACAAGGAAAACAAAACGCAATGATATGAAGGCCATTGTTTAGTTGGGAGTGGAAACTTACCGAAAATGTCTCATTAAGTTTGAGGATGCTAATTAAAAGGACTAACACATGATCTAATTATAAAACTAATTACACAGATGGACGAAAAATCACGAGATAATCTATTAAGCCTAATTAATTCGTCATTAAAGATTGTTTATTGTAGCACCACATTGTCTAATCATGGCCTAATTAGGCTCAATAGATTCGTCTCGCGAATTTACCTGGGGGTTATGGAATGTGTTTTATCGATAATCTACGTTTAATACTCTTAATTAGTGATACCACATTCGATGTGACTCGTGAATAGTTAAAACTTGCTCATCTAAACAGGGCCAAAGATCGACCATGTGCGGATCTATTCTTATCCATCCATTTTTTTTTGGCACAGATACCCAAAGAGACAATATCTAACGTCTTGCTTGCCAAAAAAAAATCTCCTTTGTGTCCTCACACTATAATAGAGACCAAAACTACATATGGTATGCTCTACCGAAGATAACCTGTGTTAAAGATGTGAATTGTTCTTTCCTCAAAAAAAAAACAAAGTTCATGTGCACCAAATAGCTCACATAAGAGCAGTCATCCCAATCATTTTTTTGTTTCTTTATAATGCATGTTAGCAAATCGCCAAGCAGAGGTATTGACTAGGGTGGGGTTGACCAAATAGCTATTTGCATAATTCTCCAGATAACTTTAGCAAGTATATATACAATATAAAAATATGTGTTTAGTTTTTTTATTTCAACTACAAAAACAAACTTAGGCTCCTAGACCAATTTCTTTTAGTCAAGTTACCCTTTTTTTAGAATAATTTTCCCTCTTTGGAGGTACCAAAAGAAAATTTTAGCTTTTAAAAGGATCTTTAATTTTTGCACGAATTTATTGAGGTTGTTTGGTTGCATTTAGCAGTTTTAACTCGAAGTATAATCTGCACACGTAAATTTTTCATAAATATACGTAAATCCAGCAGAATCGATTTAATTTTACATAATCTGTATGAATCTCTAGAGAATCTACGCTAATTACATTCCGCACAAATTTACTTGAATCTCCCCAAATTTCAAGATCATGTTTCAATCCTGTGTTTTGCTATGTGTTCCACTCCAATGCATGGCTTCACACTTCCCTAGCAATTAATATTCTTAAGGTTTTGAAAGGATCGCGCACGGCCTAGAGGGGGGGGTGAATAGGCGTTCCTGAAAAATTCTCGCAGCGGTATTAAATCTGTAGGAAGTTCCGACAACTTGTAGGAAGTTCCGATGGTCGGGACTTCCGACAACTTGTAGGAACTTCCTGTTGACGCGGAAAATCGGCGGTCGTATCCTCCGCGTGCAGCACACGAAGACCAGGGAGATCTGCTTCGCTCCAGTGCCAGCCCACACTCCAGTTTAGGTTCGCAGCGTGCCAGTCAATTTGACCTGAAATTGACAAGGAGATAAAATAGTTAAATTACTTTTTAATTGTGCCGGCTCTATTTCAGACGATGGAGTAACGTCGAATTTTAGCCAAGACCCAATCAGGCACGTGTTGGCCGATACCAATCGGACCTCAAAATCGGACTTCATTGATGACGTCAATCGGACCGAGTAATCGGACCTCAATCAGACACCGAATCGGACCTCAGAATCGGACCAATTAGGATCGGACCTTGATTGATATAACAGATTAGCCTTTGAATAATAAAATAAAGCATAAAACAAGGCCAATATGTAAAGTAATGGATCAGCTGTGTCTTGAAACAAGATATCAAATAATCAAAGTGTAAGCCGATACATTGTCCATCTTGCCTAGTTGCCAGTTTGACTCATCTTATCGGACCATCTAACTAGCCAATCGGACCATAACTTTTTCAGAGAAATCTAGCTCCGACGTAGGTAATCTAGATGTCTCCAGCATGATCAAATCAGATAGCTAAATAGTCAAATTCAACTTACCAATCTAACAACTAAACAAGATGCTCGCACAGATGTTAATCAGATTAAGCAAATAAGTAGATAAAACATTAACAGAGTCGTTCTGATTCTAAGATATGCTACCAAATAATCAAGCATGACCTAGCTCCGACGTAGGGAATCTAAACCATACTTAACATTCAAATAGCAATAAGGCATAACCAAAGCTTCCTTTGACTAATCAAGATGAATCTAGCTCCGACGTAGGGAATCTAAACCAAGCATGACAATCAAAGATTAATCTAATCGTATTGCAAAGATCCAGCTCCGACGTAGGGAATCTACACCAGTGCAATACTCAAAGAACAACCAGATTAAACCACAAAGCAGGATCGGACTTAGAACGATGCTGTAAGATAAATATTGCTTAAATCGGACCAAGACCAATGCTCAAAGCCGTTGAAGAAGTAGAATTGATTCACATGGCGTAGATCTAAACCAATCTAGCAACTCCAAACAAACCGCAAAAACTGCCTTTAGTAACCAAGATGAGTCTAGCTCCGACGTAGGGAATCTAGCCTAATCTTGATATCTAGCTCCGACGTAGAGAATCTAGACTTAAAGTGCAGTCCGATAAACGATAATCTGTTGGATAATCAATATTGATCTAGCTCCGACGTAGGGAATCTATATCAATCTTGCTTATCCAGAGATAAATCGGTTGAACAGTATAAACGAGAAAGGGCGATGCGCCTCAATTCAAAGCCTATACTAGTTCGATAAATTGACTAACTTACTGGTAAGCCGGAGATCAGAACTGATGCAGCCCGTCCACCAATGAGCTTCGTCGGTAACTACTACTAGGGTTTTTGGCATGAAGCCGGGTTGTATTGATTGTGAGAATAGTTCTTTACAATGGACGAGGGTTCATATTTATACCCTGGTCATGATGAGTCCTGATCGGACTTGACTAACTTGCAGATAAAGTAAACTAAGCTAATATAGAATGGGACTCTCAATATGCCTTCAAAAAGGAAATAGTCCCTGCATCTGATACGCTTCCTTCTCAGCCGACGCGCCTTTCCTCTTGTACTCGTTATCGGGTCGGACTCCTGCTTCATCGGATCTCTTCTGCATATCGGCTTCCTTCTCTGTCATCTTCGGCTTTGACCAGTCAATGGGTCCACCAGCCTTACCACGTCACCTCATGACTCAGCATATCTGGTGCGAAAATCTGGTGTCAACACTTCCGATAAATCAGACGAACTAGAATCAAATTCAAAAACAAGAAGTATTTCACCAATTCCGCTTGAACCAAAAGATGTGTCTTGACGTCCTAGTACCTGCAGGTATGATCTCCACAACCGAAAACACACAAGCACATATATCGGGACGAAATCGACTCTAGGTCAAGATATTCAATAAGAACTATATGAACACAATGAACTCAAGGAGACAAGGATTTGATTTCCGAAGTTCACTCCCACAAAGGAAGCTACGTCTCCGTTGAGGTGCTCACAAAGAGCCGGGTTGTCCACTTAACCCTTTCCCTCACCCCAATCAACCACAAAGGAGGATTAGGTCACTTACTATGATCCCCACGAAGAGGAGGGTAATACAAACGTCCGCGGCACAATCACACAAAGTCGATCGGCTCACCGGCGACGCCTAACCGTCTAGGAGCAAGGCTCCAAGAGTAATAAACGCGAATCAATGACCTTGGAAGCTTCAAGTGCTCTTGAGAATGGAGATTTCGGTTCTTGCACTCAAGAGCTTGAATCTCACACCTCAAATCGAGTTCCCCTCACTCCCCTTGGTGGAATCACTCAAGGATGTGCTCAAGAAGGTATGGGAGAGGGTTGGAGAGCTTGAGAGTGTGTTTTCTTCGGGTTCCAACGGCAGGCAATGAAGGAGGGGGTAAAGGGGTATAAATACCCCACCCCCAAAATATGACCGTTACAGTCATTCACGGGTTTTATCGGAACTTCCGACATAGTGTCGGAACTCCCGAGGATAATATTTATTCCAAACCGAGCACCCCTCGTCGGAACTCTTCTGAGAGTTCCGTGATTTGTCGGAACTCCCGACATAGTGTCGGAACTCCCGAGGATAATATTTATTCCAAACCGAGCACCCCTCGTCGGAACTCTTCTGAGAGTTCCGTGATTTGTCGGAACTCCCGACCAGTTGTCGGAACTCCCGACGACACTGCTTTATGCGTAAAAAGGCTAAGTCTGGAAGGCTGAAATGGCCTTTGTCGGGAGTTCCGACAATGTGTAGGAACTTCCGACAAATGCCAAAACAGCAAGATGGGATTTTTGGCTGGGCTTGAAAGGTTTTCTCTCACAGGGTTTAATCCATCTCAATAAGCACTTTTAGACCTCCTTGATCATAGAGCACGTCCCCCTTGATAGTACGGTGTTTCCTATACTCAATTTCAAAATTAAAAGCAATATAAATTCTTCAATTTTGCTTCAACACCGCGTTTTTTAAGTATGGGGGGCCTTTCCTTTTTCATTGAATTTTCTTCACTTTTCTCAATATAAATCATTAGTTCCTTCATTGTTCATGTCATTATCACCAAAACCCACTAGGGGGCCTAGATGCACTTTCAGGTTTTTATATCTGTTCTGACTTGTGGTCCCAGTGGGTGTCTGAAGAAAGACTTGTTGGTGCTTTTGGAATTTAGGGCATTTTTTAAAAAAGGAAATTTCTTCGAAAGACCATTACAGACGTAGACACTCATACGCACGGTCGCACGCAAAGCCTACCCCTACAAGCACCTTGTTGACGGCCCTTAGACGCGTCAATCTTGAACTGAAAGCGCAAGAATCAGTTGTAGCTCTTCCCTTAGAATACTCCCCCAAGGTTTATCAATCCATGGAACTAAAGATATAAGAAACAATTCAACTAGCATAGAAATCCTTTAATCTTGAAGATGGTTGCAAAACAGATCTAATCTACTAAAACCAAACACTGGAGGTAGCAAGAGAGAGTTAGAGATAACCAATCTAGATCGTCTAGATAATGCATATGTTGTAGCACCGAGCCAAATAGAGTGAAGCAAGATAGATGTGAATCTCAATAAAAAGCATCTTTAAATCACGACCTCCGGTCAAACTCCCGAAAGCCCCACCTTACACGGGATCACACCCTGTCACGATGCTCCCTATCGCGTGGGTAACTTAAGGGCACGTTCACAAGTGAACGTGTCGAACCACTTGGTAGATCCGGTATGAACCCCTAGCCACCATGGCTACAAGAACACCCCAAGCAATCTATCTCGAGAATAGATTGGAGAAGAAGCAAAACCAAGATAGAACGAAATCAAAGAAAGAGGCACTCGATCGCTAAAGATTCGGAAACACAAATAACTTCACCATGAATGATAGTACATCACAAGATCACATTATTGAAATGTCCCGGTTATAGAGTATGATCAATAGTTTAGATATCAAATTCATGCCATTCATGCCATAGCGTCAACACACCTTCGAGGGACTAGCGCCGGTTAAATCTTGGAATAAATCCAGGAAAATGTGACACACACGCCGAGTCGAAGACTTGAACCTGAATGAGCTAGTCCACCCTAAGAAACCTAACCAACTAAACTACGCTTAGTTCCATTAAAAAAAGAAATTTCGATACCCATTGAGATCGAAGAAGATTTGTTTGCCCCCTTGTTGCTCGTGGCACAAGCGCCTGCTTTAGGTTGTATTTTTGCAGATTAGGCCACTGTTGGACTAAGCCTGTCCACGGGTGCTGATAGCAGGTACCAGTAATCTGTGCTGTGAGCACGTACTTCGCCAGGCAATTGTGCCGAATCTACGCCAAGTACATCAACTGGCCACGCGCGCACAGCAGGCCTACTGTTCGCCTGATGGTGGCTGCGATCATGCGCCGGCACTGGTCACTGGAGCCTGCTGTGGGCACTGTCGTGATCCCACGCACAGGATACATACCCTGCTGGGGCGCTTTCCTGAGAGGACGTCTGTCGCCTCTCGTGAGACGGCGCCGCTGTTTTGGGCGCGCTGTGCTCGGCACGCGGTGCGCGCGCATCGCCGGCCCGGGGTCGGAGCCGCTGCTGCTGCCACGATCGCGCGCGCGCGCGCTGGCAGCAGATTGCTCAACATAGCAGTGGTCTATCCGATCGTGCACAGAAGACGATGGTGACATTGGTGTGTGGAATTGTGCAGTGAGAACTAACGAGGAGGGATCATGCATATAATTGGGATCTCCGCGCATGCACTGGATGGAGATGACACGCGATGGAGAGCTAGCCATGGATGACACGCCTCTCGCAAACTCTCATCGGGGCAGGCCATCATTGTTTACCTAGCCATCTGGTCACATCCCTCCAAGACCTCATCATGTGCTGAACTGCTGGTGCTGATCTATATCAGGCCCTGTTTAGTTTGGTGAAGTTGGTCGAATTTTCTATAGAAAAAATACATTGGGAAGCGTAAAAGTAGAAAAGAGGGCACGTTTTTCAATGCGTTACTTTTGATCGAATTGGTTACTTTTGGTGAATCTAAACAAGGCCTTAATCTGAGTTTGGTTTTGGTAGCTGGAGACCACCTTGTTGAGTTATGTTCCAAATTCACAGATAAAAGGCTAACTTCTGACGGAGCGTAGCGGAGGCCCGTCGCCGGAGGCTTGGGCCGAAGCGTAGTTTAGGGTTTCCACCAGAGAGTTCGATCCATATTCTTGTAAGCCGCCGTCGTTGGCGTTGTAACCTGACTCTCGACATAGTGAAGTTCTTGCTGGCTGGCGCCCGTGGTTTTTCCCTTCCGCATTGGTTGGGTTTTCCACGTTAAATCTCGTGTCCCCTTTGCGGTTTGATTTACTTGTTCCATCGATTTCTTCGCCATCGTTTATAACACACCTGGGGTATCTAGGTTAGCTGAAACAGAAACTCTCTGACGACGGACTGTGCTGTGACTGTTCCGGAAATTATCCATCTATAAATCTATCGCATATCGCCTCAATAATCCACCACGAGCTAAAGGTTCGCAGCTAGCGATGTGTATGCATCTTCACCACAAGCAACACCGCCCGCTCTTCCTTTGTTTATTGAGCCGGGGGGGATAGGCACGGTATGATCATGCAACGACCAATGATCAAGCACAGGATGACAGGACGCGGAATTTTTCTTCCCACGAAAAAAACTGCGCGCCCAAAAATTCTCTCTAGAATAATCTAACAGAGCTCGCTCTCGTCCTTTGGCGTCCACTTGGAACAGTGGGGGCTTGCTGTCTGAAATATGAGCTGCCGAATCCACACCAGGGCCTAGAAGTAGATCACGAACCATCGGTCTACAGAGCCGCCGTGTCCAGCACTGAACAGAGACATCTGTGGAACAGTGGAGCAAGCGCCCATCCACTGCTCAGAACAAAAGCAGGCTCGACGTGACATTAGAGGCCAACTGTTCCATGAGAATTTGGGCACTGCAACCTAGTACCGGATTCGTACGACTGGCATGGCGTACGGTGCCAACCAGGCAACCAAGCCTATAGCGAGCTAGGGGTGACGCACCGGGTGACTCCGCTTCTCAGTGCTAGATACACACGGAACTTTTGCTCCTGTTCAGATTTGGAGTATCTTGTCCGAGCAGGCGAGCACTCCTTGTGCTAGCTTAGGCTAGTCTGATTGTACGTAAAAGCGATTCTTAGACCTGTCATTTCGTGGCTGCGTGTTTACCTTTCGCGAGTAGTGGCCGTGTACTTGTGTGGTGTCCGAAGAGGCAGCCGATTCCTCGGCGAATCCCTCCGGGAAAGCAAAGAGATCACGCGTGATCTACCACCTGATCGACCCGTCGCTTTTGAGAGATCAGCGAGGAGTTACCACTCGGATCGGAACATCGGATCCACACTCCATGCTGCTTCGAGAGAAGAAGAAGAAGAAGCATCAGTAACAGCGGTTCTGATTGCACTATCGTTGTGTAAAAGTGACAGCTGAGACGTGCAGTACCAGATTCAATCAGGTCCTAGGTAAATGGCGAGTAGCTGCAGGACAGTGTGTGTCCTGTCCGGAGCTCTTTATTTGCTCGCAGCTCAGTGGCCAGATCCGATTCAGCCTAGATTCGCCATTGGTTCTTACGTACGGGTAAACGCAACTGTCAGCCTCGACAGTATTATTTATTGCACACCCATGTCTCGTCAGAAGTGGGTGATCTGGGCGTCAACTTGCATTGGGGTAACAGCCAGTACCAGCAGAGCTCTTTCTTCATTCCCGGCCCCCTATCGACCCCAATGGCCGAATCATGCCACTCGATCAGATGATATCCGAGACAATTCCCTATTTGGCCCTCTTAAAGTTACCCATTCCTTTCTTGGTCCTGGAAAAGTTTTCGTTCCTTATTTGACACTGACTTTAACTTTGGTTCCTTATTCGACACTACCGTTCCCTTTCCGTGCGTTCCGTCAGTTAGCCGTGTGAACAGTAGCCCGTGAACAAACAGTAAGCCGTGCGTTCACTTAACACAATGACGTCCAAATCGCCTCTAAAATTAATGCAAATTTTTCTAGTGATACAAAAGATAGAGATGAACTTATTTTTCACAAAAACTCATATATATAGGGTCTGTCTACTGCACACCTGGGTGTTTATTTGGAATCTGTCACCCGGGTGACAAAGACCAAAAAAACACCCAGTTGCGACAAATACAAACAACCAAGCGTTTTTTTAGGATCTCTCACCCAGGTGTCAAAAACCAAACAAACACCCAGTTGGCTCAAAACAAAACAACCAAGTAATAAACAGATAAAAAACACTCGAATTTGATACCAAGGGATTAAAATCTAAAATAGAGAAAAAAACAGAAAACAACAGAACAAAAATATGAAGAAATTCAAATAAAAACAAATTTAGATTTAATTCTATGAATGCCAGATATACAAATTTATTTTGAGTCCCACTGAAAGTCCTCAGAAAAAATCAAATAGACAAGACTCAGAAACAAGACAAAAAAATAATTGCAATTCAAATATTGCATAAACAAAACTTAAGATTTACATTGTAGTAAGAAGGGTAATTTTAACAATGAAATGTTGTAATTGTACCAGAACCAAGAAAGGCTTAGCTGAAATGATCTCAACATCATTACCATGGAGATTGTAACAGAATTGACACAACAATAGCACATTGACAGAAACAAATGCAATAGATTGTTTCCTATGAATGCCAAACATTCAAATATCCTACAGGTTCAACATTGTCATATTGCCAAAATGTAGTAACAGAAGTAGATTAGCCAAAACACATAAAAGATTCCACTATGTGCAGATTTCAAACAAATGGGTCAGATTCATTTCTATGGTTAATAGATTAATCGATTTGAGTGATGTTAACCCACAATCATATGCAGTTGGACTATAAGCAATTCCACTACGAACATGCCACAAATGCAGATTTAACAAATAAAAAGAACACAAATGCAGATTTAAATGAAGGAAAGACATGAAGAGCAAACATAGATCAACCTAACCATGTATGCCTGATTAGTGAGAGAACTTATGTAGTGCTATTTACACTAAGCGTAAGAAACTACTCATGTAGTGCTGCTACTAACAACCAATTGTAAGACATTGAAATTTTTTGTCGGCACTATGGAACAGCCCAATTACATGACATATACATAGAAGTTACAGCTCATTAGTTAGTGTAATAACTACACTCTAATGATGTAAGTTATAATTAAAAAATATACTTGCAGGTGGGTACATACTTCTACACAACAACACTAGCATTAGGGGGAAAAGGGACTCACAAATCAGATGAGTGTCAAGAAGAGTGATGGTTGGAGCATACACAGAAGGAGAACTGCAAGAAAAGTTGACTGGAGCACAAAGGAAAAAATAACAACATTTGGTTAGAAACAAAAACTAAGAAGTACCATTTGCGGAGGGAAAAAGAAGAGCAGAAGCTACATATGAGAGGAATCACCCATGAAAACTGAAACAAAATAGTTTGAATCAAGAAAAAGGCAAAGCTAACATCAATTCAACTTTTAGTAGAAACTCAGATCCAAGCAAAACTCACAACATAACTAGAGACTTTAATGAAAACTCACATATATGACTATTTATGGAGTAGATTTAAATTCACAAGAACAAAACCATACAACTTCTTCAGGTATGGATTACATATAAATCATATAAAAAATACATATCATCATGACATAAATTACGCCAGATAAATGATGTAATACTAGTACTATCATACTGCAAATTTAAAGTAAATTGGTCACCCATATTTGCAGGGAGCTTCTTGGCAGCAACAATATAGATGTAAGATAGAAAGCAATATCTGTTGATATGCCCACTGAAGATGCTCAAAAGTATATGTGGTCACTGTAGGAAATATGGAGACGTTAACTACAACATTCAATGAGCACACATCAAGTGAACGTAATGCATTTCTTATGTAAAATAATTCACAATATATTTATTTTATTCTAATAATCTACAAAAATGAAGGAATATATCATTAGATCCAGAAACACATGGAAATGAGAGCTTTAAGATTTCTAAATTAAATAATATAAGCTATAGCAAGTAGCTTTAACCTAAAAATAGGATTTACATGCAACTCTAAGCTGAAATAATAAGATTCGGTACCTAGATCTGTGAACCTAACCTTCTAAAGAAACTGGCACCCAATGAGCGAAATCGATCTACTTACGGTATCAAAAGCTTGATATATGAGGAACTCAGAGCAAACTAAACATAAGGTAAAGGGGACAAACAATCACATTGACCTAGACACCAGGTAGAGTTGGCTAGAACCAAAACAAATTCCTCATATTTTAATAAAATGGCAAAAAAAATTGTGACCAGCTAATGACTAATATACCAAATCTCTAATGAACATATGCAGATATTGCCTCCACCAACAATTAGTCAATAGTAGATTCAAACATCAAAAGAGAAAAAACAGATTAGAGTCAGGGCCTCTGTTGCTGCAACATAAACAGATTAGAGTCAGGGCAGCAGCCGTGGATTCGCAGAGTTGGGTCTGCTGAGGGCGGAAGGAAGAGCACCTGCAGGCTGCAGCACACTTGCCCGCCGCCGCAAGCGCCTGCACCGCCCGCTTGCTGCCCGATGCGGCACCGGTTGTCGCCCCTTGCCCCTCAGGGCGATGAGCCTAGGGAGCACAAACCACATGAGACAAAGGCTCAGGGGATGGAGAAGGTTAGATGAAGGGGGAGCGATTTGAAGGGCAGCCATGGACGGACCTCGGAGATCGCCTCGCGCCACCGTCTTTCACCGCTGCCTCGCCGCCCTCGGGACAGAAATGAAAGGAGGAACCACTGGAGCGAGTGAACGAGTGCAGATTACTGCCATATGGGGTCAGATTGTCAGTCATACAGAAAAGAGTCAAACGGATCCCAGAGTGCCAGACTGGGCCGCGGGATCAGAGGGATAAAAAGAAACAAAGACAACCATCGGACGGTTGCAAATCCGGGTGACGGAAGCCACAAAAACACCTGGGTGACATATAGATTTACCGTATATATAATTTAAAATATTAAAACTAAAATTCACCAAAATACGCTACTTTCAAAGAACATGTGAATTTTTAGAGCATAAAAATTCTTCCCAAAAATTACATAAAAATATCCAATATTCCTAACACATGATGAAATAATTTATGAAATTATTATCCATATTAAGTTACATAGATAAATATTTATTTATTATGTAATATTATTGTTTTAAACAACTTAAATATTTATCTATGTAAGATGCTATGGATAATAATTTTATAAATTACTTCATCATGTGATAAGATTATTCTATTTTTTTACGTAATTTTTGGAAAGAAGTTTTATGCTCTAAAAATTCACATGATCTTTAAAAGTAGCGTATTTTGGTGAATTTTAGTTTTAATATTTTAAATTATATACATGAGTTTTTGTGCAAAATGAGTTCATCTCTATCTTTTGTATCACTACAAAAATTTGCATGAATTTTAGAGGTGATTTGGGCGTCATTGTGTTAAGTGAACGTATGGGTTACTGTTCACGGCTACTGTTCACACGACTAACTGACGGAACGCACGGAAAGGGAACGGTAGTGTCGAATAAGGAACCAAAGTTAAAATCAGTGTCAAATAAGGAACGAAAACTTTTTCAGGGCCAAGAAAAAAATGGATAACTTTAACAGGGCCAAATAGGGAATTGTCTCATGATATCCACCACGTTTTTGGCGACGGGCGGGGCGGCGGTGTCAAAGATAAGCTCGATGGAACCAACGTCGTTCCAGCCTGCCATCCATCCCGTCATGTCATCGATCGGCGTCGGCCTGCATGCGCTGCCGCTGCCGCTGCCGCTGCGCCCCGCCCCTACTAGCTTCAATAATGTGCCGCGCAATTGCAATGTGCTCGGCGTGCTCCAGCCGCGCGTTATCAGGTCACTGTGACTGCGAGCCCGGGTTCACTGCCGGTAGCAAAGAGTAAGTTGCTCCTGGCCAACGCGGCACAAGACACTTGTTGCTATCTGATTGGAGGATACGTGAAACCATTTTGATTGCTTAGCGCTCTTCTGCAGCAACTACATACCAGAGTCAAGTTTGAATGTTCGGTGCTGCTAGCGCCCGGACGTCCGACTTCCGGTGCTTGCGTCGGACGGTCGTCATCCAGGTGAAATTCCCGCCGCAACATTAGATTTTCGAGTTTGATGTTGCACGCAACATTCTGGCGTCCGCGATAAAAATTCCCACCGCAACATCACGTAAATCAGTTTAATGTTGCACGCAACATTCGGGCACCCTACACCTCGTTTGGACCCTAGGTGGCACGAAACTCCCACTGCAACATTAACCCCATGTTGCATGAAACAATATCGCGAATCTAACCTTTTTTACGTCTCTTCTTCCTCCTGCTAGCGCACGAGCGCAAGGGCGAGGCGGCCGCCAAGCTCTCCGCCGCCCGCCGCCATAATGTCGTATATTCTACAGAGAATTGAGTTCCCTCCATTGGGTGAACCAAACGCCGACCATCCACCGCCAATTGTCACAAGGAATCCTTCTGATCCCGTTCTTCTTCCCCTCCCCATGAGATCGGGTGAATCCAATGCTTTGCAAGGAAGCTTGGGGTCTGCAACAAGGGGTGGAAATCGCCATGTCGCAGGCCATGTTGGGGGAGCACATCCCTTGTCTATTCGCACATCTCAACCTCAGGTTAGATCTGTTCCCTACTAATGTGCGTGACGAGTAATTGAAATTCTTGAATGGATTTGTTCCCCACTGATGTGCTTGAGGATAATTTCGTGCTTTTTTCAATCCTCTGGGCTTGCACAGTAGATGCAAATTGTGTTTGTACTATTGCAATATTTTGTTATGTAATTTGCAACATATCATTAATACTTGTGCAACATCTATTCTGCAGCTTCGTGGTTCCCTGCAAAAGTCACACAGTGAAACGAGCTCAAGCAATTATAATGTCAGCACACATGATGTATCAAGTCGACATAGAGTTCCAACACAAGTAAGTAATCGCAAGCCCTTGCCTTGTTCTCTTTGCTTTATGTTTGCAACGGGTTCTATGATTTATCAAACTGGTTCAAAAATTGATGTACAGGTACATGAAGGTTCAGGTGGTGTTGCTGCAAGCTTGTCATTAAATTCAAGTGAATTTGTGCAAGTAGAGCTTGGGTCTGATCAAGAGGAGCACTTTGAAGATGAGGATGTTGTATGTTCACAGCCGGTGGTTCCATGTGTTGGGATGGAGTTCTTCACATTAGAAGAGGCCAAAAAAGTTTACAATGACTATGCTTACAAGCTAGGATTTAGCATAAGAGTTGCATCATCGAGGACCAGCACTGTCAGCAAAGAGTTGATAAGAAAAGAATGGGAATGTTCACACGCTCGGAAGGCCCATAATGTAGAGGAACACAATGAAGAGAACAACTCAGCGAGCAATTCAACCAATGAGACCACAACACAAAAGATGACAAAGAAGAGAAGTGCAGCAGCTGTAATGACAACATCAACTAGAAAGCGCAACATCATCAAAAAATTTGACTGCAAGGCTCACATGGCGGTTGGCAAGCGTGACGGTAAATGGAGAGTGATTGTGATGCAGGCTGAACATACCCATCCTTTGGTCAAAGCGGTTGCCCTGAGGAAGCACTTGAGATCTCATCGTAGCATTAGTTGGGCTGATTACGAGTTGTTGAAGACGCTTCACCATCGGAATATAAGCACCAGCCAGATCATGGGTATAATTTCTGATTTCCACGGAGGGGTCGGAAACCTGACTTTCACTAGCAAGGATGTCTCGAACATGAGGACGCACCTAAGAGGAGGGTTGAGCTATAGAGATATGGACGCGACACTTGAGTATTTCCAGCGGCAGCAGGCCGAGTCTCCTTCGTTCTATTATGCAACGATGATTGACGGTGGCAATGCGGTCAGGGGCCTTTTCTGGGTGGACGGAAGGACGAGGGAACTGTACAAAAGCTTCAGCGATTGTGTTTTCTTTGACACTACGTACTGTACCAACAGGTACGACATGCCGTTCGCGCCAATTGTGGGTGTAAACAACCATCTTCAAAGCATACTCTTGGGATGTGCGCTGCTCCCTGACGAGACAACAGAGACCTTTGTTTGGGTCTTGCAAAGGCTCAAGGAGGCTATGGGCGGGCAGGAACCGGTGAATATAATGACAGACCAGGATAAGGCCATGAAAGCGGCGATTGAGATAGTGTTCCCCAACGCAACACACAGATGTTGCAAGTGGCACGTCACCAGTAAGGCAAAGGACAAGCTGGCCTGGCTGATCAGCGAAGAAGAGGAGTTTGCCGGTGAGTTTGACCATTGTGTCAACCGGACCGAAACACCGGATGAGTTTGAGACCGAGTGGGAGAACATGGAGAAGAAGTACCACTTGCAAGGCAACGACTTTTGGCAGGCCATATCCGCAACAAGGAGAATGTGGGCGCCAGCATACTTCAGAAAGTACTTCTTTCCGTTCACCGGCACAACAGGGAGGTCAGAAAGCATGAACTCGTTGTTCAAGAAGGTGGTGCACCCACATGATTCAGTGTTGCAGTTTGTCACGCAATATGATTACATCATGGACACTCGGGCAGAAAGGGAGAACATTGAGCATTGCAAGGGTGAAATTTCAGAACCGCCGCTTTGGGGGAGGTATGCCTTTGAGAAGCAGGCTGCAACATTCTACACTGGTGAAGTCTTCTCCAAGTTTCAGCATCTACTTCGTGACTCTACGATGTTCATCGTGTGTGGTGTAGCAGAAGAAGGTGAGGGATTGGCCATTCAGGTGAAACACCCAAATTCCACCCGAGTTCGCGTGGTCACACTTGATAAAGATGCAACATCATACTCATGCTCTTGCAACATGTTCGATCGGGATGGTCTCCTCTGTCCTCACATACTTAAAGTTCTCACGAGCCGGGACATCCAAAGCATCTCAGACAAGTACCTGATTAGAAGGTGGTCGAAGGAAGCGACAATAAAGGTGCCGGAACGCCTCTTGGGGGCAGATGCAAATTTTGGTGTACCAACCACCAACAAGCTAAGGTACAATGCACTATGTCGAAAGATGACAGCTCTTGCAGCAGACGCTTGTCTTGGTCCTGAGAAATACATTGTTGCTTCCGCCGGGATTGACAAGTTGGTGGATGCCGTGAAAGCAGCAGGGAATTTGCCAGAAGGGCAGCAAAGTGAGCCACAAGTGGTTGTGGTGGACAATGTTGCGACAGGGCAACAATGTGGTCCTACGAGGGTCCAAAACCCACCAAAGACAGCCCGCAAAGGACGTCCCAAGGAGAAGCAAGAAAGGATGAAATCAACGATGCAACAAGTCCGAGAGAAAGCAATAAAGAAAAAGAATAAGGCCACGAAAAAGAAAAAGATACCACCGTGCCAATACTGCCAAGAGGAGGGACATACAGTTAAGGACTGCGAATACATGGCCAAAGCACAGGAGATTGCAATGGAGATGAAGCAAACAAAACTTACGCTGTGATCTTGCTTTACTTTTCTATTTCAGCATTAAGTAAAACATGTGAAACATTTAAGTTATGGGAATGAAACATTGGATTCTTTCTGTTGAAACATGGTGTTTGTTTGTTGACGTACAAATGCTGATTTTCTATATGATGTTACGTCCATGTTTGCATTAAGTTCTTTTGGCTATCTCAGTACAAATGTTTGATTAACATACTTTGCAACTATTTTGGTCCTTTGTTTACTGAAACATTCATATTATATTAGCGAAACAAAATATCTTCTGCATATATGCAACATCCAATGAAGGTTGGGGGGATATGGCCTGCCAGAACATCCGTTGCCTTGCAAGTGGTACTTCTTCTCCATGTTCTCCCACTCGGTCTCAAACTCATCCGGTGTTTCAGTCCGGTTGACACAATGGTCAAACTCACCGGCAAACTCCTCTTCTTCGCTGATCAGCCAGGCCAGCTTGTCCTTTGCCTTACTGGTGACGTGCCACTTGCAACATCTGTGTGTTGCGTTGGGGAACACTATCTCAATCGCCGCTTTCATGGCCTTATCCTGGTCTGTCATTATATTCACCGGTTCCTGCCCGCCCATAGCCTCCTTGAGCCTTTGCAAGACCCAAACAAAGGTCTCTGTTGTCTCGTCAGGGAGCAGCGCACATCCCAAGAGTATGCTTTGAAGATGGTTGTTTACACCCACAATTGGCGCGAACGGCATGTCGTACCTGTTGGTACAGTACGTAGTGTCAAAGAAAACACAATCGCTGAAGCTTTTGTACAGTTCCCTCGTCCTTCCATCCACCCAGAAAAGGCCCCTGACCGCATTGCCACCGTCAATCATCGTTGCATAATAGAACGAAGGAGACTCGGCCTGCTGCCGCTGGAAATACTCAAGTGTCGCGTCCATATCTCTATAGCTCAACCCTCCTCTTAGGTGCGTCCTCATGTTCGAGACATCCTTGCTAGTGAAAGTCAGGTTTCCGACCCCTCCGTGGAAATCAGAAATTATACCCATGATCTGGCTGGTGCTTATATTCCGATGGTGAAGCGTCTTCAACAACTCGTAATCAGCCTTTTGTGTAGATGTTGCATTGAATAGTTAATGATGTTGCAAAGTGCTTGCAACTATGTTGCAAGAATGAGAACCAAGTCATAGTTTTTGAAACATTGGATGAAGGTGGGTGAAACATTTTGTGACAACATTTGCAACAGAAAAAAGGATGTGGAGTAGCAGAGTAATGCACTCAGATAGTGTACTGTTGCATTAGGTTTTATTCAATGTTTCAAATATAGTTCAAAAATGTTGCATGCATGTATACCTTGTCAATGAGTTGAAACATGGGCACAAGGTGAATGAAACATTTAATCAGAACATATGAAACATATAAAAATTTTCAAGCATAATTATAAGACCAATCTTGAGATGACGCAATTCACCATATACATGAGGTAGAAATAGGCTCAGGAGCTTCAGAAAGTACACATTTGACCACATGATGTCATAAACATAGTATTTATGTGATTGCAACATATCAGCACACTCTCTGAAACATTGTGAAATCACCAATGCAACATAAGTCATTACAGAGAACAAGAGGCAAACTACAAAACATGATGTCATAAACATAGTATTTATGTGATTGCAACATATCAGCACACTCTCTGAAACATTGTGAAATCACCAATGCAACATAAGTCATTACAGAGAACAAGAGGCAAACTACAAACTACAGTTCTTTGCTGAAGCTGTACAGACTCCACATGAGCCAAAATAGAAAGTGGGCAGTCATTTCCTAGAACTACAGCAGGAGGGGTCATTCTTCGGCGTCCTTCTTGTAGCAGTTTTTCTTCACAAACTCTACAGGATCAATCTCATTGCATTCAGAGAGCAGCAACGACACTGCAACCAGCTTCCTGTATTCCGTAATCATGTTCTGCAAAATATAAAAGACAGAGCGTAAGATAAAAAGCATGACCTAGAATCCTTGAAAATAAGATGTGATACAAATTGTACGGGTAGAAAGGGGAATGTAGAGTACCGTCTCGATCGTTGTCTCGATCTTCTTCCCATTACATGCTTCCATATACAACATCGTGAACAAACCGCAATCATGCCTTGACACAAAAAAATTCATTAATGTAGGATACTAGTGAAAGTATCGCAATAGGTTTGGAGAGTTGCAACATGAATCTAGAATGCAACTTACAAGTTATTTTGTTGCGGGTACTGCGTAGGAAACATCCATTGATACAAAGAGACGTCTTCTTTTAGAATGTAGGATACTGTTGTTTTGGAGAAGTTATTCACCTAAAAACATAAAACAGTTTCATACATGCATGTAGTTTGTAGGGAAAAATGTGAACAAGTAACTAGAAAAACATAATAGTGTCTCTTTTACTAACCACATTCTTGGCACATTGGAAGCAAGGGGTATCTGTGGACGCATTGATAGAATTGAACCAAACAATTTGCTTAAGGAATAAATTGATGCACACAAGTACCCAATGCCCCTTTTCCACGATTGGAAAAAATAACTACAAAAGGACACATATCAAAGCATGAACAGGAAAAAATACGGTGAGGCAAAAGGGAAAGAACTTGAATATAGAAGTTACCAGATCCATCTTTGACAAGTGCCATGTTTTGTTCAATCTTGTCAACAACTTGAGGCAGCTGTCTTGTTTAAACTCGAGAGGTGCAACCTTTAGTCTGTCCTATAATTGGTGGAAAACACATAAATGTTAAGGAAAAGGTGATGCTGATAGGAAGGCAAGATTAGTTTGAAAAAAGATTTCAAACTTACTGTTAGAAGAGCAGAGAAAGCGTGTTTTTTTACAATGGTACTTTTCACATCAATGGCTTGTCCTTCATCAATGTTGAATTGATAAGTCCACAAGGTCATCACCTTGTTATCGATGTGCCCCCTTGGGGTCATTGATTCATAGAACTCATGATATGTCACATGAAAACCAGCAATTTGGACAAAGGGTGGGCTGCAACAAAGAAGAAAGATGCAACATGAATATCATACGACTGCAACACATATTTCATGTCACTGCAACAAGAAACAATGACTACTGCAACATATATGTAAGACTCTAAAGAGTAATGCAACATTTAGAACTTGACTTTGCAACATTACAGAACTACAACAGCAACATTAAAGAACATTTTGCACAAAAAAGAATCTAGATAGACAGAGAGACTCACTGTCCTAGTTTGGCTTCCTCTTTACTCTCCAAAATCCTCTTGCCAAGGTAAGTCTGGAATGTCTCCTTAGTTTCTCGATCCAGCTTCATCCTCTTTGGCTTCTTCCCTTGGTTCAAATTGATTGCAGCTCGCTTCTTCCTGTTTCTCTTGTCCTTAGTCAGTGAGCCAGTCTTGTTCAAAACAACATCCTCATTGTCCATATTAGCACCTGAAATAAAAAGAAAAAGAAATAAGTATTGGAATTACATAAAAATGGGGAATAACAAGGAAACTAAATAAAACAAACTGAAACAGAACCAAACACTGAAAAAGGACTCACTTATGCTTGGGGCTCCTTGTGGGGTCTGGCAAATGAAATCCTTTGATGTCTCTCCAGCTTCATCATCATCCAGACCTTCTATGCCCAAATCAAAGGAAGGTACATCATCGTATAGTGAAGACAAACTGTTCTTTGATGTTCTGGCAGCTGAAAGTCCACCACTATTGTGTGTCCCGGCTGAACCAGCAGCACTGTTGGAAGCCGCCAACCCAGCCCCAGCTGCAGCACTGGTGGATCCCCCACCCACACCACCAGCAGCTCCCAAACCACTAGTGGATCCCCTGATTTCATCACCATCGTTTGTGGACGCCCCTGGACCTTCAGACCTAGCGGCATTTGCAATCTCAGCCATCTTGCCCAGCATTTCAGCATTCCGCCTTCTCCAAATACCGATGATGTTATCCTTGACTTCATACTTGACTTTGTTGGAGAAAGCCTCGGCAAACGCCTCTACGTCTTTCTCCATATAGCTCGTGTAGTCAGCAGCAACCATTTGATACTCAACAGGAAGCTATTTGCATAAAAACAAGATAAAAAGATAAGTGTATGGGAAGAAACATAAATGAAACATAGGACACAATATACTGCAACATTAAAGAAAATAAACTGGGACATGAACGAGTCATTTAATGCATCATGGGGAAAAACTATCGCAACAAGGATGATTGTGGTAATGAATCATGGAAGAAAAATCATCACAACATAGGAGGGAATGTATCTCAACATGGTAACTAGAAGTAGTACATTGCAACATTCAGTAAGTTCAAGTGAAACAACCAGGAAAGAAAGTGAAACATCATATTATACCTTCTGCAAATGCGCGATGCTTTCTCCCTGTTGTTGAAGCCAATCACCAAGGGAGCTCACCAGAACCTCTCCATCTTGATGTTGGCAATCTTGGGCATGAGCCGGCTGATGGTGTAGGATATCAGGGACAAGTTGTTGGCCATCTTGGGCATGAGTCGGCTGAACGGGTGGCATAGCAGGAGCAACTGGCTCCTCTACGGTTGGGACATCAGCATAAGGAGTGCGGGAGAACTCACGAAACTACAAAATGAATGAAGACCGATACATTTAGGTGACAGAAGCATAAAAAACTGAACTGAAAATGATAAAAAAGAAAAAAGAGCGAAGTAAAAGACGAAAGGCATACCGGGAGCCTGCCAAATGAATGGCCCAATGCCATCCTGTTCCTGTCAACCTTCATAGCAAATTCAAAGTCTTCATTGGTCACATTGCAGATACGGGGGAGGCTGTAGTTAATTTGGTGAGTTCCGCGATCAGCCGGCAAGTCGAGATGGTCTATGTAAGCAATCTGAAACACAAATAAAACATATGATACAAAGTAATTCATGCGAGAAATGGCACAACTAAAAAATGGAAGTAAGTAATGAAGCATACCGCTAGAATGATTAAGCAGGAACCCATTTGATGGTCTTTCTCCAGTTGAGATAGCGAGAACTTTTGGTATTTCTTGATTTCATCCATCAAATAACTTATCACAAGCCCAGCCCAATCGTAGCTACTCACTTGAGACATGTCCACAAGGCTATACAAGTAACCCAAGTCTACATAGTTACCTGTTCCAGGACATAGGACAGACCCTAAAGCCAAAAGTGTGAAAGACCTCAGAAACGAGTCCCTGTCTTTGCTGGCTTTCACAAGCTCAATGCACTTACTGATCTTGGCTCTTTCCCCTACCTTGTATAGCTCACGCAAATCTCTCGTGGTTTTCCAATCACCAGAAACCCTCACAACCTCATTCCCATTTTGCAACCCAAGAATCTTGGAAACAAGATCACGGTTGAAGACAATAACCTTGTTCCTAAACCTGAACTCACTCAGCAGAGGATCGACATGCTTCATCATCCACTTGACAAGCTTCACGGGTACAGAAAAGTTACCCATGGACAGCAGCGCTCCAAATCCAGCCTCACGGACCCACTCCTTCCGATTCTCATCCATAATGGTATAAAGCTCACGAATCCGGCGAACTGAAAACCTAGTCTTGAAATGTTCAGGCCCATCTTCTGCAAAAACAGGGGGGGAAATATCAGAATAAGGATTGGGACTTGCTGATCAAACGAAACATTTGCAACATAATGGAAAGGCAACCAGTAACTTTGAAAACACACAGTAGGCACCAGTAGGACAACCTTGCAACATTGCAACCTTAGTTTACATTCACAACCTAGTAGTCTTATTCTTCCAGACCTTAGAACATGACAGCAAGTGCAGAAAACATGTCTCCAGCTTCATAATCAAGGCGCTAAATGCACGGGATGTCAAATTTTAGTACATAATTCTCATAGGTGAAACCCTAATCACTAAATCGACATTGATTTCCCTAAATAGTATTCTATATACATGACAGATCACTACATTTGTAAGCTGTAACTTGCAACATTTCTATCAGAGAGCAAATCAGTGAACCACATCACTTAGCATCACTTAGCAAATCACTGACCACATCCCTAAATCGAACCACGTGAAGTGCATTTCTAACTTGCAACATTGCAGCATCAACAAGTGCATCGAGGATGAAACCCTAAACCCTAAATCGAACCCAAATACCTACTAAATCCCCACCCGAATCAGAGAGCAAGGAAGGTAAACTCACCTGAACCGGGCCGAAGAGCATCGGCGCCATGAATCGCGGCCGCACGAGGTGACGCTCGCTGGACCGCCGCGGTGGAAGATGACGGTCGTGCACGGCGAGCGCGTGTGCGCGAGGGCACCTCAAGCTTCTCCAAGTCGCTGGACTCACCGCCAGTCTCCTCCGCCGCGTCACTTCTCGTCCGGTCGCGCGGGCTTGCCTCGCTGTGGGGGTGCGCCGCCGCCTGGCTCCGTGTGCGAGCGCGCGGGCTTGCCTCGGCTTCAGGGTCTGCCCCCGTGGCGCTTCTCGTGCGGCGGGCGTGCGGCCTTGCCTCGCCGTGGCCGGCCGCCGCCGCGGGCTTCCTCGCCCGGACGGGGGAACGCATCGCCGCCGCCGCACTGCTTCGGGAGAGATGGGGAATGGAGACGGGAGAGAAACTGAGAAAGGAGAAGACGCGGAGAAACGTCAGCCGTTTGATCTTTGTTCGGGAGACGGACGGACGGATGAAGTGTCCGATGGATGGGGCGGGCGTCGGACGCCTGTATCTTAGCATGTCAAATTCCTCAAGTGCCTCTACGCACAATGGTTCATATGTGTATATGCCACAAATTTTGCCAAGAGTACAACTTACACTTGGGCTGTGTTTAAATTCACAAGAATTTCATGCGCATTTTACTGTAGCAATTCTTATGTGAAGATTTGAAGGACTAAACATGATCTAATTATAAAAGTAATTACACGGATGGACGGGAAATCGCGAGACGAATCTATTAAGCCTAATTAATCCCGGTGGGTGCGGGATTAATTAGGCTTAATTGCTTCCTCGAAATACATGAAAAACTTATCTTATCTCATGGATTTAAACAAGGCATTGGTCATCGGTCTAGGTCCACACATCACTGGGTGATCCTGGCAAGAAAAGAAATAAGAAAAGAAATCTGATCACAACACTACAGCCACAAACCAATAAGAAACGTTAGCTCCATGCCTCCATCCCGCACAGGTTCATCAGAACACATGGGATGTCTCATCAACAACTGGCAGCGTGGCCAAAGCTGCGATAATGGCGGCAGGAGATGAAGACGAGCCCTCGGTCGTCTCTCCTCCTGGAAGCGCATTAGAGTCACGCGCTAGTGGTACCATCACCTCCAACTCTCTCTCTCTCTCTCTCTCTGGTGCCCTGGAATTGGAGCACGTGCGCCACTATTGGCCGTTTCTTTTTTTCGCCTGGATCTGAATTCATGGTCAGGTTGACGCGGGCCTTCAATCCAAGACGCGCAAGAAAAGGCTGCAACGAACGAGCAGATCAGGACATTATTGCCTGGAGGCTGGAGCCCCTGTGGCTGGCTGCGCAGGCCGGCCAGCCAGGGCCGTCGATATGGTGCGGGTGGGGGCGGCGGAGGACGCAAGGAGCCGCGTGGAGATCGCGCGGTGTGTTCCATGGACGTTTGGGGGAGGGGTTGATGGTCCCGGAGAGGAGGCGGCACCCAAAAATGTTTCGCCGATCGACCACGCAAACCAAGCGCACGGATGGCGGCGGCGGAGTGATCGATCTCAGCCGGCGGAGGGGGAGGTTCGTGTCCCCTTCTTCGAAACGGACTCTTCGTGCTCACGCGGCCCGAATCTTGTTGGGCTTTACTTTTACCGCACGCTGAGTTTCCGCTCCTCACGGGCCGAACGGGCTAACACGGGACTACCTAATTCAGAGTTTCCTGTGGGCTAGAAGACAGCTTGGAGGCCAAGGAAGCCCACTCAAGGGCCGGTTCGGCTTCCATTGGGACTGGGCTACACAATTTGCAACTACATCAAAAGTTCTTTTATTTTTGAGAGTACTGCTGTTTTGCTGTTGTTCGCCTAGAATGTCTGCTCGGTGCAGTGGTTTAGTTAAAGAGAGATCCTAGAAAGGCGGTGGTTCTAGAAGACATCACACAGCTTGGGAGGCAAAAGCGAGAGAGATTCCGAGGTTAAAGATGCCAAGGTTTTGCAACATTCAGAATTGGAGTCCTGGAGACCGATTGTAGTGCGACAGCATGTCAGTTCGATAAGGGAGATGCAGATGGGGCGCAAGAGGGAAGCTGTGAATTGTGAACTCTGATGTTTTTGTGGAGGGCATTGTGAACCGTGATTTTGGAGGCATTTCCGTGAGTGGAGCAAATTCGGTGATAGATGACAGTAGTTGAGAGTAGAGTTAATGAGTTTGGCTGATTGCGGCCAGCAGCTGAGGTTTGCACAAAGAGGTGCTGACAGTGAGCGAACTCACCGCCGGCTGGGGTTACATTTTCTGGGGGGAGAGAAAAAACGCCTGAAATTGTATTACATGGGAGACAGTAGGGAGCACCATGAGTCAACGGTCATCTGCGCTTCTGCGGGCGGCAAGCGAGCTGCCCAGAGTCTCGCATCTTCTCGGCAAGCGGTCAGGAGGCGCGCCAGGGAGGGGGCGGGCCTGGACTCTGAACTTTTTCATTCTCGGAGTAATCCTAGTCTCTAAAACTCAAAAATTGGCATCGTGAAAATTCGAGTACAGAGTTCAGACTGATCCTATTTGACGTCGCATAGATTTAGCCGCAATCCCCTTGCATAGTAGACCAGAGACGCCAATCGAAGAGACCAACAAAAAGAACACAGATCATAAAAGAATAAGAATAAATGATATTATTAAAAAACATAATTCCTCTCTTATACAGGCAAAAGAGAGATCAGCAGCACTGGAACCAATAGCTACGAATGCCTAGAACATAAATCCAGATCACAGGATTCTTCCCCCTCCCACATCTCGCACTCCCCGCAGATGACTCAGTGCGCGAGGAAGGCGATGAGTGAGACCAGGGCGGCGACGGCCCACGCCCCGGGCGCGGCGGCGGCGAGCCCCGCGGCGTTGCCCATCGTCGGCGCGGGCGCCGGGGCGAGGTTGCCCAGGAGGGCGGCGTCCTCCTCCAGCTTCCTGCTGGCCGCGGCGGACGCGACCAGCGCGAGAAGCACGGCGGCGAGGAGGACGGCGACGGCCTTGGTCGAGGCGGCCATCGGGAGAGACGGACGAGAAGGATGGGGAGCTGGGCGAGCAAGAAAGCCGAGGCCGCGGACTGGTGAGGGCTCGGCGGTCGGCTTCTCCTCTCCTCCTTCTCGTCGGCTTCTCGGGTCTCGCTGCGCGCTCGAGGGGATTTGTGAGTGTTGTGTGGGGAAGCGAGAGGCGGAGCGGCGGATTTATAGCGGGGGCGAGCGGAATGTAGCCGTTGGGGCGGCGGGGTCGTCCGCCGGTCAGGGGAGGGGAAGGGAGTCAAGCTTCGGAAACGTTCGAATTCGGCGGGGCGGGCGGTGGGGACCACGCGCCAGACGCCTGGTATTTGATGAGTGGGATTAGCCGTTAAAAGTTAAAGACGGTGGGGGCCAGCCGTCAGCAGCCAGCCGTTGCGCTGGAACGGTCACGCGTGCCGGCGGAGGGAATCCAAAGCAGTACGGCACCGGCGCACGGCACTGGCCAGGTGAGAGGCGATGCTTGGCCGGGCTCGGGACCACGGCCGTCAGGTCGGTCACGAGGGGACGCGTCCCTGGCGGCGCGTGCTTCTCTTCTGTTCCTGTTCGGTTTTGTTTGAGCGTGCCGGCGTGCAGGACCAGCTTTGGTTTTCAAACGTGCTCCCTCCTGCGCCCTGCACAATCATGACGGTGGGTTGGAGTGGTTTTGGACTTTGGGACGATGAACTAGTGTAGCGGTGAGCGCTTGTTTTTGCATCTCGAAAAGTTTGGCGTAGTTCCACGTTAACCCGGACCAACAAGGCTTCAAATCGTGTTCTCGTGATCACATATTCGATTAATCATTTTTTTGCAAAAATATTCAATCCACTATAGGACCATGTGCTGCATGAAGAGTTTGTGCCTTTTTTTTCGTTTCAAAAAAAAAGTTTGTGCGTTTTTTTGTACTTGGAATATTGTGTGGTTTGCTCGTCCAACTTGCACAACTTGTGTTACGGTAAAAAGAAAAAAATGCCAGAGTCTAGCCCAGCGCGTACGCAGAACAGAAGAGGCCCTGTTCCGCAAAAAAAAAAAGAGGCCCATGAATAATTGGTCATGTTTTGCATGTAGGCCTACGTTGTTGTTAAGGCCCAGTCTTAGACCAATCGAGCTCGTCCAATATTCCTTGGCTGAAGAGCCCAAATTGACAATACTTTCGGCCCTTCTTCTTGCCATGATCTTCTCCTATTACTTACTATTTTAACACAGTACTATTTTAACACAGCGAAGGCGCTGCTAGCCTACTACACTTCTTTGAATTAAACTTTGTACTTAAAATACATTCACCGACCGCGTAATATACTTGTACTTATTGTTGATTTTAATTTTTTTACCCTGATATATACGATAGCCATAAGTTTAGCTGAGCAATAAATTCAGCATGCTGACAAGTGAGACCATCTATCTCAGGGATCCAGCCTCTGTTCAAACGCCGGGTGGTCCGGGTCGTCTTGATGCATTGCAATGTACAATCGTTGCTCCATTCGGAGTTTCTGTACATTTTAAGCACAAAACTGTTAGATTATTTGCCCCCATAACTTACTAAACGTTAAAGATAATCATGCTCGAGCGTTTACTTGCTGAAAGTTGCTTCTGATGACCTGACCGTCCTCTCTATTTTCTTGCATGATGTCCATCAGCTTGGACCTCCTGATCCTCAGAATCTGAGAGAGTTTTGTAGCCCTGAAAATGAACGGCTGCGGCTTGTTGGACATGACTCCAATCTCGCCTAACAGCTCTCCCTCAGCTGCTTTTCCATAGACCTAGAATAAAGTAGGTCGTTAGCAGATGGCAGTAAGAACTTCAGAATTCAGAGGTCATTCTTGGCATTGTCGTGTGTGCTATCTT
>CM014274.1:18018703-18045656 GCA_004135705.1 Alloteropsis semialata
CTAATGTCGGTCACTAGGAGTATGAGCCTTTCATACATTTGACTCACGGTCTCATCGGGAAGCATGACAAATGCCTCTAGCTCTCCATGAATCAAGTCCATCTTGCCTTCCCTTACTTGATCGGTCCCTTCATGTGACTCTTTGAGAGTGTCCCAAATTTGTTTGGCCTTTTCAAGTCTTCGAACCTTGTTGAATTCTTGAGCACACAATGAGCTTGTTATCACCCTTGTTGCTTGAGCGTTGCGGTATAGATTATGTGCTTGCTCGGCCGTTGTGATACCACCTTCGGAAATATCCACACCTACAACCACAATCTCCCAAAGAGAAGGGTGAAGCCCGTAGAGATGCATTTTCATATCATAGGCCCATTTGGCATAATCCTTCCCATCAAAGTGTGGAGGATTTCCCAAATGAACGGATTGAAAATGTAAGGGTGAATAATGAGGAGTTTGATCATAAGTGTGAGGAACATGATGTAACCCGTAAGGAGAAGATTTGTCCTTCTCTTCCTTCATCTTCATTTTGAAAAGCTTTTGAGCTTCTCGTTCGGACTTCTCCTTGATCTTAGCCCTCATCTTTGCTTTTCTTCTTTTCTTCTTTTCAACATCTTCAATCTCCCCTTCATCCTCACTCAATCTTAGATCGTCATCCGAGTTTGAGTCATACCTTGAGTGGCGACTCCTTGGTCGCCCATAAGTAAGTTCAGGAGGATGTTGTTGAGCAGCGGCAGCGGCTTCCGCGGATCCATCCCCTTCATGCGCCATGCGTTTCCCTTAGCGGTTAAGCCTTAATCAAGAGATTAGGCTCTGATACCAATTGAAAGGATCGCGCACGGCCTAGGGGGGTGAATAGGCGTTCCTGAAAAATTCTCGCAGCGGTATTAAATCTGTAGGAAGTTCCGACAACTTGTAGGAAGTTCCGATGGTCGGGACTTCCGACAACTTGTAGGAACTTCCGATAAATCAGACGAACTAGAATCAAATTCAAAAACAAGAAGTATTTCACCAATTCCGCTTGAACCAAAAGATGTGTCTTGACGTCCTAGTACCTGCAGGTATGATCTCCACAACCGAAAACACACAAGCACATATATCGGGACGAAATCGACTCTAGGTCAAGATATTCAATAAGAACTATATGAACACAATGAACTCAAGGAGACAAGGATTTGATTTCCGAAGTTCACTCCCACAAAGGAAGCTACGTCTCCGTTGAGGTGCTCACAAAGAGCCGGGTTGTCCACTTAACCCTTTCCCTCACCCCAATCAACCACAAAGGAGGATTAGGTCACTTACTATGATCCCCACGAAGAGGAGGGTAATACAAACGTCCGCGGCACAATCACACAAAGTCGATCGGCTCACCGGCGACGCCTAACCGTCTAGGAGCAAGGCTCCAAGAGTAATAAACGCGAATCAATGACCTTGGAAGCTTCAAGTGCTCTTGAGAATGGAGATTTCGGTTCTTGCACTCAAGAGCTTGAATCTCACACCTCAAATCGAGTTCCCCTCACTCCCCTTGGTGGAATCACTCAAGGATGTGCTCAAGAAGGTATGGGAGAGGGTTGGAGAGCTTGAGAGTGTGTTTTCTTCGGGTTCCAACGGCAGGCAATGAAGGAGGGGGTAAAGGGGTATAAATACCCCACCCCCAAAATATGACCGTTACAGTCATTCACGGGTTTTATCGGAACTCCCGACATAGTGTCGGAACTCCCGAGGATAATATTTATTCCAAACCGAGCACCCATCGTCGGAACTCTTCTGAGAGTTCCGTGATTTGTCGGAACTCCCGACATAGTGTCGGAACTCCCGAGGATAATATTTATTCCAAACTGAGCACCCCTCGTCGGAACTCTTCTGAGAGTTCCGTGATTTGTCGGAACTCCCGACCAGTTGTCGGAACTCCCGACGACACTGCTTTATGCGTAAAAAGGCTAAGTCTGGAAGGCTGAAATGGCCTTTGTCGGGAGTTCCGACAATGTGTAGGAACTTCTGACAAATGCCAAAACAGCAAGATGGGATTTTTGGCTGGGCTTGAAAGGTTTTCTCTCACAGGGTTTAATCCATCTCAATAAGCACTTTTAGACCTCCTTGATCATAGAGCACGTCCCCCTTGATAGTACGGTGTTTCCTATACTCAATTTCAAAATTAAAAGCAATATAAATTCTTCAATTTTGCTTCAACACCGCGTTTTTTAAGTATGGGGGGCCTTTCCTTTTTCATTGAATTTTTTTTTATTTTATCCCTGCACTTTTCTCAATATAAATCATTAGTTCCTTCATTGTTCATGTCATTATCACCAAAACCCACTAGGGGGCCTAGATGCACTTTCAGGTTTTTATATCTGTTCTGACTTGTGGTCCCAGTGGGTGTCTGAAGAAAGACTTGTTGGTGCTTTTGGAATTTAGGGCATTTTTTAAAAAAGGAAATTTCTTCGAAAGACCATTACAGACGTAGACACTCATACGCACGGTCGCACGCAAAGCCTACCCCTACAAGCACCTTGTTGACGGCCCTTAGACGCGTCAATCTTGAACTGAAAGCGCAAGAATCAGTTGTAGCTCTTCCCTTAGAATACTCCTCCAAGGTTTATCAATCCATGGAACTAAAGATATAAGAAACAATTCAACTAGCATAGAAATCCTTTAATCTTGAAGATGGTTGCAAAACAGATCTAATCTACTAAAACCAAACACTGGAGGTAGCAAGAGAGAGTTAGAGATAACCAATCTAGATCGTCTAGATAATGCATATGTTGTAGCACCGAGCCAAATAGAGTGAAGCAAGATAGATGTGAATCTCAATAAAAAGCATCTTTAAATCACGACCTCCGGTCAAACTCCCGAAAGCCCCACCTTACACGGGATCACACCCTGTCACGATGCTCCCTATCGCGTGGGTAACTTAAGGGCACGTTCACAAGTGAACGTGTCGAACCACTTGGTAGATCCGATATGAACCCCTAACCACCATGGCTACAAGAACACCCCAAGCAATCTATCTCGAGAATAGATTGGAGAAGAAGCAAAACCAAGATAGAACGAAATCAAAGAAAGAGGCACTCGATCGCTAAAGATTCGGAAACACAAATAACTTCACCATGAATGATAGTACATCACAAGATCACATTATTGAAATGTCCCGGTTATAGAGTATGATCAATAGTTTAGATATCAAATTCATGCCATTCATGCCATAGCGTCAACACACCTTCGAGAGGCTAGCGCCGGTTAAATCTTGGAATAAATCCAGGAAAATGTGACACACACGCCGAGTCGAAGACTTGAACCTGAATGAGCTAGTCCACCCTAAGAAACCTAACCAACTAAACTACGCTTAGTTCCATTAAAAAAAGAAATTTCGATACCCATTGAGATCGAAGAAGATTTGTTTGCCCCCTTGTTGCTCGTGGCACAAGCGCCTGCTTTAGGTTGTATTTTTGCAGATTAGGCCACTGTTGGACTAAGCCTGTCCACGGGTGCTGATAGCAGGTACCAGTAATCTGTGCTGTGAGCACGTACTTCGCCAGGCAATTGTGCCGAATCTACGCCAAGTACATCAACTGGCCACGCGCGCACAGCAGGCCTACTGTTCGCCTGATGGTGGCTGCGATCATGCGCCGGCACTGGTCACTGGAGCCTGCTGTGGGCACTGTCGTGATCCCACGCACAGGATACATACCCTGCTGGGGCGCTTTCCTGAGAGGACGTCTGTCGCCTCTCGTGAGACGGCGCCGCTGTTTTGGGCGCGCTGTGCTCGGCACGCGGTGCGCGCGCATCGCCGGCCCGGGGTCGGAGCCGCTGCTGCTGCCACGATCGCGCGCGCGCGCGCTGGCAGCAGATTGCTCAACATAGCAGTGGTCTATCCGATCGTGCACAGAAGACGATGGTGACATTGGTGTGTGGAATTGTGCAGTGAGAACTAACGAGGAGGGATCATGCATATAATTGGGATCTCCGCGCATGCACTGGATGGAGATGACACGCGATGGAGAGCTAGCCATGGATGACACGCCTCTCGCAAACTCTCATCGGGGCAGGCCATCATTGTTTACCTAGCCATCTGGTCACATCCCTCCAAGACCTCATCATGTGCTGAACTGCTGGTGCTGATCTATATCAGGCCCTGTTTAGTTTGGTGAAGTTGGTCGAATTTTCTATAGAAAAAATACATTGGGAAGCGTAAAAGTAGAAAAGAGGACACGTTTTTCAATGCGTTACTTTTGATCGAATTGGTGACTTTTGGTGAATCTAAACAAGGCGAGTTTGGTTTTGGTAGCTGGAGACCACCTGGGGTATCTAGGTTAGCTGAAACAGAAACTCTCTGACGACGGACTGTGCTGTGACTGTTCCGGAAATTATCCATCTATAAATCTATCGCATATCGCCTCAATAATCCACCACGAGCTAAAGGTTCGCAGCTAGCGATGTGTATGCATCTTCACCACAAGCAACACCGCCCGCTCTTCCTTTGTTTATTGAGCCGCGGGGGATAGGCACGGTATGATCATGCAACGACCAATGATCAAGCACAGGATGACAGGACGCGGAATTTTTCTTCCCACGAAAAAAACTGCGCGCCCAAAAATTCTCTCTAGAATAATCTAACAGAGCTCGCTCTCGTCCTTTGGCGTCCACTTGGAACAGTGGGGGCTTGCTGTCTGAAATATGAGCTGCCGAATCCACACCAGGGCCTAGAAGTAGATCACGAACCATCGGTCTACAGAGCCGCCGTGTCCAGCACTGAACAGAGACATCTGTGGAACAGTGGAGCAAGCGCCCATCCACTGCTCAGAACAAAAGCAGGCTCGACGTGACATTAGAGGCCAACTGTTCCATGAGAATTTGGGCACTGCAACCTAGTACCGGATTCGTACGACTGGCATGGCGTACGGTGCCAACCAGGCAACCAAGCCTATAGCGAGCTAGGGGTGACGCACCGGGTGACTCCGCTTCTCAGTGCTAGATACACACGGAACTTTTGCTCCTGTTCAGATTTGGAGTATCTTGTCCGAGCAGGCGAGCACTCCTTGTGCTAGCTTAGGCTAGTCTGATTGTACGTAAAAGCGATTCTTAGACCTGTCATTTCGTGGCTGCGTGTTTACCTTTCGCGAGTAGTGGCCGTGTACTTGTGTGGTGTCCGAAGAGGCAGCCGATTCCTCGGCGAATCCCTCCGGGAAAGCAAAGAGATCACGCGTGATCTACCACCTGATCGACCCGTCGCTTTTGAGAGATCAGCGAGGAGTTACCACTCGGATCGGAACATCGGATCCACACTCCATGCTGCTTCGAGAGAAGAAGAAGAAGAAGCATCAGTAACAGCGGTTCTGATTGCACTATCGTTGTGTAAAAGTGACAGCTGAGACGTGCAGTACCAGATTCAATCAGGTCCTAGGTAAATGGCGAGTAGCTGCAGGACAGTGTGTGTCCTGTCCGGAGCTCTTTATTTGCTCGCAGCTCAGTGGCCAGATCCGATTCAGCCTAGATTCGCCATTGGTTCTTACGTACGGGTAAACGCAACTGTCAGCCTCGACAGTATTATTTATTGCACACCCATGTCTCGTCAGAAGTGGGTGATCTGGGCGTCAACTTGCATTGGGGTAACAGCCAGTACCAGCAGAGCTCTTTCTTCATTCCCGGCCCCCTATCGACCCCAATGGCCGAATCATGCCACTCGATCAGATGATATCCACCACGGGCGGGGCGGCGGTGTCAAAGATAAGCTCGATGGAACCAACGTCGTTCCAGCCTGCCATCCATCCCGTCATGTCATCGATCGGCGTCGGCCTGCATGCGCTGCCGCTGCCGCTGCCGCTGCCGCTGCGCCCCGCCCCTACTAGCTTCAATAATGTGCCGCGCCATTGCAATGTGCTCGGCGTGCTCCAGCCGCGCGTTATCAGGTCACTGTGACTGCGAGCCCGGGTTCACTGCCGGTAGCTCAGTCTGGGCACAAAACCCGGAACCCGATCCCCGAACCCGAAAACCCCGGACCCGAAACCGAATAACCCGAACCCGTAGAACCCGAAGCCTATTTCGGATTTTGATTCTCAGAACCCGATCTTCTTTCGGGTAAGTCGGGTTACACCCTCCGGTACCCGAAGAACCCGAAATAGGAGTCTCTTCTTCCTCATCCCCGATTTCCCGTGACCGTGAGAACAGAACTCCTCGATCTCTGCTTTCCTCATTACTCCCCATCTTCAATCCCCATCTGCTGAATGGCTGCGTCGCCGGCGGCTCCACTTCCCCAGGCCGAGTGGCCGAGCCCGAGAGGCCGAGAGGCCGAGACCGAGAGCCGAGGAGTCGAAGTCCCCCGTCCCCGTCCGTCTCCGTGCACTGCCGCTCGCCCGCTCCCTCTCCCCCTCCTCCCCTTCAAAAGGCCCGACGCACGACGCCATGGTCATCGTCATCGCGCCTGCGCTCACCTCTGCGCCAGCTCCGACACCGGAACCGGTGGAGGCGGAGCGCGACCGCGACCGCGACGGCGCCGCCGTCACTCCATCTCCAGTGCCGCCCTCTCCTCCCGCTTCTCCCGGTCTCCGCTCCCGTCTCCCGAGCTCGCCGCCGCCAACGTCAGACCTCCAGGTCCAGCCATCGCTGCGCCTCACCTCGTCGGGTATACCCGAACCCGAACCCGAAATAGCGGGTACCCGAACTATCGGGTAATCTTTTTTCAGGGGAATTTTCGGGTTACAAATCTCATTACCCGAAATCTCTAAAAACCCGAATAACCCGACCCGAATTTTTCGGGTTACCCGAACGCCCAGACTGACCGGTAGCAAAGAGTAAGTTGCTCCTGGCCAACGCGGCACAAGACACTTGTTGCTATCTGATTGGAGGATACGTGAAACCATTTTGATTGCTTAGCGCTCTTCTGCAGCAACTACATACCGGAGTCAAGTTTGAATGTTTGTAGCATGTCAAATTCCTCAAGTGCCTCTACGCACAATGGTTCATATGTGTATATGCCACAAATTTTGCCAAGAGTACAACTTACACTTGGGCTGTGTTTAAATTCACAAGAATTTCATGCGCATTTTACTGTAGCAATTCTTATGTGAAGATTTGAAGGACTAAACATGATCTAATTATAAAAGTAATTACACGGATGGACGGAAAATCGCGAGACGAATCTATTAAGCCTAATTAATCCCGGTGGATTAATTAGGCTTAATTGCTTCCTCGAAATGCATGAAAAACTTATCTTATCTCATGGATTTAAACAAGGCATTGGTCATCGGTCTAGGTCCACACATCACTGGGTGATCCTGGCAAGAAAAGAAATAAGAAAAGAAATCTGATCACAACACTACAGCCACAAACCAATAAGAAACGTTAGCTCCATGCCTCCATCCCGCACAGGTTCATCAGAACACATGGGATGTCTCATCAACAACTGGCAGCGTGGCCAAAGCTGCGATAATGGCGGCAGGAGATGAAGACGAGCCCTCGGTCGTCTCTCCTCCTGGAAGCGCATTAGAGTCACGCGCTAGTGGTACCATCACCTCCAACTCTCTCTCTCTCTCTCTCTCTCTCTGGTGCCCTGGAATTGGAGCACGTGCGCCACTATTGGCCGTTTCTTTTTTTCGCCTGGATCTGAATTCATGGTCAGGTTGACGCGGGCCTTCAATCCAAGACGCGCAAGAAAAGGCTGCAACGAACGAGCAGATCAGGACATTATTGCCTGGAGGCTGGAGCCCCTGTGGCTGGCTGCTCAGGCCGGCCAGCCAGGGCCGTCGATATGGTGCGGGTGGGGGCGGCGGAGGACGCAAGGAGCCGCGTGGAGATCGCGCGGTGTGTTCCATGGACGTTTGGGGGAGGGGTTGATGGTCCCGGAGAGGAGGCGGCACCCAAAAATGTTTCGCCGATCGACCACGCAAACCAAGCGCACGGATGGCGGCGGCGGAGTGATCGATCTCAGCCGGCGGAGGGGGAGGTTCGTGTCCCCTTCTTCGAAACGGACTCTTCGTGCTCACGCGGCCCGAATCTTGTTGGGCTTTACTTTTACCGCACGCTGAGTTTCCGCTCCTCACGGGCCGAACGGGCTAACACGGGACTACCTAATTCAGAGTTTCCTGTGGGCTAGAAGACAGCTTGGAGGCCAAGGAAGCCCACTCAAGGGCCGGTTCGGCTTCCATTGGGACTGGGCTACACAATTTGCAACTACATCAAAAGTTCTTTTATTTTTGAGAGTACTGCTGTTTTGCTGTTGTTCGCCTAGAATGTCTGCTCGGTGCAGTGGTTTAGTTAAAGAGAGATCCTAGAAAGGCGGTGGTTCTAGAAGACATCACACAGCTTGGGAGGCAAAAGCGAGAGAGATTCCGAGGTTAAAGATGCCAAGGTTTTGCAAGCCTGTTCGCTTGGCTTATCAGCCACCAGCCAGCAGTACTTCAGTCTCACAACAAATCAGCACCAGCCACCAGCCACCAGCCAGCAGCCAGCCAGCAGTACTTCAGTCTCACAACAAATCAGCACCAGCCACTAACCACCAGCCAACCGGGAGACCGATTGTAGTGCGACAGCATGTCAGTTCGATAAGGGAGATGCAGATGGGGCGCAAGAGGGAAGCTGTGAATTGTGAACTCTGATGTTTTTGTGGAGGGCATTGTGAACCGTGATTTTGGAGGCATTTCCGTGAGTGGAGCAAATTCGGTGATAGATGACAGTAGTTGAGAGTAGAGTTAATGAGTTTGGCTGATTGCTGTCAGTAGTTTTTTTTTTTTTGAAATGTCACCGGGGGGGAAAGTCTCCCCACCTGATTTTCATTCAAATGCTCGGCTGACCGGGGCCAGCAGCTGAGGTTTGCACAAAGAGGTGCTGACAGTGAGCGAACTCACCGCCGGCTGGGGTTACATTTTCTGGGGGGAGAGAAAAAAAACGCCTGAAATTGTATTACATGGGAGACAGTAGGGAGCACCATGAGTCAACGGTCATCTGCGCTTCTGCGGGCGGCAAGCGAGCTGCCCAGAGTCTCGCATCTTCTCGGCAAGCGGTCAGGAGGCGCGCCAGGGAGGGGGCGGGCCTGGACTCTGAACTTTTTCATTCTCGGAGTAATCCTAGTCTCTAAAACTCAAAAATTGGCATCGTGAAAATTCGAGTACAGAGTTCAGACTGATCCTATTTGACGTCGCATAGATTTAGCCGCAATCCCCTTGCATAGTAGACCAGAGACGCCAATCGAAGAGACCAACAAAAAGAACACAGATCATAAAAGAATAAGAATAAATGATATTATTAAAAAACATAATTCCTCTCTTATACAGGCAAAAGAGAGATCAGCAGCACTGGAACCAATAGCTACGAATGCCTAGAACATAAATCCAGATCACAGGATTCTTCCCCCTCCCACATCTCGCACTCCCCGCAGATGACTCAGTGCGCGAGGAAGGCGATGAGTGAGACCAGGGCGGCGACGGCCCACGCCCCGGGCGCGGCGGCGGCGAGCCCCGCGGCGTTGCCCATCGTCGGCGCGGGCGCCGGGGCGAGGTTGCCCAGGAGGGCGGCGTCCTCCTCCAGCTTCCTGCTGGCCGCGGCGGACGCGACCAGCGCGAGAAGCACGGCGGCGAGGAGGACGGCGACGGTCTTGGTCGAGGCGGCCATCGAGAGAGACGGACGAGAAGGATGGGGTGCTGGGCGAGCAAGAAAGCCGAGGCCGCGGACTGGTGAGGGCTCGGCGGTCGGCTTCTCCTCTCCTCCTTCTCGTCGGCTTCTCGGGTCTCGCTGCGCGCTCGAGGGGATTTGTGAGTGTTGTGTGGGGAAGCGAGAGGCGGAGCGGCGGATTTATAGCGGGGGCGAGCGGAATGTAGCCGTTGGGGCGGCGGGGTCGTCCGCCGGTCAGGGGAAGGGAGTCAAGCTTCGGAAACGTTCGAATTCGGCGGGGCGGGCGGTGGGGACCACGCGCCAGACGCCTGGTATTTGATGAGTGGGATTAGCCGTTAAAAGTTAAAGACGGTGGGGGCCAGCCGTCAGCAGCCAGCCGTTGCGCTGGAACGGTCACGCGTGCCGGCGGAGGGAATCCAAAGCAGTACGGCACCGGCGCACGGCACTGGCCAGCAGGGTTTTTTTTACCGACCGTTACCGGTCCGGTTCCCGCGGTTACCGCTCTTACCGGTCCGGATCGGTTAGGGTACTGTTCATCGGTTACCGAAAAAAACCGGTACTGTTCATCGGGAACCGGTAAAAACCGGTCCGGTTTACCGCTACCGCCGGCCGGCGGTAGCAGGTCACCGGTCGGGAAAAAAAACCCTGCTGGCCAGGTGAGAGGCGATGCTTGGCCGGGCTCGGGACCACGGCCGTCAGGTCGGTCACGAGGGGACGCGTCCCTGGCGGCGCGTGCTTCTCTTCTGTTCCTGTTCGGTTTTGTTTGAGCGTGCCGGCGTGCAGGACCAGCTTTGGTTTTCAAACGTGCTCCCTCCTGCGCCCTGCACAATCATGACGGTGGGTTGGAGTGGTTTTGGACTTTGGGACGATGAACTAGTGTAGCGGTGAGCGCTTGTTTTTGCATCTCGAAAAGTTTGGCGTAGTTCCACGTTAACCCGGACCAACAAGGCTTCAAATCGTGTTCTCGTGATCACATATTCGATTAATCATTTTTTTGCAAAAATATTCAATCCACTATAGGACCATGTGCTGCATGAAGAGTTTGTGCCTTTTTTTTCGTTTCAAAAAAAAAGTTTGTGCGTTTTTTTGTACTTGGAATATTGTGTGGTTTGCTCGTCCAACTTGCACAACTTGTGTTACGGTAAAAAGAAAAAAATGCCAGAGTCTAGCCCAGCGCGTACGCAGAACAGAAGAGGCCCTGTTCCGCAAAAAAAAAAAGAGGCCCATGAATAATTGGTCATGTTTTGCATGTAGGCCTACGTTGTTGTTAAGGCCCAGTCTTAGACCAATCGAGCTCGTCCAATATTCCTTGGCTGAAGAGCCCAAATTGACAATACTTTCGGCCCTTCTTCTTGCCATGATCTTCTCCTATTACTTACTATTTTAACACAGTACTATTTTAACACAGCGAAGGCGCTGCTAGCCTACTACACTTCTTTGAATTAAACTTTGTACTTAAAATACATTCACCGACCGCGTAATATACTTGTACTTGTTGTTGATTTTAATTTTTTTACCCTGATATATACGATAGCCATAAGTTTAGCTGAGCAATAAATTCAGCATGCTGACAAGTGAGACCATCTATCTCAGGGATCCAGCCTCTGTTCAAACGCCGGGTGGTCCGGGTCGTCTTGATGCATTGCAATGTACAATCGTTGCTCCATTCGGAGTTTCTGTACATTTTAAGCACAAAACTGTTAGATTATTTGCCCCCATAACTTACTAAACGTTAAAGATAATCATGCTCGAGCGTTTACTTGCTGAAAGTTGCTTCTGATGACCTGACCGTCCTCTCTATTTTCTTGCATGATGTCCATCAGCTTGGACCTCCTGATCCTCAGAATCTGAGAGAGTTTTGTAGCCCTGAAAATGAACGGCTGCGGCTTGTTGGACATGACTCCAATCTCGCCTAACAGCTCTCCCTCAGCTGCTTTTCCATAGACCTAGAATAAAGTAGGTCGTTAGCAGATGGCAGTAAGAACTTCAGAATTCAGAGGTCATTCTTGGCATTGTCGTGTGTGCTATCTTCGTGTGAAGTGAGGAACTGATGATGCCACATTACCTGCTCTGTTCCATCAAGGAACGCCAGAATGTCCTGTAAATGAAATTAACACACATTTGGTCATCATTTAGTCAAAGTCCAATGGAACATCCGAACATTGATCATAAGCAAGGTTTTTTAAAATAAATAAATAAGCAAGGTTATAGTACCACTGCTCCGGATACAAGAAGATACAGGTCTGACGGTTTGTCATTCTGCAGCATGATATCCTCCTTTGGAGCGAAGTACTCGGCCTGCATCTCCGTCACCTGCATGTCACAGTTCCACCAACTTTAAGCGCCCCTCCAGACCTCCACTGCTGCATCTTCAGAGCGTCAATGGCAGGTTTCTCTCACCAGTTGCTGGATGAAACCCGAGGAGACTCCCTTGAAAAGGTAGGATCCTTGCACAACCGGGAAGAAGAGGTAGAGAGAGATGCTGGCGCGCATCGCCTTGGGGAGGATATCCAGCGTCTCCTGCTGCTTGAGCCCCTCCGTCTTGAACCTCAGGCATATGTGGTTCAGCATCTGCTCCTCGATCTGCCGGGGCAGCTGGTTCCTCGCCGCGAATTCCGAAGCCGCCTGGACCATGTCCCTCTGCATTTCAAATGCAGAAGCCAGGGGTCATACCAATATACCATGCACGAATCAGAGCTGTGAACATATGTGTAGGGGCACTAGTGAAGCCATGGACGTACAAAGTCCCTGGTGCGGCTGGTGCTGTGGACGACGAGGTTGGTCATGTTGCCGATGAGGTAGGCGGTGAGCCAGAGGTTGAAGAGCATGTAGCCGATGCCGAACAGCATCTCCCGGGTGTTCTCGGCGTGGAGGTCGCCGTACCCCGTGGTGGTCATCGTCGTGATGGACCAGTACAGGGACGTCACGTACCGGACCCACAGCCCGGCCTCCCGGAAGTCCGGCATGACGGCGCCGATCCACGTCCGCCGCGGGTCCGGGTACCGGTCCGCGATCAGGTAGTTGATGCACCCGGCGCAGTGGATCGCGAACAGGGTCACCTGCATGCCGTGTTTGGAGCAGAGAGAGACTGGTCAGTGACCCTGCACGGCGAGAACACGGTTCACCATGCGCAGAGGAAGAATGATTTCACGTACCGAGATGAGCTTTGTGCAGCGTATCACTGCGTAGTTGAAGCGGATGTCTTTCTCAAGCCTATAGCATGACACTGTTATTAGTTGGTTGCAATGAGCCAATGACCACCAGTGTCATGATATGTTCAGTGTCACCTTGCGAATAAGGAGCTGACCCTACGCAGCCGCCAGAGCCTGAGAGCATTGAGGAACTTGAGCCCAAGGCTGTGCTCGTGCTGGTTGAACAGGAGGCTGATGGAGTGGAACGGGAACGTCGAGCAGACATCAAAGACAAGCCAAGACGACAGGTACCTGTAGACATCCCAAGAAGAACAAGTTCAGAAGCAGTGCATGGCCATCGTTCGGAAACCACAGAAGAAAGTTGAAGTGTGGCACCACCTGACTGCTATTTTCTTGGGATCGTCGACGAGGAGGCAGGACTTGCTGTCGACGTACGGGACGAAGAAAGTGAGCACGATGTCGACCGCGAAGAACCCGTTGACGACATCGTCCACCACGAACGGGGCCCTGGGCAGGTACCTCAGGAACGCGAACTCCAGCGGGCATATCCACGCCGAGTACACCACCAGGAGGATCAGAAATATCTCCCACACCCTGCAAAGCCAGCACAAACAAATTAAATAGGTTACGTTCTTGATCGTGCACAGATTATTAACAATCTGCAGACGGTGACTGCACGAACTCGTACTTGTAACGCGGATCGTAGGGTGACACGAGGTGTTTCCTGAGCCTAGAAGGCTGCTGCGCCGTCGCGCCAAGCGACGGCAGGAGATCGCCGGCGATGTTTCGGCCACTGAAACTGCTGCTACTGTCGCCGTCGAAGGACGGGAGGCGCCGTACCCAGGAGCTCGTGCAGGAGGAAGGACGTGCCATCCCTGGCGCAGGCACATGTAGCGCTGTTGAATTCTGCAGAGGGACGCCGCGGCATCATGGCCTATTTATACCGGAGCGACGACGGAGGGGCGACTGGACGAGCCCCCCCGTGCGTCTCGAAAGAACCTGTGTGGCTCTGACCCTGATGACCAAATGGCCTGCGGCACATCAGTACGAAAACGATACAGTATCTTGCTTTGGGTCTTGTCTCGTCGCAGAGACACGGTGATGGTGAATTGGCATTGTCGGGCGCTTCCCGATTCGCAGAGGGAGTTGTCGAGCCCCGATTGCTTCCATGGACCATCGGTGGCGCGGCCATCGCCGTGTAGTGGGCGAATGCAGACTTGCAGATGCCCGGTGTTGATTTATTACTACGTTTTCAGTGTGAGAAAAGAGCATAAATCTTTCAGTTTCAGTCGCATGCCAGTTTTGAACCTGATGTGCAAGTGCAATATAGTCTGATTACAAGTGGAAATCCTGAACTTATCTGTATTTTATAAAGGCTGGTGATTCCAGTGCCTTGTTGATAAGCAGTGCGAATGTATTCTCCAAAAAATCCGTGTGAATTTCCCTTTGGAGTCTTTTTCATGGCACATGCTAAGTTCATATTCTGATTACAAGTGCTCCTATAGCCAAAAAGAGGGAGAGGGTGAATTAGATAAACTAAAACTCTTAATCTATTAGTTCCACTACTTTGCACAAAGAACGACATCATGCTGTCTAGATGTGCAACTATTACTCATTTATCAGTGTTCTTACCTACCCACGAAAAAGTTTTCAACCTAGTGTAATTTTTTTTAAAAAAATACAGAGCAAATAAAGTCATTCAATTTGGAAGTATGAAATGCATAAACGTACAAGAGTGGGCCGGATCAGAGAGGATACATATTAAACATGGCGATTTATCTCATGCTATTGGTAGTCCATGTTGGACTCCATTAAGAATATACCCCCGCTCACTGGTTTCTACAGTTAAGAGGGTGTTTGTTTCCCACCTAGATTATATAATCTAGTTTATGAGTCAAGGGCACTATGGTAAAAGGCCACCATGGACCATCAAATAATCTAATCTCAAATAAGCTGCTCATGGGTAGTTTATTTCAGATTATTTGATGGTCCATGGTGACCTCTTACCATAGTGCCCTTGACTCATAAGCTAGATTATATAATCTATGGGGTAAACAAACAGGGCTGTGCAAAAGGTCTTGCCAAGTCTTGGGCTCACTACAAAATGTCTTGCCAAGTCGGATGAGGAGATCCCCACAAAGGAAAAATTCTCGCAATTCTTTCTCTTCTGGTCATTTGAACTATACATCTTCGCTATGGAGCTTCTCAATGAAAGAAAATGTCTTCTCCTCGTCCCGCACATAGCCATCGTCTTTCCACACCAAGTTGGGAATATAGACGGGCTCGTTAATGAGACACTAAGGCCGCCCTAAGGTGTTGGCGCACCATATCTAACATTACCACTTTTTCCGGCAGATACAAAAGTAGTACTGTTCATTTGTGTGGTTCGGAATTTGGATCATTTGGATGCAATAACTTTGAATCATAATTGGGACCTATAAAATTCTACAAAGATACACACTTGACAAAGATATTACCCCACTATGTTATCACTCGAACATTTTCCTTATACAGACAGCGGTAAAAAAGAAAACTTTTTCAGAAGAAGGCATGAACTGCAACTGGAATATCACATTGTTCAGAATCAACGTTCCTGTGATATGGCACCAAACTTATATGTAGCGCTTCAGAGATCATATGTTTCTCATTATCTACGGCGCAATCATGCAGTAGGCACTAAAATATAGGTCAAAATCGACTGGGAGTGAGTTTATGCTTGTTTGATACCCTAAAAGATATTATCAATATCATGTTGTAAAAGTTTTTGGATAGCCATAGCCTCAAGTGCCAGGACAGAATTGATCTTATCAGTCATATATAATGGCGTTAGTGAGCTGAGAATATCATTGTGTCGGAATTAAGAAAAAAAATAGTGGTGGGTCGTTTAAAGGCAACGGATCAACTTGCGATCTTAAAAAAAAAGGTGAACAAAAGAAGCCAAAGCCCTAACTATATGCTACGCTTTGGTTAACCGATACTTTAGCCATGGAAACCCCAACAAAGAATTGTTTATAGGATCCCTAACGAGCTTTTGAAAAGTGATCTTTGGTTCATCTTTTTTTCTTTTTTTTTGGGAATTTTCTTTGGTTCATCTCCAGCCATTCGGCATAGCACATATGCATGGGCCCTTCGTGTGTGTGTTTTTTTCTCTCTTTTTCCGTCAGATGAAGCTCAACTCTGAGGTGAATAACTAAAGCGATCGGTGCTTTCGCTTTAGGATTAGCTAATTGATTATAGACCAGAAATAAAAAAATCCTGTGATTCCATTCAGGCTAGATCTTGCACTTTCCTGAGCTAATTTTGACTGTCAGAGCCTGATAGGAGTATATGTTCTTAGATGGACGGATGGCGTATTTGCGCAGCACACAGCGGCCTTGCAGTAAATTTCCTGTTGGTTCGACCGACATTTGGTACGGGAAGATCCGTCATGCCGATGATTATGTCAGTGAGATCAGATCAGAGACTCGCAATTCATATCTGACGTTCAGTTCTGAATTTTGTTTACCGGTTTCTGAAGCTTCATCGTCAGAGTAGTTGCTCGTTCAGATCAGCAGGAAAAGGGTACGATATTTGATCTGACTCGTAGGGTGCCAGGATCAACAATGGCGGCCGCCATTTTCCCCGCACCCTGCGGAGTTTTTGTTTTGCCTGTTCGCCGTCGAGAATGGCGGCTCCGGCAATCAGTGCAAACGACGGCAATGGGGAGACGGCATCTATAAACAGAAGCCGACGCTCGTCTTCTTCGATCGCGTGACTTCGGTGCCTTGTTTCTTGTTCGGAAACTGCATCCGTTCGAGTCCGTCTTGGATTCCAAATCTCCGCTGCTTGGACGATCCACAATTTCCCCTAGTTTGTTTGAGGCTCCCTGTGACAGAATTTCGTTATCATTTGAGGACTAGAAACTTCTCTGCTGCAAATCATCTCGGAATACATGTGTCAGTGCAGCAGCATCGGTGCACGGTAACAAGCGACAGGCTCATGCTCCGTGTTGATCTGTCAGTACTCAGCAGAAGAACAAACAGCGTAACCACCATCCTAGTACAGTTCACTGTTAGAATCGGGGTCCGGTCCCATCATCGTGGCACAAACGGGGTGTACTTGCGAGCTCGTGTGTGCCCGGATTCGTGCACACGACACGATCGACCTGGCGCCCATTACGCCGCACCGGACGTGCTATGGCTAACGCAGAAAGCTGGGCCGTGTGATCATCGTGCACCCAGCTCGGACGTTGTCCCTCGTGGGAGCTGCCGAAATCATGCGCCTATACGGTGCACCATCACAACAGGCTCCCCCGGCTTGGCTCCGCCCGTGCCGATCGATCAAATCAGTCAGAGCCTGTCGTCGTCTAATCCTACCAGCTAGAGGCGCCTGCACTGCGCCAGGGGGTCAAAATGTCGATCCATTTTTACCGAGTGGCGCAGCTGACAGACAGACACTGACAGGCCGGCCTCGACCGGCTGGTTCAGTTCTGGAGCAACAGCGAGGAGCAGATTAACCGCTAATAACCCAGTCAATGCAATTATGCAATGATGCAAACATGTCACTAGTCCCGTGTCAGTCTGACAGATCCGAGCTCGTAGTGGCTGTTCAGGCATATCTCTTCCCCACTGGGCCACTCCGGTGCACCCCACTCACCGGCCGGCTGGCCGGCCGGTCTAGGTTGGTGGCCGTTTGATCACTCGCTTGCAGGCCTTGCGGCAGCGCATGTGGCCGCCGGGACACATCTGTGTGGCTCGGTGCCGCGACCTGCGACGCCGAGGAAATGACAGCACCGAGCGAGCTCGCCGGCTTTCAGCGCTGGATCGACGGGGATCTGGGGGAGGGAAGAACACGATCGCCTCTGGGCTCTGGCAGCAGAGCACCAACCGTGGGAATGACTGGTTTCCCGTCGTTGCGTGCACGCGCAGCACCAACATGGCCCGTCTCCCGTCTCCCTCTCGGACGTCAGGCCTAGCTAGCCAGTATCAGCTTTGAGTGCTTGACCTATGTCGCGAGCCGCGCATGGTCAGCAACTCAGTCGGGTTCGCGTCGTGTAGCACCACCACACACGAGGCACAAGCTCTTCGTCGTGACCTTCGAGAGTAGCGTCAAGTCCGCGGCGACGCGCCGTGCATTCAGGGCCACCACCAGACTTGGCCGGCGTGATCGCGTGTTTAGCGCCAACGCTACGCATGCCCGACCAAAATGTCGGTCCTTGACCGCAGCCCGGCCGCTCGTTTGGTTTAGCGCAAGGGCAGATTCATCTAATAATCAGATCCATGTATTTAACAAGTAATTTTGAGACGGTTTAATCGACAATCCGTATAATATGATGTCTTCTAAATTGTCTCATAGTAACTTATATTTTTTTAATTATATGCATTTCAAAAAAATTATGAGTTGTATAGCAAAACAACTGGTATAATGGTTGTAGGAGTTGTCTCATAGCCCAAGTCCAACCAAACTAAGAACCCTTATTTTTTGGCTAAACAGCTGTCAGCGAATCATGGGTGGCCAAATCCTCCTCCGATCTTTTTGGCTAGCCAACGTATGGGCATGGTGCATATATTGGTGCGAATTAATAAACTGTAGTTTCCACGATTGTACCAATGTACATAACTCATAGTTGAGGACTTAGGGTTGACATCTGAAGAGTGCGGCTAGTTAAGGCATGCGTGTTTTTAGAGAATAGAGCTATGCGGTTCTTCGCTTTTTATAGGTGGTTTTCCGTCATGTCGAGATAACGGTTTAAATTTTGAGTGTGCCTATAAATATGAACCGATGTCTCCTCTACTTGGATCTGGATTTGAAGCCGGAACTTTTTCTATAAAAAAAAGTAGACCACGGTTCCACTGTCCACGGATGGTTTGCCTTTGCTGCTTGTGCTTGGTTTATCAGACGATTACGAGTTCCTTCAATGATTGTCCTTTCTGTTTGACTTTTACATGCAATAATACAGAATACAGGGGAGCGTGATGGTGTTTGCATCTAATCACTGGTATTGTAAATGCTGACAGGATGGCAGCAACTAGCCAACTGTTATACTTTGTGGGGTAAAAAGGGTGGAAACTTTTTCTAAGAATATAATTTTTTAAGAGCATAATTTTTTCGCTTCAATTTATTATATATTCATACATTAACCTATTCATCATAAAGTGCAGGAATAACAATTCGGGTGCTATTTTTTCGAGGCGAATAATAACAATTCGGGTCCTTATCTGGCTCACGGAAGCCAGATAAGGACCCGAGCTTTAAGCCCATCAGGCCCATCGCCATGTTCTTCTCCGCCTCCTCTTCTTCTTCCCTGCCTTCTCTTCTTCTTCACTGCATCCTTCGCCGCCGCCTCCTCTTCCACTGCCCCGGCCGGCGGCCGCCGCGCCGCCTGCCCACCACCCGCGTTGGCCCTCTCCACCCCGCCTTTCCTAACGCAGTGGATGCCTCGCCCCCGCCACCCAGACACCGGCCCACCGGATGTCCGACCCCGCCCGGCCGGCGGCGCGGTCCACCGCCGTATGGTCGGAGGACATTGAAGCTCCTCCAAACCCCACGTAACCCTAAGTACCGCCGGCTGGCCGCTCCCTCCACCTCCCACCCCTCCACCCTCCGAGCCATCAGCGAGAGCGAGCGGCGGCGTCTGTGCATGAGCTCGCAAGAGGAACAGAGAAGAATTGAGAAATAAGAAGATGATGATCCAATGGCTGAAAGGCTCTGCACAAATCTTAAAACAATTGGAAATTGGATAACTTCCTGGCTTGTGGAAGCCATATAGGATTTCCCATAATAAAGCTCGCATTACATGGTTGCGTACTGGGCTAAATCACTATGGTCCAAATAAAATGCATGGTCCAGCCATCATCTTTCCAATTCCAAAGGTTTCTGTTCCAATTCGTATGGGCCTGCGCTTGGTGGTTCGGCCCACTACAGTCCACGCACTTCCCACAGTTCTCCGGTCAGTGTAGGCTGGGCCAACATGGCCGCAGTACTACAGAACCGGCCCGGACCAGATAAAAACGTCAACCAGCAATTTTTTGTGGTATAAAATTCGCACCAGAACAATTGTACTGGCAGCAAGTTTAGATGCGTGCCCTCTCTCTCTCTCAAAAAAAAAGCAAGTTTAGATGCGTCCGTTCCAAAATAAAATTTAGATGCATAATCCCGAATTTTCAGCTGCCCTTGACCGATTGGAAATAAGCTCGCAGTTACCAACTTCGAAGACCTGTGGCTGTGGCTTCCTTCCTGTTCGTAACGCTTCGACGAAATTTACAATGAACTCAGCTCTAGATAGCTCAGGGAAGAAGCCATGGTATGAACTCTTCAAATTTTCTAATATATCCATACTATAAGGATCCAAAACAATTGAAAATAGCTTTTACTTTAAAATACATCCATACCCCCTCACATATCTCCAGTTGAGGCCTACCCCTGAAATGACCAAAGTTTCTCAAGTCTTAAAAAAAAATCGTACTTTCTAAAATGTTACTTTTTTTTTACCTGTTTTTTTTTCACCGGCGATTTTTCTTTACCCGCCTCCTGTACCCACCCGACAATTTCGCTCATAGATCCCCTGCTCCTCGCCTTTCCTTCCTCGTACAGGTACCCCTCGTCGCATCACACACAAATGAAACTGAAGCCGCCGGAACCGAGCGGAAGCAGACCCCCGCCGTCCCTAGGTTCCAATTGGATCGATGCTTCAATCCATCCCGGTGGCTCGTCGTGATCCTCGACCTCGCCCTCCCGCCAGCGCTTCTCTCCGCGGCCCTCCGCGGCGGCGGCGGCGGCTACGCCTCGTTCGCCATGGCGGCTACACCTCCGGCGACGGGCCTCATCCGGAAAGAGTTCCTTCCCTCCCCGCACACCCTTATTCCCCTTTGTGTGCTCCTCCTAGGGTTACCGGGGTGACACCACCCGCGGAGTCGGCCGCCTGACCGAATTCCTTGTCTGCAGCTCACCCGCAGGCTGGTTCCGGTGGGACGGGATCCATGAGGCGGAGCGGCGCGCGCTGCCGGAGTTCTTCGGTGGGGCCGGCGGCGCCGGGTTCGGGACGGCGACACGGAACCCGCCGATCTACCGCGAGTACCGTGACTTCATCATCAGCAAATATCGGGAGGACCAGGAGCGCCGCCTCACCTTCACCGAGGTCCGCAAGGCGCTCATGGGGGACGTCACGCTCCTCCGGAAGCTCTTCGCCTTCCTCGACGCCTCTGGCCTCATCAACTTCTTGGCTTCCTCCTCGCCCTCGGGCTCCGGGTCGCGGAAGCAGGAGGCCAGGGTCATCGTGGAGGCGCCTGTGGGGCTGCAGGTGACACCGCGGCCGCCGGCGTCCTACTTCACCGAGGAGAAGCGGGGAGGGGCTCGCCTCCGCCGACGAGGCCTACTACCACGAGCACCTTCTTGAGGTAGCACAGCAGAACCAGACGAAACTTTATTATGCTACTGATGGTTGATGGGCTTCTCGCAGTATCGACCTGCGGAGTCTCCAGTCCCAGAACTCCTTCAATGTCATCCCACCCACATCGCGTGCCACCAACTACGTCGTCCTTAGGTACTACGATGTCAAGGGGACCCTGAGGTAGCTAACCCTATCCGGATCCTCCCTGCTTTCTTAATTACGCACCTAATTCTAATTGTGCCATATTTTTGTACCACGATGGAATCAGCAGATGTTGAAGGTGTATGATGGTCTGCAAAGTAAGATCTAATAATATTCAAATTGCAGGCTCTTAATGTACCCATTATCAGGGAGCTTGATGAAAATTTAATACCAAAACCTTTCTATATTTTCTTTATTTGCAATGTTGAATCCAAAGTTTGAACTACCACAGCAGGTTGGATTTTTTTTACTTTTCCCTGCAGAGCTTGGTAGTGTAAATGACCTTTCTAATGTTGTGCTTCATTTGTCATAGTATTGTGCCCTCACCCGTCTGTATGCCTATATAATCAGGATTGTGCTCGGCATTTGTAGAAGGCTATCTGAAAGCTTCTTTTGTTGATTTGCCTACATTCACTAGAATTGTAAGTTAGGATAGAGTTTTTTTTTAAAAAAAACTTTTGATACTTGGGGCTGCCTTTTGTTGTTTCCTGACATTGCATTTTGGTGGCATATGATAATTGTCTTTGTATAATATATGTTCATATTATGCACCTGGAGAGCTCATTGTCCTGTACTCACATACAATGAGAACAGTTGCAATCTGATTATAGCATCATTGTCTTGTACTCCATACATGATTGCCTTTCTAGAAGGTCTGTGTTTATTTTCTGAAATTATTTGCCTTTCTAGACTTACTGAATTGCTTTGATCTCATTCTCATCATTCACAGGGTTTTAAGTCTGGTGTCATAGATGAGAGCCATTGTCACTACATGGTCGATTTCCAATATGGGTCCATCGTGCTGTTAAATGTTTCTGATCATGAAGCAGATGGCTACCTAAAAATTGTCCAGAAGCATGCATCAGGTTTGATTTAATGACTTTACAATCAAATTTGGTGGTCTGATTCTTACATAAGGATATCATATAGTTGTGATGATAGATCTCATGCAACTTTATGCCTATGTAGTTGTAGTCTAAAATAATTAAACTGTAAATACTCATGCATGAACCTGTGTCAGGTTTATTATGGAGTTATTTGTAGCAGTAAAATATTTTGATCCCGGATCAACGTTGGATTCATTTTTTCTCCCCACTTGTCTTCTGCTTCAGATCCGGTGGAGAGGAGATGTAGTGCACGAGCAGGACTAGCTTTTCAGCGGGTGCCGCTGCATGCATATCCAATCCAACATCTGGTTTCTGCTGCTCATGCCCTTCCTCGGTCGTCATCCTGGAGTCTCATCTGTACTTTTGATTTTTGATGGTGAGTGTTTTTTGTTTCCTCTTGCAGATGCTTCTATGTTACAATTTTCTTGTCGTACGTATGGTCTGGGGCTTAATTCTGTAACTTGTGAGTTACATTTTTGCCTTTTGTATTGCTTTTATTCTTCCAAAGGATTAGGAAACAGTGATAAAAAATTTAGATGAACACCAAAGTGTTGCTTCAAAGAAAGACGAAGGGGCACTTCTTTCAGATTTTACTTGCAGAATTGAAGTTTGTTTCTTCTACTTATTGTAATATACTAACCCGCTTGCAGGCGATGTGTAGTTACAAATTAGTAGGTGTTGCAAAGCACGGTTGATACCACTTCTATTTAGTCAAGTTCTTGTTAGTGATGCCCAACTAATTTGTATGTTTGTAGGTATATTGAACTAAGACATATTAGTGAAACTATAATGCTCTGGGGATTGTCTTCGATGGAAAGATTGTTTTCTAGAGTAACTCCTGACAGTGGGCAGGTGATCGTCCAGCAGAAAGGAGGGGCATGACCAGGCGAGGTCAGCCCGCGCCGTCATCTTATGGATCAAGCCTGCTCATACTCCTTGCATCACAGTTGGATCCGCAAGGTGAAGGTCCTCGTCATTGACAGGTTTGTTCATCTCATCCCTTTCCCATGTCATCTTGCTACCCACCCTCAGAGAATAACATTCATTTCTGTTAGTGATTGGTTGCATTACTTCTATCTCTCGATTTGCATACTGGAACTATGAATGGCATTATCGCAATAAATCAGATTGCACATCGCAGGACATTCCACCTTCTGATTTAAATTAGATTACATTCTGTTTATGCACATATGCTTTTGCTTGATTGTTAGACTGAAATTTTCAATTCTTCAGATAAAACTCAAGGCGCTGTTCTTTGCAGCTGAGTTCCTGCACTGTGTTAGTGAGGTGATCTATCTCTCAGGAGATTCATCTCATCTTTTCTCTTTCACTCCGCTTTGCAAAGTTTTATATACCCATTATCTGTGCAAGCGTTAACACCAAGTATTTTTTTAGGATAGTATATTTTGCTAGGCAAACTGTGGTTAACTATACTTCTCTTTATCAGTGGGATAGAAAATTGTCGAATTAAATCTTATAAGCTCGAGCTACTGTCCTCTTTAATTGCTAACCCTGAAATTTGTTAAAACCTTTCAATTGCTATACTTCTTTGTTTTCTTATTTGCTCTGCAGTGTTCCATCTGCTCACTATTCTTTTCCAAGGTAAGTGTATATTGACATATATTGTTGTGTGCATAATATTCTTACACAGATATTCCGAATGCAAAGAGATGCTGCCTTTACCTCCCTCTCTTCCCCTGTTTTGCCATTTGGTTTCGACGCAGGAAGATATCACCTTCAGATTTCTTTGGTTCAGAGTCGGGAAGTGGCATGACGGCGAGGAATTGGTCCAACGCATGTCGCCGGCATCAAGAACAAACAATTTTCAGCAGAGAAGCCACAAGCTTTGGCAGTGCCTTGATGTTTCATTGCCTTCTCACCTGCTTCGATTTTAGCTTGACGATGGTATTTCTACTGTTTAGGTATGAGAAATGTATGCACAAGTAAAATTATTGTGTTATTTGTTGGTGTGCAGAGAGGTGAAGAATTTATTAATGTTTTCTGGATGGGCTTGTTCATTATCAAATTTGATGGAAGAACTTTTGTTCACATGTTTGTTACTGCTCTGTCACATAATTGGCCTTTCTCTATATATCCTGGTAGCTCTTCTTGCTTAACAAATTGATATCACTGATACCTGATCTTGATATCAGTGGTACGTAATCTGATCCTGCTGACTCCCAGGTGAGGTGTGGTCTGTGGTGATTTTTTTTCCTCCCTGTACTACCTCGTACTCAAAATGTTCTATATGTGTGCATATATATTGCTAGATTGGTTGCGGCACCTTGCAAATCTATTCATTTTTTTTCTAAACCAGTGCATTCTCTTCTCTAACCTATTAGCTGCACTTCTTATGTGAAACTCAGTATTGCTAGATTGTTACTTTGTGTGCATTTGGATAGACCTGCATGATATGGTGTCCACGAACAGTTCAGTATCCAAAAATCAATTGATTTGCTCGCATAAAATCAATTTCTGTTTCATTACAGAAAACGATCAAATTCAGTTTTGATGATTTCAGTCAACTAATATCTGATAATTTTATTTGTAGGTGGAAGTGTAGTCTTCTCTACGCCATTTTTTTTTGCCTGGGTTATCTTCCCAGTTTTATGGTATGTGTTTGTGGAATGAACCACAGAAGTAATCCAAATTGCCAGCACGACCAAGAAGACATTTGCATTTGTGGGATGGGTCCCTAGATGGGCTATCACTGTTAATTCGATATTTAAGGAATTATTGAAGAAATATGTATTTTAATATGAGGATTTGTCTTATTAGGATATAACATCTTGACGTATCAGCACAGTAACATGTATTATTTCTTGCGTGGGTTTATATTTTCATGGGAACAAGGCATTTTAAAAGATATAATTTTAGTGATCGTTTGATTTTAACATGTGCGTGCCGCACGTGCACCTTTACTAGTTGATGAAGAGATGAACTTGGAACAATTCTGACATCTCACGTTACAAGCTCTTGGCACAGCGACAACACAAGCCCATATAATTGCATGCTACTTCCTGAATCACAAATGAAGCAAGCAACCACATCTAGCCATATAGGTTCTGGTAGCTTCAGCCTAAGCTCACATTACTCAAACGCGTAGAAACTTCAAGCTTACTACCAAAACTAGCAGCCTCCTCAAAGTTACAGAAGAGGTTATATATCTTGGACCATTACCCGCAAGGAAATTCAGATTTCAGAGCAGCAGCATGCCGACCATACCAACAATGCCAAGAACCAGCCCAAAACTCGCCTTCAGCCCGGCCGCCGCGTTCAGGCCCCAGACGCGAACGTCGTCGATCACCGGCCCGCACAGCGAGCTGTGGTCGTCGCTCCTCGTGTTGTAGTACACGCTGTAGAACGCCACGCGCGTCCTCTCGGCACGCGCGGTGAAGGTCACATTTGCAGCCTGGCTGGTGGCATTGCCCATTGGTGAGTAGTGGAAGTTCTGGGCCTGGTCGCCCGCGAACGCCATGATGGCCATCGGTGGCTGGCACGAGTCCCCAGCTGTCCCTAGCGTGAACGTCAGGCTGTACTCCTTCTGAGGGGTGGTCTCCACCATCTGGGAGATGATGCCCTCCTTGCCTGACAGAAGCTCGATGGCGCGCTTTCCCTGAGGAACCTTGTATTCATCAGAGTCGATGAAGCGGACCGCACGGTTCGACTCGATCATCCAGCCAGGTATGGCGGATGTTTGCTCGTCGAGGTTGGTTGGGAGCAGCACTCCAAAGCTTGTGTTTGGGAACATCCAGGGACCTTCCTCAAAGTCTCCATTGAGCACCACATTATCTGTTGAGAACAACAACACATATAAAGCTTGACTAACTTCTATCCATCCAGATTTACTGAAATTAATTGCATGTAGCCAAAAAAAAAAGAGAACTGAAACTGAAATTACATTGTCACGCTTAATAAGTCTAGTCTCATACCCTTTGGTTTGTCTGGAGTGAAGAGCTTCTTGATGGCGACATTGTCAAGGATAGGCCCACAAGTTGGATCATCCTCCATGCCAGGGTTCATGAACTGGATATGTGCCTGCTCATCTGTTGCCTGAAAAGCCAGGGCATATGCGTCCCAACCTTCTATGTTGTACAATGTCTGCAAATCCACTGTCTGCGATACACTACCTAGCACGGACACATTCAGTGACTCCAACTGTGCACATGTCCGGGCAGCACTGAATGTGATAGCATACTCCGAGCCCTTCTCAACCTCCACCACCTGCCCAACGCTAGCATCATTCCCTAGCCGTACAGCATGATCCCCTGTCATGGAAATTCAGATGTTTAAACATGACTATGTGCAGCTATTGTCAAAAAAGTTGTTCAGGGACAAGAGCTCTTTGTGGATACCCTGTGGAACAATAAGGATCATGCCACCCTGGTGCTGGCCAGCTGAAATGAGCTCAACTGTGCCATTGATCGTCCAACTAGGGATCGATGAAGCGCCCTCAGCAACAGATGCAGATTTGACAAAACCACCAGCTGGTGCGGTCTCAAAGTCACCATTGCTGAGCAGGCCTGTTGTGCAAGAAATTACCAAGCCATTATAACAACTATGTCTTTTTCAAAAAACTATAGCAACTATCAAACTTTAATAATTTAACTACAAACACAGTGCTGTTGCGACTCAAGAATCAAGACACTCCTCGACTTAATATCTAAAGAATTTGACCCAGTGAAGCTAGTACAGTATGTGTTGTAGTCTCTTTATGGCACATGCGATAGGTGCTAAACGATTTTAGAA
>CM014274.1:18047420-18059200 GCA_004135705.1 Alloteropsis semialata
TATGGGGTCACACACGGCCTGATGGCGATTCCCTTTTCCTTTGGCACTTTGCTGGCCACTCTCCCACACTGCACTATTCTATTTTTTTCACAGGGCCCCTGTCAGCGTGAGAATTGTGGCTACAGTGGTCAATACTGCTGCAGGCTCTAGAGTGCGCCTGCCTTTCGCTTTTTGCAGCCGTTCTGGTACCACTTTGTCGAGCACGGAAAAGGGCACGCTACGGGGTGTTTAGATACAGCGTTATGTATAGTATTTTTGTGTTATATATAGTGTTTATAGAGAAAAAAAGTACATTGAAAAACGTGCGTTATGCAAAACGTTATGCATAGTATGCATAGTACGTGAACTAAACAGGGCCTACCTCATCGAGCCCGTGGCCATTGGCCAAGGTCAGGTCTTTTCCCCGGTAATTACTGGAAACTTGGAACTGTGTCAATTCCAGGATCTGAAAAATCTGATCAATATTGGTGTAATCTGTCCATTGAGCTCTTGCATTGGAGGATCTGCTGCACGCCGTTTTATCGGTTACGGCTACGCATTGAAGAAAAGCGACCTCTTGCATGGCCATTTACGGCGAAACGAAATGGGGCTTCGCACTTTCGTTGGTTGTTCGGCCTTTGATTGCTGGGCACAATTTTCCTCTGCGCATGATTGTGTGACCGGACGAGCTTATGAAACTCGGCGACAAACCGATAAGACCCCGTATATGCTCTCGCTTTAGGCAGGTGGCCGGAGACAAAGCGGCCGAAAACCATCAGCATCTTCAAAAGCGATGCCGGTTAAGTGCAGAAAAGTGATGATGCCGGGGATCCCGGCTTCTGTAATCTATAGCGTGCCATTCATAATTCATTATGTTGCCCATTTCTGAATCTGAACAGGTGGTGGCCATGCCTTGCTCAAGCACAAGAGAGTATCGGTGTCAGTCAGTTTAGACTAGTACTAATTACAAATGTAGTACGGCGGCTTATCATAAGCTCAGAGGTTAGGGCACTGATGACAGCCGAATCAACCATAAGACAGGCTAAGTTAAGGGCCCTGTCCTCGTTTTTGGGACTCGTGGACGCCGTGTCGCCGAGCACTCGTTCGCTTCGCGCTCACACAAGCGCTGCTAGTGATGTGGGAACCCCAATGGCCAGTGTTCAGAACTTCAGATACCCGACCCCAAGACAGGAGGAGACCGACGGGGACACGGGGTCACGGAGCTGCGCCTCACGCCGACACCATTTCGTGCCGTTCACATGGTAGAGCGCTCGGCGCCATTGCGTTGTGCTCCTACCCAAGCCATGAAAGCGCGTGGCCGTACTCGCTCCTCTCTGGTCAGAGACCCTGCAGTGAAGTGAGGCACAGGCAGCTTGGAGCTTGCTTTGCTCCATACGGCCGCGCGGATTCGCTCAGCGGCGTGGAGTAATTCCAGTATCGGGGCATCAGAATCTCAGGACGCGAGTACGCGCGTCAGACGCCCCCCACATGTGTAGTACTATTGACTTCTACCACCAGTAAAGCTGTCATCAGGCAGTAACACTAGTTTACAGTCAGGCAGTTACGCTGCTAATCCGTTGACTGCTAGAGAAAACTACTCACCAGATGGCAAAGCTGCAAAAGTTTTGTTCTTTCCTTCCTTGGTTCCCACCGCTGACCGCGCTCACTGCTCGCGCTCGGCGTGCATGGACGGAGGCATGGAGCCATGGACAAGGAGGAGGTAAGCCAGGGAGTTGGCAGCTCCAGTGCTAGCTCCATCTTCCAAGCAATGATACCTATCCGATCCGTCCAACCACAGGATCCAAACGAGGGTCACATGATCCCCTCTGAAAAGGAGACGCGGATCGGCGCGTCGTCATCGTTTTCTCGGGCGCGATCGAGTTGGCGAGGGTACCGGTGCCGGCGCGGTAAACGATCACGGCTGGTCTGGCAAAATCTTTCGCCCCGACTCTCCCGGGCAGGGGAGTGTACACACGTTACGCCTTTCATGGCAGCCGAGAAAATCGGTGCTTGCTTACCCGCTCCATTGATTCTCCGTCCTGGTTCGGTTGGTGCTGGCGTCCGTACCTTTTGCAACCAACCATCTGTTGCCATGGATTCTAGCACGTGCCACTCGCCGCTCTTGTAAACACACACAGCCTAAAATGCATTGGTCGGTCAGAACAACAGTAGCATTCTTGAATTGTGAAGAATATACTGTAGCACTAATTGGAACGAAATAAGAAGTCATGAGTATATTGTTAGTACATGGTTCTTGAAAAGAAGCAGCGGCGTTACATGTGTTTTAGTATATGTGGAGAAATAAGATGGTCCATGGGACCAAACTTTCTCTTAATTTTAGTAGGGAAGGACAGGAACTTGCACGGCTTTTCCGACACAAAGGTTTCTTCAGCTGCAAGACTACTTTGCCTGGTCTCCCGTGCTCCTTGTTGGGATTTCGGGGAAATCCAACAGGTTGAGATCGAGAGAGAGCAGCGAGAAAGGGAGTGACACACGATAAACGACAGGCTCGATTTATATACTTATACGTGCTCGGAATTAGGTTACAAATTCCGGGCCAACTGCCTCTCGGGGCTCTTCTCCTCTCCTTTTATAAGCCGCCGGAGAGGCCTAGTTTACACTGAATGCCCCTACAACAACTATATTCCCAGCATATCCGAGGGCATTATGGTATTTCTTCCCTCCGTACTGGCCTCCGTAATTCCCGGGTCTTGACGCGCTTATGAAGATGTGCCACGCGTCCTGACTCATCCGCGCTAGCTGGATGTCCCCGCCTCCAATTCTGCGTCTAGTCCTGCGTTGAGCGAAGGGGTGGGTGCTCACCCCTTCGCTCCTCTTGCTCCTCCGAACCCTTCGTCTGAGTTACCTGAGTAAGGGAAAAAGCAAGAAATAATGCTAGTTCAAAGCGAAGGGGTAACTTAGTTATGCCTTCGCGTCTTTCAGGAGTTAGCCAAACTCATGACTCCCCAACACCCAACACGCCTTAATGCATTTTATTTGAGAGACATTAATACTCCTACCGAATTTTTCAGAAACAATAAGAAGACTTGAGCAGAGAGTAAAAACCTTAGCACATCGATAGTGGGCTCAAATGTTCCCCAATCGTTAAGGACGTGCCCATAAGACATCAGCCATGGGTGCGTTAGGCAGGCAAGTCAAAGCAGCCCTGGAAAAGTGAAAGGAGAAAGTCGGTAAAGATTTTTATTCAAAAAAAAAGTCGGTAAAGATGATCGGCGTTTGCCGGTGGGCCAAATGATTGTCCACGTCTTTCGTCCGGCAAACTCTGAAATCTTTACCTTACGACTCACGCACCAAATCGGGCTTAGGGAGAGTGGCCACGTCGCGGCCCTTTCCCGGCCGTCCGATCGGTCGCGTGGATGGTTCAGATTGGGCAAGGGTTGGGTTTTTCACAAAAATGCCTTTCTATTTAGTGAAAATAAAACCCGCGGTCCATAGATTTTTACTGAGAAGCCCCTAAATTTTTGGAAAAATTTGCTTTTGATCCACAAGTTTACAAAAAAGCCCTTGCATTCCCCAACAATCGACCCGAAGGCCTGAGCTTTTCACGAAAAAAACCTCCGACTTTTTTATAAACCAACACATAGCCCAAATTTAATAAAGAAAGTCATATACTTTACAACAACCAAACCGTAATCCATGTATTAGTACGAAAAGAACCTCCACTTTTAAAACAAATCAACACGTAATCCACATTTGAGTCCCGTGTGTTCTCACGAACTAGTCCCTCGACTTTACAAAAATTAATCTACATCCCACCATTGAAAAAAAGCATCCCACACTTTCTAACAACTGCATCGCCTCCTTAATAAATACTTTTACAGCTTCTTTCTCAACACGGAATCCACATTTGAGTCCCGTGTGTTTTCACAAACTAGCCTCCCCCGACTTTACAAAAAATATTCTACATCCCATCATTCAAAAAAAACCCCCGCATTTTGTAACTACTACATTGAGTCCCGTGTGTTCTCACAAAATTGAACCCGCAGTCCATAGATTTTTACTAAGAAGCCCCTAAACTTTTGGAAAAATCTGCTTTTGACCCACAAGTTTACAAAAAAGCCCTTGCATTTCCCGACAATCGATCCGAAGGCCTGAGCTTTTCCAGAAAAAACCTCCGACTTTTTCATAAACCAACACATAGCCTAAATTTAATAAAGAAAGTCATATACTTTACAACAACCAAACCGTAGTCCATGTATTAGTACGAAAGTCCCGTGTGTTCTCACGAACTAGCCCCTCGACTTTACAAAAATTAATCTGCATCCCACCATTGAAAAAACAGCACCCCACACTTTCTAACAATTGCATCACCTCCTTAATAAATACTTTTACACCTTCTTTCTCAACATGAAATCCACATTTGAGTCCCGTGTGTTCTCACAAACTAGTCCCCCGGCTTTACAAAAAATATTCTACATCCCACCATTAAAAAAAAACCACCGCACTTTGTAACAACTACATTGAGTCCCGTGTGTTCTCACAAACTAGCCCTCCGTCTTACAAAAAATATTCTACATCCCACCATTAAAAAAACATCCCACACTTTGTAACAACTACATTGCTTCCTTAAAAAATACTTTCATGCTTTCTTTCTCCACAATAAATACAGAAAAAAATAGCTCCATTTCAATACCCAAAAATAATATTTCACTTAAACAATACTTCCACAACAATTTAACATCTATCATACCAGAGGCAACAACATGTTACTAACCATGACACCTATGCAAAAATAACGAGGCAAAATATTTATCTCAACTACGTTCTTACAAAAAAATTTACACCTACCTCCATACAATTACTATTACTTCATTAATAAAATAAAACCTGCATCAACTATAATACCACAACGAAATACAGGCACTGCGCGCCCGCGCGCCTTTCTAGTCTGAATGAGGGAACGGGAGCAGCTCCTGCAATCGAGCGCACCTCTCTGACTCTCTGCTGGGCCTGGGGATGGAACTTGGGCCAGTTTTACCACATTCCCGGGGCTGTCCGTGTCGAAACAGCCCAAACAGCCACGAAGCGCGCGTGTTGGTTGGTCATAACAAGGCCCAGGAAGACCACGACATCTACAAACCAACGCAAGTCTGCAGCCCAGTGGGCCGTTAAGTCGCCGAGAAACCCTTGCGCCTCTCGGCTCGGCCAGCGGGTATATGAAGCCCAGATCACCATCCGAACCGCCTCGAGCCCGCGGCGCACGTCTTCGCCCGAAGCCGTCATTCGACCGACGACCGGTTGCGGCGGCGCCGGCGGCGGTGGGCGCCTCGGCTCCCCTGATCTTCCCTTCCGGAATGGACGGCCAGGCTCCACCTCTGGACGCCGTCGCGTCCGAGCCCCTTGCAGTCACTGACGAGCTCTCTCCGCCGCCGCCGCCTCTCAAGGTGGAGGACGCCCTACCCCGCGGTGTGGACGGACAGGCTCCGCCCCTCGACGGCGTCGCGGCGGATCCCCTTACCGTGTCCGACGAGCTGCTTCCGCCGCCTTCGCCGACGGGCGAGGCGGAGGACGCCCTACCCGTCGCGTCCGGCACCGTCAACGCCGCCTCTCCGGGGGTCGTCGAGGCTGGCACCGGTGGCGTCGTACTCACCGACGAGCTCCGTGACCAGATCGTCAAACAGGTATGCCTCTCTGTTTACCCTCCTTCTGTAATTTCTCTTCTATTGTAGTTTTATTATGCCATGTTTCTGAAATATGTTCAATTTGTTGAGTCCTTTGTCATGTGTGCTCAACCTTCGTATAGATTTGTAGACAAGTACAGCCTTGCAACTGTAAAGAGATTATTACTTGACAAGAGTGCACAATGAAACTTGAAATGCTTCAAACTTGCAGGTGGAGTACTATTTCAGTGATGAGAATCTTCCTACCGACGAGTTCCTGTTGAAATATGTGAAGAAGAACAAGAAGGGCTTTGGTAAGTAGTGTCCTTGCCCTAGGTTATACATAGCACAAACACTGATAATGCGATGCTCTCTAGTTCAGATATTCTGGTTACCTAGCTGTGTGAGGTGTGACTGGCACTATATCTGTAATGGAATAGAGGAATTCTTTTGTAGTTCTTTAGGATGTGTTCTGTTTCATTCTACATCACAATTATTTTCCACTAAGATGTTTGGATTGAAATATTCAAATATATGGTTCTTCATTAAGCACTGTGCAACTCTGGTTCCTCTTTTTTTCTGCACTTGAAAAGCCGCTGGTTTAATTTGCCCTAGCAATCACACATGTGGAATGGAGATGAAAGATGATGAAATGCGACAGGTACTTATGATGAGGCCTTTGCATTGGTACTCCTGGTGCAGCTTTCTTTAAGTTGTGCCGAGAAGCTTGTTTTAGGTCTCTGTGAATACCAAATTTGTTGATGTCTGATTCACTCCATTCTGTTAATATGGATTGCACAATCTTGAGCAACTGCAAAGTGCTTGATGATTGTTTCTAGACCTTCAAATTTTTGCATGTGTTTTTTGCACTTAAAATATTTTGTTTGTGGGACCATGAAGATATGTAAACCTGATCTTGTAATGACGAATGTTGCCTGGTGCCCTGCCATGGTAGCTGAGTCTGGTTGATACCATCAGGAAATGATATGTCCCTTACTCATCTGAGTTTCCCCTTATGCCATCGTATTTGATGAAACTCAATGTTAATTACATTTGAGGTGGTTGGCTTGCGTGTTTCAACATGTATTGGATATTTTATATTCTCCGAACTACTGTTAGATGGACGGCTATTGATTGATCACCGGGGATGCAAAACTTGTGATGGTTATAGTAAGTTCAGGTTCACAGAGATCTGCATGGAGACATGGAGTATTGACTTTTTTTAGCTGAGTTTCAATTTCACACAAGGCTGATACGTGTTGAACTAAAAATGTCATTTCTATTATCGAAAGCAACCATTCAAAATGAGTTATAACTTATGTAAGGTCCTAGCACTAGCAGTGTAGATGATCTAACTGGACCATCCTTTTATTATAAATCTGTATGGATTTTTTTCCCACCAAACAGAATGCCACAAAAGCGTGGTCACTGAACTGATGTCTTTTCCCCTTTTGTGGCATGCTTTGTTGTTGTGGGTCTTGGTTCAGGACTTCTGGTTTTGTCTTCATACTTTTTTTTTTGGCTATACTTTGTGGTGTTTTGTTCTTTTGTGTTTCTGCATTTGATGTTGGTGCGAGCAAATCCGTAATTTATATAAAAATCCATTAACATCTGTTTTCTGCTCTTCAATTCACATTTGCGTTTGTTTTCTGCTTAAATCAGAATCATGAGTCATATAATATGAGTTAATCACTTCTTTATCAATTTTAGTGCTCTATGTTTTGTATTAAATAGTTGAACACACATTGACATATGGTGCCACAGGATGATCTATATTCAATATGTATTACAAATGTAAGCTCTCTTTATAATGTTGAAATTGTTTTTTAATAGTTCCTATTGAGACTATCGCATCATTTAGAAGAATGAAGAAACTCGTTCAGGACCCCTTAGTAATTGCAGCTGCACTCAGGACATCACCAAAGCTGGTAACATTTTGCCTTTTCATTCTGTTCTGACACTGAAATTTCTAATGTTTGTCAGTAATGCATGTACAATTGCTATTTAATGTTTTTATGTATTTGAGACATAATTGTCCACTTATGCTCTTTTAGGTTGTAAGTTCAGATGGGAAAAGGATCAGGAGGTTACATCCGTTGCCACAGAATGAATTGAATGATTCAAAGGTGAATAGCCGATTCCCTCCTCACTGGAATGTATTATATTAGACATCGGAGTTTTAACCATATTGTATTCGCAGAAAAACACAGTTTTGGTGGAGAATCTACCTCCAGATTTCTCCATGGAGAGTATACAGGAAAAGTTTGGTACAGTTGGCAAGTATGTCATCTAGACATTTGTAGTTGTCTGCTTAATTGCATGGACTGATTTTATTATATCCTGACACTGCAAGTCACCTTTTTACATCTTAGAGTTGTGAAGATAACAATTAATGATCCAGAATTAGCGAAAGAATCTTCAACTGCTAGGAAGCCTGGCTTCATTTTAAGTAGTAAGGTATGATCTCAACATCATGCAGTGTTCTCATTGTTTAAAATCTTGCTAATGTTTTAATTGGAAACCATTTTAAAATCTTCCTACTCATTGATAGCTTTGAGCTGTGGTCATTTGCTAACCTATATTTCCAAGTTACCACTTGTTGCAATCATCCATTCGATGTAAAATATGTTTGAATAATCCCTAGATTTCAGTATCTTTTTTTTACAGTCAGATCATTTTTGGTGTATCCTTTCCACCAAATAAGTTGTTAATTGAGCAGATTTGCACAGGTTCATGCCCTTGTTGAGTATGAAGCAGTGGAGGCGGCAGAGAAGGCTGTGAGTTGCTGATCCTATCTAATAATAGATTTGGTAAAGGATACTTAGCAAGTCTAGAATAATCAACTTTACTTTGTTCATGTGTTCTGGTAATATTAGGTTACTACCTTAAGTGATGAGAGCAACTGGAGAACTGGGATGAAAGTCAGGCTTCTGTATAAGGGATCAGGAAAGCAAAACAAATCTTCAAAAGAAAATCAGGATACAGTTTCCAAATATAACAATCAGAATCAGTATTCAAAAGAAGACCAGAAAACAAGCTCAGAAAAGAACAGTGTTGCTGATTCAGAGGAGAGTACCAAGGACAAGGAAAATCTGAACTCCATTTTCACCACTGAGGTCTGAAATTTTCCGTACACTTAAGTCCATTTTCTGTTGGCTCTAGCCAATTATCTGGTAGAGTTTCGTACACACGTGATCTGACAGTACACAAGCTGATCACTTCCTGTTTGTACTTTCTTGATGACACTTTGTTCTTGACCTATATGCTGGGAGCTTGGGACTGGAAAGTCCATTTACATTTATTTCCTAGTAGAATTTTGCTTGTTGAGATATAATAACTATCTGCATTGCATTCAAATGTTGGCATCATTATCCTGGATATACTTTTGCTTATAACCTGTTGGTTGTACATATAGACTGGGCGCCAACACCAAAAGCCAAATCTTCAAGGAGGGCGAAAAGGCCGGTACAAAGGTCAAGGTCAGATTCAGCAAAATACAAACAAACAAGGTATTTATACACTTACATGTTGTAATGAATTTGTGAATGCTATTTTCTTTGTATAGCAATACTACAACGACAGTCCCTTTTACATGTCATGAAGTGTATAACGAGACATTCTCATATTCATTCATTGGGAGGGTAGCCGGCAAATTCTTGCTGTAGAATAGTGAAAATATTTACGTACCGTGATGATTTCCTGGTCTATGAGATTATAACCATAGCATCTTCCACCTTTATCTAGAATATTGTCCTGGGATTTTATAGGCTCATAATTTTTAGCATGCTTATGCTAAAAACAAATCATATTACATCTGCCCAGAAGCCTGATTCTCCTTCTATGTGATTTCTCGGCACCCAAAAAAACATGTAACAAGAATCAAGATAACAGCTTGAAATTTCCATAGTTCATATCCATTCTCAACATGTTCGTATTGTATATGTTTTGCAACTCTGCTAGTGGGTGATCACTGGTCAATATGATTTGTTTATTTAATTGTTTTTGTTTGTTTATTTTTGCATATCAGGAAGTTCTGGTTCTGAGTCATTAAACAAGCCTATCCCTGGTCCGAGAATGCCCGATGGAACAAGGGGCTTTGCGATGGGGCGTGGTAGATCTCTTCCGCTACTGAAGTCTGAGAAGGCTGAAGAGTAGAGCTACCCAAAGAGGCCCGGTAAAAACCTCACTGAAGCAACTTATCAAAAGAAGCCTGGCGAAATCTAACCAAAGACCTTTATCTTACCTTTTGTACAAAGAAAACCTTGCACGAGAATATCCAAGCTGTTTTCTGCATGACATGGAACGCAGAAGAAAGGGAATGACTTGTACAGAGCCGCAACTCTTTTTGGGATTTTTCTGAATTCACTCGTTTGGAGGGCTGTTCTGGGAAACTAGGTTTTGCGACCGTCTGAAGCTGTGCTTGCGTATCAGGAGGACCTGTTTCTGGGAAATTTTGCTCAGAATTGAATTGTGAATGAAATTACTGTTAAACATTGTTCGTTCTGTCCTGACCTGGGGGCTGTTGTATATCATGCTGCCTGTTTGCCAGTAAGGCTGCCCTTTCTGTGGCCTAGGAGGCTGGGTCGCTGGGATCGTGCCCCTGCATTATCTGTGGAAGGGTCTACCACGTTGCAGCCCTCTATTCTGTGGGCAGGGTCTACCACGTTTGGCCCCTCATATGTCGTTAAACTTTGTAGTCCTGGTTACTCGCCCATCTGGATCTAGTGTCCAGTGACCAGTGATGACTGGTACACTTTCCCTCATTGGATCGGATCATAGGTACACTGAGAATCTGAGATAAACCACAAGTCCACAACTGCACAGCACGGATAAAGTCGCTTTAATTTACTGTCATTTGTAACGGATTGATACCATGTTGGATCTTGATCGAGCACACCCCGTGACCGTGAGCCCAGAGGGACTCCGCGATTTGCTGTTGTGGCGGCACCCACAACTGCGGCATCATGGCGCCGTCGTGCGGAGCAGCGAGCAGGCACGCCGTCATGCGGCCAGGAGCAGCCAGTTGCAAGTGTATGCAGCTACGTGCCTACGTAGCCTATGTGCATGGCCGGCCCAGCAGCCCTGTTGCTGCTGGGCGTTGTCAGGCAACGATAGAGGTGTGCTCCAGTCAGCAGTTTTTATACAATTTCGTCCTGTCGTGAGGCAAATCGATGAATTGTGTGCGTGTTGTTGGATTCTGTTGTGTTGACACGAGGACCATCTTCTGCCTGCCCGGCGGCTGCAAGCTATCAGAATTCGATACATTTTTGCCAAAAAAAGACACAATGTACTTCTATTGAGAACAAAAGTTAGTACACGTGAAGAACAATTGTTCGTACCGTTTCTGAAAAGATACGATAAAAAAGACAATACAATAAAATATTATAAGGTTTCTTCATCACAAACATGTGTTAGATGGGCGGTAGGGAGGCTCTCTCTTCCCCTCCTCCCTTCACCTCCATCAAGAACATGTCCCATTCTCTCATAGTCCCATGCCATTACATGCTTCCGTTTAAAAAAAAATGTATGGGTACATGTTGATGCAAAATTTAAGCTCGAACAGAATTTTGTGCAAAGAGAAATAAAAAAATCATCATGCAAAGAGATTTTGCTGTTCATTTCTGTCTTTTGCGTACTCTACACAGCTCGAATGATTACGGTTGATAGGACGCGCAAAAAGCGTGCCAAATGTTCTACTATTCTGAAAACACATTTGGTTCTTTAGGTTGTCCGCACTCGTCATACTCTATTTTCATCCTCTAAAAGAAATATTCTGTCCTGGTCATCAACATCCTGTCCTCTATACCAATTTTTTCCGCACCCGTCGTACTCTATATCTCATCCTCTATTCCAACTACCAACTATGGGACCCACGCGTCAGATTTTTTTAATCAACTTTTTACCCCTCACCTAACGCCTCCTCCCTATCTCTCTCCACACCGCATCCATCTGCGGCTCCGCGCGCCCGCCTTCTCCCTCGCCGCCCCCTCCCATCGTGCCGATCTCCCTCCGGCCCCCGCCCCTCCCCACGCCGCGCCGCGGCCGCTCCCACCCCGGCGCCGCTCCTCCGCCCGGCTCGATTCGGCGGCTGCGAGATGCGTGAGATTCGGCGGCAGCGGCACCATACGTCCCGGTTCGCTGTACCCGCCGGCCCTCGGGTTCGTGCTTGTCGTCCCGTCC
>CM014274.1:18064240-18086351 GCA_004135705.1 Alloteropsis semialata
ATCGGGCGGCTTTTGTGTAGTGGCTTTTGACTTTTTGCTGTTCGGCATGGTGGTACTTCGGAACGAACCACGGACGGCGCCAAACTGTTGGGTGTAACTTCCCACACAGTGGAGAACACAAACACTTCCCTATGTCCTAGGAAAACAACACATTATACAACCAAGTGCTTTTTGTCTCCCAAAAAATCCGATCCCGTATTGCGAGTCGAAGCTCTTATTTATAGAGTGAACATCCATGAGTTTGATTACAATGATACCCTTGCACACTCTTACTTTAAGCCTTGTTTACAACAATGCCCTTGCAAACCGTACTAAAGATACCCCTACACGGGTCATTTCCTGCTGTGGGCCCCGTCCGAAGCCCGTACGAGTCCCCTCGGGGCCCCACAGCGCTTCGAAGTCTCCACCTTCTTCGCACTTCCCGAAGTTCATGGCAGCACTTCGCCCGACTTCGGCCTTTATCCGGAGTCGCCCCGCATTCTCTGGGACGACGCCGCGGCCTGCTTCGCGCCCGAAGGTACCCGAAGTCCTGTTATCAGCTATGCCTGACTTCAGAGCTATCGCTGATTCTATCGTGGCACTTGGACAGACCGTCACGGCCATGCAGGCTGCTCAGACGGCCAAGGATGAAAAGTATGATCTGAGGTTTGCCTCCATCCTTGAGCAGCAGCAGAGGATGTATGAGGAGCAGCGCCGACTTGCGGCAGCGCAGGAGCAGCAGCGCCAGCAGAATGAGATGTACTTCCGGCTCCTCTTTCAGCAGATGGGGGTTCAGATGCCTTCACTACCGGTGACTCCAGCTCCACTACTTCCACAGCTTCTTCCGAGTCCGGCCGGTCCAGCACTTGACCCGATCAGACCTATGGCAAGTGTTGGTGGATTCGTCCCGCCCCCTCCGGTGTCTGAGTCCGGTCCAGGTGTTCATGTGACCACTTCAGCTTCTGGCTCCGCGTCAGTGCCAGGCAGCTCTTCTACAGTGTCGAGGTCCCTTGAGGCCTCCTACTCACAGCTGACAGGCGAGAGCACACCTGACCCACAGCAGTTCCTTACAGAGATCTTACCTCCAGAGCAGCCACAGCAGTCTGACGACCCGACACTCTCAGCTCCAGTGACGACAGACTCCACCTTAGTCACTGCAGAGGTCGCCGGCTCTTCTTCAGTTCCCCAGACTGAGGCTACCGGCTCAGAGACCGAGGACCCAGTTGATGCAGCCGCGAGGACTCTCACTCCTTCTCCCGAGGACACCTCAGCTCAGGCTCCTCCTGCTCCAGATGCTTAGTCAGTTTTTGGTGTTTGACGCCAAAGGGGGAGATGTCAGGGGAGATGTGAGAGTTAGGAGGAGTTATTAGCACAGCTTTTGATTCTTTGTGTGAACTCTCATGTATCATGTTTACTTTTATACATTCGTACCTTGGCTTGCTACTTTGGTTGGTGACATGTGCTTGTGCTTAATTTCATATATATATGCCATGTCATGCTTGTTTTGCGTTTGTGCTTGTCCTTAATATCCTTCTCATACGCGTTGTCTTTATTTTCCTTTGGCTGTACTATAAAGGGGGGGCAAGAGTTGTAGCTTGACCTATAAGACTAGAGTATTAGGGTGATGCACACTTGTGAAATTCTAGCACTATGTAGCTTAAGTGAAGCCATGGAACCTTAGAAAGAAGTTAGAAACTCAAAGACTTTTCAATTGGACGAGTTTCAGTAACTTAGAATAGGTTTTCTGTGTACCACAGACTGTTGCGGTGGTGACCAAGATGGTCACCGCAACAGTCGGTGATGATAGGGCCATAAGGGCCGAGTGAAGGCAGAGGCCACCAACTGTTGCGGTGATTGTACTCAGGTACCACCGCAACAGTCGGTCATGTGAAGGCCAGATGGGCCCAAGTGATGGCAACCACCGGAAGTTGCGGTGCTCGGTCGAGCAGCCACCGCAACAGTCGGTCCTGTTGGGCCAGAGACGAGTTCGTCTCTGGTTTGGCGGACTGTTGCGGTGGAACGGGGTTTTTGACCCCACCGCAACAGTCGGTCCTGTCACAGTTACCGGTTGTTTTGTGTACTGTGGTACACCACCGATTGTTGCGGTGGTGGTCTCTATACCCCACCGCAATAGTCGGTCGTTACGAAGTTTTCAACATGTCAAGTACCAACGGCTAGTTCTTTGGTTTCGAGTATAAATACTTGGTGTATAGCTCCAATTCAGCTCTCTTGCGACCTGAGGAAGTTCATAGTCATATTTAGGAGCTAAGAGCAAGCAAAGCAATAGAAGAGAAACGCCATAAAGTTATTATGGATAAGATTAATGCTTTCAAAATGCTTCGTCATGAAAATGCTAATCAAATGTATTCTTTCCTACAAATTTAACTTGCATGCCATGACCTAAGTAAAAAATGATTTATTGGTGCCATAAATAACACAAGGTTCAAGCCAGTTCCAGACATACAATATTGTACAGAAAACAATTAAACACACATTTATGGAAACAGTGTCCATTACCAACAGCCACATGTAGCATTAATCAGATAACAACTACAATTAAACAATCGTGGTGGGCAAGAAAATTTGTAGCTCTGTTAATACAGAGCTCCACCATCGCCTCCTCCATAGCCACCTCCTCCATAGCCACCTCCGTACCCACCTCCAAAACCACCAGAAGCACCAAAGCCTCCACCTGAACCACCAAAGCCTCCACCTGAACCACCAGGACCAGCACCTCCTCCTCCAAACCAACCTCCAAAGCCAGTAGGCCCTCCTCCGCATGTTGGAGGTGGTGGTTGTCCATACATTTGGCTGTTCACCTGGATGAACCGGAGCCGATCCTCAGGAGTTGGGCAGTCATCCAGAAAGAATTGACACCAATAATTGTCCCTGAACAGCTGCATTGCCATGAACCATACCGGGCTACCCTTAGGGTACCCATCAGCAACCACCAGCTCCAAGCATGCCTTTGCACTCTTTGCTTGCTTCTCCTGTTCCATTCTAGCCTTACTCTCGTTAGACATCACCGTCAGGTCAGCAAGCCTGTTCAGTGCGTCTCCAGTGGAACAGCTCCTGCTCTTCTTGGTGGAGCCACCAGATGTGCCACCACTGGGACTGGCTGCCCTCTTGCCTTTGCCTTTAGAACAACTGCGACGAGAAGGGCCGCCACTTGAAGGTGGCTGCTGCTGCATGACATGTTGCAGCTCGTAGACGTTGATTGGCTGCTGCTGCTGTTGAACCTGCGCCTCAGGAGCGGCCACAGCTCCAGGGACTATTGAGTGGTCCCCAACCACAGTGCGGCCATGGAACACTGCATAGTGCAACTCAGGAAACTTGAGGGGTTTCTTCTTGAAGCAGCGAACATTCTTCCTCATCTGCAGCAACAAGGAAATAGCATGTGTTAGAAAATGATAAGTGCCGTAGATCAGTACAAATAGCGAACATTGTTCTCTAATCAACACAGCACAGGTGCAGTAGATCACTGGACACGTTATTGCAAGCAATCACAAGAAAAGCAGGTCCTAATCAAGCAGTTTCCTACTCAGAGCAGGTCCTAATCATGCATTCATGCAGTTTTCTAATCAAAGCAGGTCCTAATCAAGCAGTTTCCTAATCAAAGCAGCTAATCAAAAGAGTGGCAGAACCAAGCTGGGGCCTGAACTATCACAGAACCAAAAGACTGAAATATTTATGCTTAAGCCATACAAGTCCACTACTTCAGTACATATTCAGAGATGACTGAAGCACCAAAATAACACATTTCCATCTACTTTCCAGGTGAATATACAAATAGCATAGTATTATGTTGTATACTGCTAACTAATTAAGTAATCCAACAGTACATAAGACACCACATATAAGCTATATCTAGTTACAAGTTCTATCATTCTGTATGGACAAGGATGATATTTACAGTGTGCTACAAATATATGTTTTTTGTGTTACTTCCAAAGCACGTAGAGCATGCCAAGCGATATTGCAAGGAAAAACAGCATTGCATTATAGTACAGTTTCTAACCCAAATCCAACATTTCCCATCATAAGATAAAGATCCCCTCTAAGTGGTATCAGCCTTGCATTGGAGTAAAAAGAAACGTTTCAGATCATCAAAAGTCACTACTTATTCTGTAGGATAGATTATCTCTAGCCATGAACATGTAACAGCAAAGAAATGGCTTGCATGTGTTGTAGAAAATGCATACCTGTTCTCGTTGCTGCCACCAGTCATCATCCGCGAGGATGGCGCCGGTTAGCGGATCTCGGCCAAGTCCAGTAGCTGTGCCTTGCAACCAAGTCCAGTTGGAGTACTTCCGGTGACATTGCTCCCAAAGGTTCTTCAGCTGTGCCCTGTCGCTCTCCTTGCCGGTCCGCTCAACCATCTTCCTCATCAAGTTGTTGTATCCTTCGTTGGAGGGGCAGGTTCCGGTAATGGTACGTGCTGCGATTTCCTCAACGCAGCTCTGTAGGAAAGCGTGGACCTCGTCGTCGCTCCAGTGCGCATGCTTGCGAGCAGCCATCTGTAACGCAGCGTCAACCGACCATCTGTTGGGTGAAAGAAACGGAGAAGAAGAGAGGAATTACCTTCGTAAGTCGATTGCAGCGAAGGAGGTCCCAATCAAGAGAGCGAGCTATTGCCGCTGGAGTGAGGCGCCGGACGAGCTGCCACACGGATTGCTGGGAATCCACGACAATCTCGTACAGGCGTACGGCAACAAGGTCCACCTCGGCTTCTGAAGAAGGAGCGGACGACGCGTCCGAATCGGGCGAGCCGCAGGAGTCTTGACTGGAGTCCAGGGCGCCGGCCACCTTCTTGCCTACGGGAGAAGTTGATGGCAGCCGCGGACGAGTGGAGGGGGAGGCGATGTCCTGCTGAGCTCTCTTGCGCTTGCCTTTGGTTGGCATGGCAGCACCGGAGGGCTCGGGCTTTATGGTGTCCGCGGCGTCATTCCAATCGGGGAGGCGACCTGCACGCTGAAGGTAAGGACACACGCGAGAAAAGCAGTGCGCGGCAGATGCGACGGCGACTGACCTCTCGCTTCGCTGCTGTAGCATCTTTCCCTTCCTTCGATGTCCCTTCCTTCGATGCGTTCTCGAGGCAGAGATTCGTCTGCCTCAAGCGCGGCCGACCGCCCGTGCTTGAAGGGTCCCTATCGCGGGCCCGCAGCAAGGGCACGCCTTGGCTTTGAGTGTTCGGCGTCGGGCGGCGGCGTTGCTGGTTCAGAGCAGCGGCGCCCCCGAATCTGGCGCAGCGGGGGGGCGTGGGCAGCGGCCCCGTGCCGACGCGTCGGCCCCCACGGCGAGGAGCTCGATGGCCGCGAAAGACATGGACGCGGCCGCCGGGCGGGGAGAGGCTGGTCGCCCCCCGGCGGCTCCGGACAGCGGGCGGGCGTGGCTGGCACGTCGATGGAGGCGGCGGCGGAGGGGGGATGGAGGCGGCGGCGGAGGGGGGATGGAGGCGGCGGCGGAGGGGGGATCGGGATCCGGACTGCGGCGGAGCGCACTAACGCCGTTACCAACTCCGGCCCATCCCGTCAGCACATATAGGCCTCCAGCATCAGTCGCGCCATCAAGCGAGGCGCGACTAAAGCATAAGTCGCGCCATGGTACGTGGCGCGACTCATTTGGTCCTAAATGGCCTAGCTGGGTCCTGAGTCGGCCGCCTTGTTGGCGCGACTATCGCAGCAGTCGCGCCATGAAACGAGGCGCGACTAAAGCATAAGTCGCGCCATGGTACGTGGCGCGACTCATTTGGTCCTAAATGGCCTAGCTGGGTCCTGAGTCGGCCGCCTGGTTGGCGCGACTATCGCATCAGTCGCGCCATGAAGCGAGGCGCGACTACAGTCGCGCCATGTATCGAGGCGCGACTGACCACCAACTGTTGCGGTGGTGATATGAAACAAGCACCGCAACATCCGGTGACTCGGTCATTGCAATCAGACAAAACCACCACCGAATGTTGCGGTGATGTAAAGTTGAGAGACCACCGCAACAGTCTTTCATTCCAGTACCATATTTGGTTAAGTCCCTAGGGCACCGACTGTTGCGGTGATGGCAGAGATTAACCACCGCAACATTCTATCAGTCCAACAGGGCACCGACAATTGCGGTGACCGAACCAGAGAGCACCGCAACTTGCTGTCATTGCGGATTTGCATTTTCTAAGTGGATTTTGATTTGAATTTTGCTAAACCAAGTCTTGTCTCACGTCCAAAGGTTCAATAGGAACTAAATGAACATGGATCGAGGTGCGACTAAAGCATAAGTCGCGCCATGGATCGAGGCGCGACTCCCGCATCTAGTGCATGCCGAACCACTTTCCAACCTGCATAAGTGCATGAAGCAATGCACCATTTCAACAATCATCTAGTCACACGCCCTATAACTCTGTAGAAATGAATCCTTCATCCTTTTTAGCCACTTCATGTAGAACTTTTACCCACGAAAATCAAGTAACATAGAAGAGAACACAAGATTGGTTTAAACATGACACAGACAAAGTTCAAAGTCTGCCAAGTTTGAAACAACACATACAGAGTCCAACAAAAGGAAAAAGGACATAAACATAGTACATGACAAAGACATGGGAATTCATACACTTCCAGCATCATGCCTAATCCGACTCACACCCAGGGAACACCTCGTCGTCGCCCCAATCCTCCTCGTCCTCATCATCCGAGCAAATGACGACCTCTCCTTTGCCCTTGGAGTCTCCTTTGCCTTGCCTTGCCTTTGGGTTGGGCAAATCTGACACTAGAGCCCTCATAGCCTCCAGCTGTGCCTCTTCTGCCCTCTGCCTCTTCATGTTCTCTGCCTCTCTAGTCGGCGGCGTCAGACTTTCAAGAATATCAGCATCTGACCTCCTCCTAGAATTGTTCAGCCACACAGGCTTGTCCTTCTTCTTTCCATTTGGTCGAGGCCACAAACCCATCTGTCGCGCATCCTTCCTTTGCTTTTCCTTATGGAACTTGAGAAAGGTCCTCAGCACCTCTGGATGGAGTCCCGGTTTCTTTCTCCTTGCAATCTCATCCTGTACTTGCCGCTCAAAATAATGGGCCTCATAGTCACACTTTCGAGTACTCTGCAAACAACAAAACATACATTTCGTATCCTTCAACATAAACATATCAACCTTATATAAGCGGATATTGATTTGAAGTCACGCTAATGAACTCACCAAATCATCGCCAACCATATGCCCGCAATAGTATCCTATTCCAAGCTCCGAGGGCAGTAAACCATGATTAGCTACTACACCACAAGCACACTTCCTATCTGGGGCAGGGTCAATGTTCCGCTTTTCCCCCTTTTTCCTCCTAATCCCTTCCTGCTCAGGCCAATAAGATTTGGGACCGTAGTCATATTCCGAAAATGAACAAACCGGATACCTATTCTGCTTTTGTGTAAAACATGAAATTAGCAACCACAACAAATTAAGCAATGCCCAATGCAGATGGATGAAAACTAGATTACACTTACGGCTGTACGGTTGGGACACCCGAAGGTGCGAGGCCAAGGACAGTTGGGCATCTGCCGACTAATCTCAGCTGGATCACCGCAATTGCATAATGGTGGATTTGACATACGTCTGGCAATGGCTTCTTTCTTCTCCTCAGCTGTCATGGGTGCTGGGTTAGGAGGAGGAGGTAGCCACCGCTGGAAAGTCTCATAATTCTTCGCGGAATTGGGTCTGAAGAGAAGAATGCGTTCATCCACCATCTCAGGGCCATCTATCCACTGAAAAAAGTTGCATTGCTCCCAGTCCTGCATCAACACAACCAAATTAGCAAATCTTCATAATATATGAGAGTTTCGGCAATCAAGTAAGACAGTCTATGATTGCATTATCATACACGGTAATCAGAACACGTGTAGTACGCTCGAGCCGCAGTATCTGGATGCATCGATTGAGTGACCTTCGCAGGCTTCCCACACTCACACAGAGGTTGCGGGAGAGAGGGAAGAACAGGCGCATCCTTGCAAGACACGTCGGGATAACTCTTCTGTCCACGTTCCTTCCACTTTCTCTCACGCCACAGGGCATCCATTGATTTCCTGCACAATGTCTCAACCCATGACTTTATATAAAAAAAAACTTAAACCATTCAAAATAAACGCACAAGCAATGTAACACTGTCTCACAAACTTACATTGGTGCAAAGATACTTCTATTTCTAATCCTAAGTCATTCACTGCTCAATTCCACTACTAATAGTCCTGGTTTGTTGTCTTCTTTGGTTAGGAGGTCTATTTCTTTTGGTAGGATGCAAATTTTTTGGGCCCTCTTTGTGCCGTTCTATGCGGTGTCCTGGTTTGTGGCATATACCACAAAGTATTGTGGACTTGTCTTGGTTGAAGTCCCCGTAACCGTACATATTATCTCCATAACCATTAGATGCATCCATCTCGTTACGGAGACGCTTTTTCTTCCTTCTCCCAACCTTGTCCTTCTTTGTGGTACTATGCGGTATATACTCAGGACCGTTGTACAATGGCCAAGCTGAAGGGTCAAGTATAGGCTCAAACCGGGGTGTCCAGGTCTTTAACACGGTAGCCTTTAGGTAAAACTGAGAGGTATATAAAGCGGCCCGATGATCCACCCCTCTAACACGGCACGAAGCAATCATATGGGAGCAAGGCACATGCAACAACTGCGGCACGCAACAAGTACAAGTCACATGTGTGAGGTCAACCTTGTATATACGACCACCTGTACTCTCACCCCCACCGTTAGAGCGTTTGCGGTCCTAACGGAGTACACATAGGAGTTAGGGTCAAACAACTCTGCTGCCATGGTATTCGCCTTGTCCTCTTCCGTGCTTAGCAGTTTTGCCGCACCTTTGCCCCACAAATTCTGGTTTGGCCTCGCATCAATTTGACTTTTCGCTTTCTGCCACCTTTTAACAAAGTATGAATTGACCTTGTAGAAGGTGTACTCAACAATTGCTGACACTGGCATGCCGCGAATTCCTTTAAGTACCTTGTTTAGGACTTCAGAGATATTAGTGTTGCAGACACCAAACCTCCAACCACCTTCGTCAAAGGCATTGCACCACTTATGCATGTTTTCCATTTGACTGTCAAGCCACTCTGTCGCTTCTTGATTCATCATTTTCTTAAGTTTCGCAAGCCGTATGCCAAAAGTTCTCTCTGCCTTTGATGCACATACCAACTTCAATTGTTTTATTACATTCTTGTTTTTGTGCCTATGCCATATGTTTGCAGCAAAGTGACGCATGCACCAACGGTGCACGATCGGTTGGTAACCATCAATGTGCTCTTCTACAGCGTTTAGAATGCCTTGGTGCCTATCAGAAATTATACAAATCTTTCGGTCTGGTCCCACCACATCCCTACGCACCAAATGAAGGAACCAAGACCAACTTTCATTGTTCTCGCTCTCCACCAAAGAAAAGGCGAGCGGTAACAACCGATCCTCCCCGTCCACTCCCGTCGCAATCAACAAAGTCCTCCTATACTTCCCGGTCAAAAAAGTGCCATCAACACTAATCACCGGCTTGCAATGTTTGAATGCCTCTGCACATTGTGGAAAGCACCAATAAACACGCTGCATTACTTCCTTCGTTACCCCATTGTGCAACTCCACTGCACCCGTGGTCCTTGTGCACCACTTCATCCCCGGATTGTAATGAGCAATAGCATGTAGAATCCGCGGAACCCTACTATAGGCGTCAATCCAATCACCCCACAGCATGGCCATGGCGTGTTGTTTAGCCCTCCATGCCTTGCCATACTTCACCCGATAATTAGTGAATCCAACAATTGCTTCAACGAGCGCGGACACCGAAACGTCAGGGTCAGCATACACCAATGAAGCAATCCGGCCTGCGATATATCGTGCCGTACACTGAGAGTGCTCATGGATTGGTCGAGACGTACCACATGTGTGAGGCTGGTGCACTTTAGTTATCCTCCACTTCTGCATTTCATCAGTCATTGGACGGGCCCATACCTTCCAACCACATTGGAGTTGGCATTTTACTGTGTACCGTAACTTAGAGTCAGAGTGCACCACATCGTATGGTCGATGGTGGCGCACCGAGTAGTCCCTCAAAAAGAATTTCAACTCTTCCATGCTGTCAAATGTCATCCCTCTCTGTATCAACTCTTGACGACTGTCAGGCTCTAGAGAATTAAGACGCAAGCCGGAATCACAATATGCCTTCTTAGGGGTGCATGGAAGAGAGGAACCTCTGAAACACCCACATGAACTGCTCTAAGTTGTCTCAACTCCTCCATAGTGAAAGGAGCCAATCTTGCACCGAAAATTGTAGCCATACTAGATGACGGTTCAACCATAGGAGATGGTTGAACAAACGAGCGTCGATGCACCACATAGCTCGGTTCAACTGGTGTTTGTACACCATGCGTTGCCTCAACAAAAGGTGCTTCATTAACTTGTGTTGGCTCATCAAAAGGGGCTTCATTCATTGGTGTTGGCTCAAACACTTTTTCTTGTGTTAACGCTTCTCTCATTTCTTCTTCTTCTTCTTCCTCTTCTTCTGATCCCACGGAGATATCATCATCATCTTCCTCCTCGACATCAAAACTCCCCTCGTCTAAGTGATTGTTCACTAGACAATCATCATCTGAATCTGGCTCATTTACCATGTCAGCATCATATTCTTCATCGTCCTCATTCTCACCAACCTTATAATTACTTTCTACACACACCCTCTCACGAACTTCAACTACCAATTCAGCACAACTAACTTGGGACCCTTTCACCAACTCCTTGTAAAAAACCCAATCCTCATCACATGAAATTCTCATAAGCACATAATGAGCCCTTTTGTCACCGGCATCAAATCTACCATGTAGGATTATTTCACTCTGTTCTGGATCAACTTGGAAAATTGACTTAGCTCGAACAAAAACTTCATCAAATGAAGGAGGGCTATCAAATCTTGTGACTTCATGCTTCATCCTCTCAAACTCTCCATTCTCATTAACCGAACCGCCGGAGAAATAACGAACTAAGCGATCCATCTACACACATTTAATGGGCACATTTCTATTACCATTCATGGACTTATACAAAAACTACTAAAAGACCAACTATAACCAAATGTCAATACACTACTTACCACAACCCCATATAAAAAGACCATTCTACAAATGATCTACATTAGATCATAATTCTCATTTCTTGAAAAAATTAACAACAATATCTACCCACTAAAATCTCATCGAAATCGTTTCATGAAACACAATCTACACGATACAAAAGCGTTACCATAAATCAATTACCCGATAACGCTCAACTAATCTTACCCCTTTCGTACTACATTACCTAATCCAACCTAAACCCTAGGTTATCCTAGGGTTTCAAATGTCAAGAAAAATAAGCAAATGCCACAAATCTACACGGATAAAGTGGACGAGTTACCTTCCCGGAATGTTTTCCAACCGTTTCCCCTTCGAATCCGTGGAAGAAACAGGGGATTTAGAGGGGGGAGTTCGGAGGGGGCGCCATGGGAGAGCCTGAGCTCGGGTGGGAGGAGAAAGAAAGGGAGGAGGGAGAAGAAAGGGCTCGGGGGCTGTATACAGGCGAGTCGCGCCACGGCCTTTGGCGCGACTCAGTCACGCCAAGGCATGTGGCGCGACTGGTGTGGCCACATCAGCAGCCGAGCTGGCCGCCCGCGGCCGGGACGGCCGACGTGGCAGCCCAGTCGCGCCACATGCTCTGGCGCGACTGCCTCTTCAGTCGCGCCACGGCTTGTGGCGCGACCAAAAGGGTTATTTCTTGAAAATACAGTTCGGGTGGGGTTTTTTTTAAAATTTCAGTTTAAAAAGGATTAAAAAATAAAAAAAATTCGGCAAAGTAGCGCTCGCCAAGCTGGGGAAGCTTACCAGACAGGACGGTGGGGATCGCGGTCGCGGGGCGCCGCCGGGACCCAGAGCAGTAGCGGCGGCGGGTGGGGGCTCCTATGTGTCTTCCGCAAGATTTTTAAGTAAATCATCTATAAAGCCCAATTACAATATAAAAGGTCCAATTGTATATAACAGCTGCTGTGATTTTTTTTTCCTATTCCGTTCTGGTTCCACCTGCTGCCGAAACTAACCACGCGCTAGTTTTTTTTTAACGTCCACACGCTGCGGAAACTAACCACGCGCTAGACTTTTTTTTAACATGCGCGGAAACTACACGCGGGAAGGTTACAGTGCGCTAGCTAGACTTTTTTTGTTGCCTTTCATTTTTTGCTGGGTACGTGGTTCTAAGTGGGAAAATAAACGGGTGGGTACCAACTCACAAATTTAAGTTTTAAGTTGCAAATTACTAAAATAACTTCAGAAATATAGCTTTCAAGTACATAAAATAAGAAGGAGATGCACCTGGTAAATAGAAAACAAAATTAAAATCGACATACTAAGTGAATAGAACATGAAAAATAAAGTATTTGTTTGCAAATAATTTATAGTAAATGTTGACATAGATGTAGAGAAATATTGTCTGAAACATGCGAAATGTTGAGCTAATCTATAGAAAATTGTTGAACTAGATTTAGAAAAATGTTGATATATATTTAAAGAAATGTCGAGCTATCTGTATACAAAATGTTGAATTAGATTTTGATAAATGTTAGTCTATACTTAAAGAAATATTGACATGCAGTTAGAGAAATATTGAGCTACTATTACAGCCTTTTATGGCAGGTGGACTGAAGCCGAAGCAATTTAGCTTTCTATGGCAGGGGATACATGGTCGCCCCAAATCCCTAACATCCTTCTGAACCCGATAGGACGGAGTCGCCCCCAACAACCCTGAACCCTAACCAGTACAACCTTCTATGGCAGGGGACCAAAATCGAAGCAATTTAGCCTTCTATGGCAGGGGGTACATGGCCGCCCCAAACCCCGAACATGGTTCTGAACCCGATAGGACGGAGTCGCCCCCAAACAACCCAGAACCCTAACCGGTATATCCGAAGCCGAAGCAATTTGACCTTCTATGGCAGGGTAGCCGAAGCCGAATCAATTTGGCCTTCTATGGCAGGGGGTACATGGCCGCCCCAAACCCCGAACATGGTTCTGAACCCGATAGGACGGAGTCGCCCCCAAACAACCCAGAACCCTAACCGGTATATCCGAAGCCGAAGCAATTTGACCTTCTATGGCAGGGTAGCCGAAGCCGAATCAATTTGGCCTTCTATGGCAGGGGGTACATGGCCGCCCCAAACCCCGAACATGGTTCTGAACCCGATAGGACGGAGTCGCCCCCAAACAACCCAGAACCCTAACCGGTATATCCGAAGCCGAAGCAATTTGACCTTCTATGGCAGGGTAGCCGAAGCCGAATCAATTTGGCCTTCTATGGCAGGGGGTACATGGCCGCCCCAAACCCCGAACATGGTTCTGAACCCGATAGGACGGAGTCGCCCCCAAACAACCCAGAACCCTAACCGGTATATCCGAAGCCGAAGCAATTTGACCTTCTATGGCAGGGTAGCCGAAGCCGAATCAATTTGGCCTTCTATGGCAGGGGGTACATGGCCGCCCCAAACCCCGAACATGGTTCTGAACCCGATAGGACGGAGTCGCCCCCAAACAACCCAGAACCCTAACCGGTATATCCGAAGCCGAAGCAATTTGACCTTCTATGGCAGGGTAGCCGAAGCCGAATCAATTTGGCCTTCTATGGCAGGGGGTACATGGCCGCCCCAAACCCCGAACATGGTTCTGAACCCGATAGGACGGAGTCGCCCCCAAACAACCCAGAACCCTAACCAGTACAACCTTCTATGGCAGGGGACCAAAATCGAAGCAATTTAGCCTTCTATGGCAGGGGATACATGGCCGCCCCAAACCCCGAACATCCTTTTGAACCCGATAGGACGGAGTCGCCCCAACAACCCTGAACCCAAATCAGTACAACCTTCTATGGCAGGGAGACCAAAACCGAAGCAATTTAGCCTTCTATGGCAGGGGATACATGGCCGCCCCAAACCCTGAACATCCTTCTGAACCCGATAGGACGGAGTCGCCTTGACAACCCTGAACCCTAACCAGTACAGCCTTCTATGGCAGGGGACCGAGGCTGAATCAATTTAGCCTTACATGGCAGGGGGTACATGGCCGCCCCCTGAACCATACAACCTTCTGAACCCAATAGGACGGAGTCGCCCCCAACAACCCTGAACCCTAACCAGTATAGCCTTCTATGGCAGGGGCCCGAAGCAGAAGCAATTTAGCCTTCTATGGCAGGGGACATGGTCAGCCCTAACCAGTACAACCTTCTATGATATGGAGCATGGTTGGCCTTAACCAGTACAACCTTCTATGACGATAGGCCACCACAATCAAAGCTCCATGCACCACCGCACCACATTCAAAACGTTATTAAACTAGTATGGCTAGCATTTTAAAATGCTGGATCCAACATTTTGTAAACCAAAATTAACATTTCAATGAAACCATTTCAACATTTTTTAAAGAATGTTGAAATAGTTCATAAAAATATTAAAATAGTTCATAGAAAATGCTGAGCAAGTCCATCCAAAATATTGAACTAGTTCAAATGTCGAAATGGTAAATACAAATGTCGAAATGATAAATTCAAGGTTGAATAATCTTACATATGTCAACATTATGAAATATTTAGTTCAACATTTTGTTAAAACTAGATCAATATCTTGAAATTACTGTTTCAACATTTTCAAAAATTCATTATTGTTATATTACAGTTCGAAAGGAAGGATATTGAAAATGTTATTTAGACAATGTATCTTCTCATGAGATTAGCCATTATTTTTAAAAATGTTGATATAACATATTACAAATATTGAATGGTATATATTGAAAATGTTGAACTAGTTATTGAAATGTTGAATGTTCAAATAATTTTTTAAAAATTAACATATTGGATCTTATATCGTCATATTAATTCCAATGAATACCATAGTTCAAACGGATTTCAATTTGGATGTGTGGTTTAAGAGAACCGAGCATTTGAAGTTTGGAATTTGTTTTCAACCCATCCACCGCCCTCCTCTCACGTTGTGACATCTGTCCTCATCCCTGCTCTGTTCAATAGCAGTTGCGCGCACGCTTCGCCTGGTGCCCTCCGGTTTAGATGAATCTCATTCGTTAATGTCTGTTGCACGAATCTAAAATAGTGGAAGATGAGTTGAGTAAAAATCTTCCGGAAGATATATAGGAAATCCCGCGGCGGGTCCCCGAGAGATACAGTTCATATGGTGGTGTCTGGGTTGGGCTGCATTGCAGCGACAGGAGATTGGTAGACCAGAGCAAAACTTAGGCTGGGCCGAGAAAAAAGCCCAGTTAATTTCAGGCGTGTCCGACATGGAGGCCCGACCCGTCCGGCCGGGTTTTTCCATGTCAGATTAATCGGGCCAGCCGGCTAGGTGTACGGCTCAGCTAAAATTTTCCATCTAAGTTTCCAGTTAGGTTTTCCATCTAAGGTTCCATTTAGGTTTTTCCATTTCTGTTTAGTGGCTAACTAAAATTACGGCTCACTAACATTCTGCATGTATATCACAACATATAAAAACTAGTTGATTTTTCGCGTGTTGCTCCGAGTATTTGGCAACGATCAAATAGTCTAATAAGATTTTGTGGAAACAGTGAGGTGAACGAGAATAGACCCTAGTATAACTTCGGGCCCGACCCAGAGGGGGGTGTGAAGCGGGGTCGTCGCCCTGGTCCCCAAAAGCAAGGGACCTCTCTGAGGTATGTACAGCCGTATAGGGTATCCACTAGGCAGGTCGCAAAACGCGCGAGTTCGCAGCCGGGCACGACCGCACGAGTCCTCGTTCCCATCTGTCGACGTCTCATGCGCATCTCCAGCATCGTCGGCTCATCTCCTCCAACGAAAAATCGGTTCTATAATCTATAGTATCGAAAGATCACGACATCCGAAAAATACCATAAAAAATTAATCGTTCCATAAAATAGCATTTCAACCCTCAGTGGTCAACGCTCCTTCCCCATCGCTGCGTCACACCTAGCCTTTCGAGTGTAATAGAGGGGGAAGAGAAAGAAGATGGTGTGCCTAACATGTAGGCTATTGTCATGTCATTCACTCAACATCTAGACTAGATGCTATGTAGCAAAAATCACCTCTAAATAGGCCTATTTAGGGAATATTTAAATAAGATTGTATACTAAGGGGATACAATTTTGTAGTTCATGGTGTGAAGTATTTCACATTTGATAGTTGGGGGTAGGGGTACGTAGACATCCCTGGCACGTCACCATCCACGTCAGCCACCATATGCCAAAAATTACCTCTAAAACCGCTTCAGGAGTTAAAGGCATTGTATAATTAAAGAGTTAAACATCTTGTTTTATAGTTTGGATGGTTATAGAGATTTTCTCCTAAAATTTAGGCATCACAAGCACAACATCCGTACATATAGACTTCTCAAACGCGCGAGGCTAGTTATCTCGGTGTAGGCATTGTTTAGTTTCACCAAAAAGCACCAATTCCACCAAAAGTAACGCATTGAAAAATGTGCCCCCTCTCTGCAACACGCTTTCCAATTGTACTTTTTCTACAGGAAATTAGACCAATTTGACTGAACTAAGGGCCTGTTTAGTTCGGTAAGTTTCAGAAAGTTTCAAAAGAAAGCTACCATTGGGAAGCGTGTTCTGTGAGAGGGGGCACGGTTGTCAGTGTGAAAAAAGTTACAGTTTCGGCCGTGTTCAGATCGTTGGGGACAATAAATTGTCCCAAGGAATCTTGCATGCATGGAGTACTAAATGAAGTCTATTTACAAAACTTTTTCACAGATGAGTGCAACTTTGCGCGACGAATCTAATGAGCCTAATTAATCTATGATTTGCTACAGTAATCATCTTCTAATCGTGCGGTCAAAGGCCTCATTAGATTCGTCTCACAAATTTGCCAGGGGTTGTGGAGGTAGTTTTGTAAACTGACTTTATTTAATACCCCTAATTAATGGTCAAAGTAGGGTGCAAAAAATTTGCGCCACCATCTGAAGACGGCCTTCAATAGAAACTTTCTCGACTAAACAGGGCCTAAACAAGGCCGTAGTTCGATGCGCAGACGGCAGAAGATTCCCGAGCAGTGAGGACTGAGGAATTAGACGGACGCGGATCGGGGATTTGCGAACATGCTGCTGTCTGACGGAACGATACGCGCGCAGTGTTTTTTTTGGGCGCAAAGCTGCCACGAGACGATCCGTTGTTTTGTTTATCCATCCATCTCTGACACGGTCCATCCAGCCGCGCCGCCGCAACCGCAGTCCGCACCACAAACTACTCCCATCCGAGTCGCGCTTCCAAAGTTCCAATGCGCAGGCTCGGCACCCATGCGGGCATCCATGAACCATGATCCGTCCCCGCCGCGCTCCGATTCACCTCAGCATGAGGAACGGCCCGGCCTGCTCGATCACCAGTCATCACCTAACAAATCAAGCAGATCATCACCCGGGCACATTGGTGGTCCAGTCCAGGGCGCGGGGCGGGCACTGTCTCGTGACGCCTGAGTGAAAACGAAGCCCAGGTCCCGGCATGTGATCAACAGCGACGCGTAATCAAATCGCCCTCTCGCTCCCTAATCGTCCCCGAGAGGCCGAGACGCCTAATAATCGCGCCCGGTTCCAAGTACCCGCGCCGTGCACCGCGGTGGTTGTTGGCGACAGGGAGCGAGAGCCGCGAGACGACGCGGCCATTTCCGGGCGACAGCGACGGCCAGCTGATCCATTTCTAGCGCCCTCGGCCTCGCGCTCGCCACGCTCGATCGCTCCGCACGGATCCGGGTGCGCGGCGGGCGGACAGCGGCACGTGGACGGGGGGATTCCATGCCCACCTACATAACTGCCTGGCCTCGGCGCCTGCCCCTTTTCAGCTTTCGCTGCCACTTGAAACCGCCGACCCCCACCAACGCCTTCCCTTCCCCGCGCTACGCTTCTCCACTCCGCTGGATGGCTGGATCCGCTCGCTCGGTCGCTCGCTAGAGGAGAGGAGCCGGAGGCCGGAGCTAGGCTGGCGCAGGCTGTCCTCATGTTCCAAAAGTCTCGACCCATGTGACCCTCCAATTCCAATTCCCACCCGTCTCCATCCCCTCGCCCCGGCACAAGCTACCCGGGGGCCAGGACGGGTGCTGCGGGGCCGGTGTAGTGTAGTAGACTAGTAGCCACTGCACCACTATAAAACAAAACTCCGGGCGCCGGCGCCCATCGCAAGAGCGAGACCGAGCGCGCACTGCTGGCGGCGGCGAAGCTAGCACGAGAGCTGGTTCATCAGTAGCTCGCTGCCGGCCAGCCGGCGTGCGCATTGCCGGGTAGCGCGGGGGGGGGTCTGCGGATCGGCCGTACGTGTGCGAGCGAGCGCGGCGTCCAGCATGGCGCAGCTGCCGCCCAGGATCCCGGCCGCGGTGCACCACTGGCCGGAGGGCGGCCACCACGGCGCGGCGGCGTGGGCCGACGACTTCGCCGAGTTCGCGGCGTCGCGGCGGGGCGCGCACCGGAGGTCGCTCAGCGACTCGGTGGCCTTCGTCGAGGTGGCGCCCGCGGACGGCGCGGCGGGAGAGTTCGACCGCCTCGACGACGACCAGCTCATGTCCATGTTCCCCGACGAGGCCGGCGGCGGGTCGTCCGCGCCGGGGTCCGAGAACGGCGGCAGCAGCGACAGCGACGGCGACAAGCGCGGCGGCGCCGCCACCGGCAATGACGAGCGGAACGAAGCCGGGGACGGGCAGGCGCCGGCTCCGGGGCAGGCGGCCGCCGCCTCCACGGAGCAGATCCGGGACCCCAAGAGGGTGAAGAGGTGAGCCCTATCGAGCCCCATGCACGCACGCGTCTTTGGTGCACGAACAATGCATTCTGCAAGCAACCCAGCTTGATCTTCAGCCTGAAACGCTTGCATGGCAATGCTGGTAGGATCCTGGCCAATCGGCAGTCGGCTCAGAGGTCGCGGGTGAGGAAGCTGCAGTACATCTCCGAGCTCGAGCGCAGCGTCACGACCCTGCAGGTATACAGAATTCACAGCGATATGCAACTTCTCAAGCTAATCTCATAAAGGTCATCATAATGCATAAGAATTCTAGCTTCAGCGTAAAAACAAACTCAAGCTAATCTCATGTCGAAACGCATGAGTCAAAAAGCTGCAATATGTGAATAGTAAACTACTCAAAATGGGCCTCGAGATCAATTCTAGGAGCAGGACCAGAACTTGACAGTAAAATTGGCAGGCTTCACCAATCCCTATAGATCTTGCCAAACATTCTGTCCTGACCTGGTGCAAAGAGCAGCGTACAAAACTAGTCCAAGCGTGAAAATTAAAGCACTGCACATGGCCGCAGTAGCAAAATTGCGCAAGAAAAATTACTTGTGCAAACACGATCGATTTGGCAGCTCCGTCAAACGTTCTCGATCGATCGATATAGACATGCATGATGAGGATCACAGTTGCAGCTCGATTCAAACTTTTTTTTAACATGATGAAGGAAGAGCTTAACTTTGTGACCAAATATTATCGTCCCGGTCTCTACATACACGCCGCGATTAAAATGCTGATGCACCAGCGCCTATTGTCGCGCGCCACGACACGATGCCACAATTCACGGACACATCAACTTGGCAGGCGATTAACTTGCACATGCATTAGCAGGCAAGGGTAGATACCAGATAGGAGTAGATCGGGAGCACAGGCTGGCCAGCAATAGCAATAGCAACAGCGTCGCAAGTGATGAGCCCATGTGCATGTGGAGGCCGCGCGCGCCGGCCCTTGGCATGCGGCCGAGACGGACGATCATGGAAGCCCCAGGGCTCTCTCCTCTCCTCCCTCCCGTGCATGCGCGCCGATGTCTTTACCCCCTCTCCTCCACGGCCGGTACCAACCCCACGTAGCGCCATGATCCAAGAGCACATGCCTCCGCATGGCGCGGTGGTCCCTGGCGCGCGTGAGCTAGTGCTGGATCAGTTCGCCGGGCACGGATCCGTCGAGCTGGTAGAACACGCGCCTTGCCTCCTTGCGTGCAGGACCGATCTGGTTGGGTTAGTTGGTTAATTACTCGGTTATTGCCGAGTGCCTTCACGCAAGCGTAGCATGTTGGAGTATTTACTGGTCGCATTTAACAATCCGGCGGCGTGTCAAAGCTAGGGTTAGTATCCCTTTGGGATGGATACTCTATATAGCAAAATGGGGTCGAGCTCTTCTTTGTTTATTCATGGCTGCACATGCCGCAAGCTAGGTACAGATCAAAGGTACACACATGCAGATTCCAAATAACTTAGAATTCAGCTTGATTGCAGTTGCAGCTTAAGCCTTAAGCTACACACACATGCAGTGAATCTGGAAACTGTCCCAGGGGAAATTCTTCAGAATAATTAAAAATCCAGCTTGCTTGCTCTGCTACTGGTTGTAAGCCGATCGTTTAATTGCTCTGCAGAACGAGGTGTCCGTGCTGTCTCCACGGGTGGCGTTTCTGGATCAGCAGCGGACGATCCTGACCGTCGGCAACAGCCACCTCAAGCAGCGGATCGCAGCGCTTGCACAGGACAAGATCTTCAAGGATGGTAAGTGCCGTGCTTTGCTTGGGGTAGCCAAGTTATAATTCAACTAGCACTGCTAGTTCGTAACTCATAGCTAGAGTGCTAATAATGCGTGCCACTGAGAGTGAGGCGTTATGGGCCAACGAACATCACTCATGAGCCAAGACTGAAGAAGCTTTTTCCCTTTCTTCTTTTTTTCAGCTCATCAAGAGGCGTTGAGGAAGGAGATCGAGAGGCTGCGGCAGGTCTACGAGCAGCAGAACCTCAAGATGTCAGCCGGGACAACTGCTTCTGACCACGGGCCGCCGCCTCCGGTCCGCGCAGAGAAAGAGCTCATGAGCTAGCTCATCCTCATCCATGCCTGTCCGAGTGTCCGGTGTCCGCTGTGCAGTCCGCCTTATCATTAACTGCAGGGAACATTGCATCATGATTTCTTTTTTCAGATTCTGTGGATGTTTTCTTCTTTTTCAGCTTCTTCTTATTCTTTTTTTTTCCATTGACATGTGCATTAATTCTTTGTACTTTACTTTTGGATTTGGTTACTGTGAAAATTGTGGCAAAGTCATCAGAAAAACACTGAACTGTCATGTAAATCATCATTTTTGAAGCATCACATCTCTGGTAATCTTTATAGCTCTAGTTTTTTTTGCTATGGTTTTTTTTTTTGGTCAGACCTCTTGGAGCAACTCCAGTGGAGGACCCCTACCCTAAATTTTAGGGTATTCCTCCAAAAAATCAACTCCAGCAGGGCCCCTAAATAAACATGCATTTTTCATGCCCACCCAAATTCCAGCTCCAAGCCCCCATTCCAAGGGGCCTCCAATTCACCCCCAATAACGTGGGTCCCACCATTTTATTTTCGTTTTCCTTTTTTTTTCTTTTCTTCCACATCTGCATCCCCATCTTCCCCGCAGCGCGTCGCGCGCCGCCGCTCCCGCCGGCCCCGGGGCCTGTTGCCACCGGCGTCGCCTCCAAGGACGTCACCATCGACGCGGCCACGGGCCTCTGGGCGCGCCTCTACCTCCCCAACCTCTCCGCGCGCGTCGACGCCGGCGGCGGCGAGGACAGGCGGCTCCCCATCGTGCTCTACTTCCACGGCGGCGGCCTCGTGGTCGGCTCGACGGCCGACGCCCCCGAGCACGCCTTCCTCAACCGCCTCGCCGCGCGGGCCGGCGCGCTCGCCGTGTCCGTGGAGTACCGCCTCGCGCCCGAGCACCCCGTCCCCGCCTGCTACGACGCCGCCTGGGCCGCGCTCATGTGGGCGAGCCCGGAGGTGGTTTCCGCGACGCGCCCCAGCTCGTGCTCCAACCCGAGCTCCACGAAGAGCGCCACGAACTGCGCGTCCTCCGACCGCATCAGCGCGATGGCGAGCTCGAGCGTGTACAGCCGGATGCGCGGCACGACCATGGACGGGCGCCCGTACTCCCGCAGGACCAGCACCAGAGTCCGCGCCAGCGCCGCGTCCGTGACGCCCGCCGTGGCGAGGCTCGCCCGGAGCTCCCCTGGCTGCATGAACCAAAGCATCTGCGCCGCAAGGCCGAGGGAGATGTTGAGGAGCTTCGTCTTCTCCACCATGATATGGCGCAGCACCTGTGCGAGTCATCAGGAAGGGAATTCAGGAAATGGTGGTTGAC
>CM014274.1:18090885-18110399 GCA_004135705.1 Alloteropsis semialata
CGTTGAGTAATCTGTTAATATTCTTCTTTTGGGACAATAGGAGCAATTTGGCCAAGTTAAGGCAGTGAAGGTGCAACCAAATCTGAAAATATCTTTTACCATCCATGATTTAGGTGGTTCTTGATGTTTTTGCTGATGCAGTATGTAACAATTATTTTTCATCACATGGAATTTCACTACAAAATTATCTGTTCCTTTTTAGTTAATAAAAGAAGCCCTATGGTTCTGCGTCCAGTGCATGGAACTTTTTGCTAGCTTACTACTATGAAGCTTCATTGTGATTCTTCAGTTTTTTGGCACTTTGGCATAACATGATATCACATGACATTATGGTGCAGGGAGCAAAGCAGCTTGTTGAATTGATAGCAAACCCTGATCAAAGGAACATTGCAGGGGAGAGCATGCATCTCGATGGAGAACAGCGATGCAGCTCTGAAGATGAAGCATGCCAGGGCAGTCCAGCCTCACACGGCACAAGCTAGGTAAAAGAATGTTATGCTGCTTGTATTTTGGTTGAACGGTTAGTTGTTTGCAACTTAGTATCATGCGAAAGTGCTATCAGATTGCACAAGTGTTTTTATCATGTGAACCTTAGATAGTGGTATAATTATACAAGGTTATCCCTAACTCATTAGTGTGTAAAAATGGTTTTACCAGTAGCATGGATGGTGCTATGAATCTATGATTTGGACATCAGTTAGATGTTTCCGGATCATGTTATCTACGCTGTTAGTTCTGTCGAGTGTTGGCAAACGATGTGTCCTGGGTCCTGGCGCTCCCATCTACATTGGTGGATCCTTGTCCGACATGGGCAGATGCCCTGATGCCGTTACTTGAAGCAACGAAATGTCAGAGGTTAAAGGTTCAGCAAAACTAACAGCTAAACGCTTGGCACGTGGAAGTTTGACTAATTACTAAACAGAGATACCAAAAGTTAAGTTTGCATCATTTTGGGATTCTTGGGCATTGTTAGATTGTTTTCTGAACTGTTTCTGTTAAAATTTATTAAAGGAATTTTGGGTATACTGAACTGCATGTTACTGTTAAGGGTGTTGTTGGGGTTGTATTATTTTACTCTTCTTTAATAGAATGAAAGCTCTACTGTGTGTTTGAGAAAAAAAATGGAACTGTAGTGATTGCACGGCCATGAGAAGCTGAATTGCTGTTATTTGGATGCACAGTAACAGGCAACAATTTAACTTAATGGAGAAAACTCCAAAACAAGCTAAAGCTGAAACATAATTCAGTATGTTTGTGCTGTTTTCTAGCTGTAACAAAAAGAACTACCACTGGCCCTAATATGTGTGAGTCAATTGAAAAATGTTGTTACAAGGTATCCATAAGGTGCAAACGGGCAGTGGGTCAATGGTTTTGCATACATCGAATGTTAAAATTGTTTCAATGTGTGAACTGTCATAACTGTGAACATGCAAAATAAACATTGGCTGTATTTGTGTCATTGTCTGTCCTTTTTTGGATGGATTGTAATCCTTTGGTGTTTGCTTGTGTACAGTATCTGAATACATTTGTTTCTTGTATGGTTGTATGTTCAACCACATGTTGTATGGAGCCTAGAGGCCTACGGATAGATATGGGGATATCTGGACTTGGCTTGATTATTTTGCTAGAGTCCTGCTTTTACCTACCTATTTCGTTCTCTTTTGCAGTTGTGCATCTCAGTGTCATGCTTAGCTCTGACTGCATCTGTTCCGCTTTATGGATTATGATGTTCAGATATGGGATACTGCTGGACAAGAATGGTTTCAGAGTCTTGGTGTTGCATTCTGCCCTGGTGCTGATTGTTGTGTTCTAGTCTGCGATGTTAACTCTGTGAAATCGTTTGATAATCTGATCAACTGGCCTGAAAAATTTCTAATTCAGGTGATGATTCTTAATTTCCTGTAATATGTAAACCCCTCCAGTGCTCTGAGATGATCTCACGTCTGGATCCAACTTGTCAGGATAGCCCATCTGATCCTGATAACTTCCCTTTTGTTCTGCTTGGAAACAAAGTTGATATCTTCCCCTAAGAAAATGATTGTACATTGGTGGATCCTATTTTACCCTCTGAATGAAAGCAGAAATCTTTCTATTTAAGTATGTTGGTTTAGTTTGAGCATTCTTTATGATGGGATTTGGGATTGGAGCTTGAAGTTGGTTCTGGTTCATATTTTTCTCTGGTTCGGGCTTTTCGTGCATATATATGTTGCCTTGGTTTTTGCCCTGAAATAACAGTTGGGAGTGATCATAACTTGAAATATTAATGTTCCTTGGTCATGTTGTTGGTTGGCGAATTCTGTTTGACAGCTTATTATTAGAGTCTTGATGTCTGGAACACATGGTGTGTGTTTTTTATGTGGTGAAAACGTGAGAAATACTTTGCTTTCAGTTTGCAGATTGAGTTTTCAGGAGCTCTTGGTGGAGCTGGGTGAGCTCCTTGACCATCAGAGCAGGAACTAGTTCTAGAGCAGTCTTATGGTTGCAGGCTTTGTCCGCCGTTGTTTCAGACGTGGATTTTGGGCCCCCACGGTTTTGGGTATTCTAGTGCTTGGTTGCCTGGTAGTTGTTCTGCGTTGTCTCTTTTGTTCTGTTCTTGCAAAGTTGCAATGGATCACACAGTCAGACCACCTGGCCTCTGTTCTTGTACCGGTGGTCACTGCATACACACAGTTTACAGCAAGTTGTATGACAAGAATGTCTACTTATGACGGTGAAGGCATCGCAACCATCAGATATGTTGGGCAAGGTTTATCTGATGAAAATGTCCCCCTGCATTTCAGCGTCGCACGTCGTCATCAGTTATGAAAATGTCATCAGACTACTTTAAGGGCTGTTTAGTTCCCCCTCCGTTTTGCATTCTGTGGCCATTTTGTATCCTGCACGATTCCCAATGGTTTCTTTCCAACGCGCCCCATTTTGCATTCCATTTTACATTCTGGGGAACTAAACACCCCCTAAGGCTTCGTTCGGCAACACAGGAATGACACCAGGCCTGTTTTGCTTCCTGCCCAGGATCAAGTTGATCCACCTGTTTCACTCATTCCACCTGTTTCCACGGTTGAACTCATTCCTCCCCTGAATGCATAACAACCTTTCAAAAAGCATTGTTCGGTTACACAGGAAAGAAACCAGCTGATGTTAAACTAGCAGGCAGCACAAGAAAGTAGTTTATACATGGATCACAACATTGACGCTGTCAAACCAGCAGCACAAGAAAATAGACCACTTCATCACTGTTTTTAAACAAAGCCAGCATCTGAGTGTTTTAGTGCTCCCAGCATCTACACCATCAAATTACTGATAGAATTTAGGACAGAACATCAAAGGCAGCCTCTCAGCTCTAAGTTTTTCTTTGTAGCAGGAGTCTTAGATGTCAAAACATGAAAAAAAAAAAAAAAACATCATGAAGCATCCCAATGCTTCAAGATGAAGAACAAGGTCAAAAGGATGATCATAACCTAATGCATCAGCTTTTCTAAAGCCATCTGAACAAAATAAGGCAAGCTGGTTCTCAAATTCTGCTCCGATGTTCTTCTCTATGGTGTGTCAGCATCTTGGTAAACTAATGCATCAGCATCTGAAATCACAAGAGAATAAATAAAGATGCTAAATAGTATGAAAACAGTTTCATTCCAAAGGAAATTAACAGGTGTGCCATTCTAAAGGAGCAGCAGCCATAGCTCTGAAGGAGCACCATAGCTCTGAAGGAGCACCAGATCAGCAACAATGCAAGTTCAAGGTTCTAATTTTTTCTAGAAAAGCTCAAGACTATATATATGTGGTTACATGTGAATTAACAGGTGTGCCATTCTAAAAAAAAAATTAAAAGCACTACTCTCTGGTCAAGCACATGCAAGTTGCATACTAAATAAAACTGACTCCATTAATTGGAAATGACTTTGCAAGCTGGAATTGAAAGCAATGTTAGTAATTTGTTCAACACAGAAAAATCAAATGATACTAAGCATTGTTGTTTTATAAATATATATGTCATCGCTAGCAGGATAGCGAAAGTAATTGCAATCAGGCTCAGAACAGTTCAGCGAAAAAGAGTTGCAAGAATGCAGAAATATGATACTACTGCCCCTATGTTCTTTGCAATAGAATATCAGTTAACAGAATGGGAATTCATAGAATAGAAAAGAACAGAGATACATACCTGCTAAGCCATCTCACTTTTAAGCCAAAGCAAGGCTGATTCTTGATCCACTTCACAAGCACATATGAAAGCTTCTCGATGTTCTTTGCTTTTGATGAATATTGCATAAGCCTTTGCCTTTTCTTCCATTGTCACTTTCATTGTATTAAGAACTGAGATACACCTTCTAATCGAGAAATCAGAAGCTTGAGCAACATCCCTTTCTTTTGCCTCCCTTTCTCTTGCCTCTCTTTCTCTGGCCTCCCTTTCTCTTTCCCCTCTTTCTCTTGCCTCTCTTTCTCTTGCCTCTCTTTCTCTTTCCTCCCTTTCTCTTGCGCGCTCTTCAGCTTCAACTTGTGCTTGCTTTGTTCTCATTTCTAGGTATGACCCCATCATGCTTACCATGTCATCATTCTTCCTAGGCCTCTTTAGCTGCTTCTCTTGTTTTTTTGATGAACTAGGTCTTTGTTGCCCACTTCTTTGAATAGAAGGAGCCTCACTTTCTTCATCTCGTGACAGAGTTTCAGCCATTCCTTGAAGCGTCTCATCATCCCTTTCAGTGCCATCACCAACTTCATCATTTACCTCTAAGACTTGTAGATCATCTTCAAAGACTCGCTGTTCATCTTCAGCATCCTCAATATTCTCATACCTTTCTTCCACTTGCGGTGCCTCAATACTAGTGAGATTGTAATTCCCTTCGGCCAATTGCCCTACACAATAAAAGGAAATATGAGGTCATCACAGCAAGCAGGTCATAGGGCATATATTATGGCAGCAAACCTTACCATCATAGAGTTCTCCCAAATCATCAAAGAGTGGAAATGTTGCCTTATTGTTGTTGAACTTTTTTATTTTAGGAAATGACTGCATAATTAAAGAAAACATTGATCAAATATGAAATCATCACTATGAGGTTATCCACATAATTAATTCAAGAATTCAACTTGAAGAAAAAACTCACCACCATGAGATTATTCCACATAGATTCTGGTCCTTCAACCATATTTCGTTTTTCGTTCCAGCTAGACCCACTTTATTGTTTTGCCGCTTTAAGCATCTTGTAGTCTCTTCAGTTGACCTTCCTTCTCTTGAATCTGAGTCTTTGTATAGGACATATACTTGTTCCTCAGATGGAACTCCTTCACCATCTTATTCCATGTCTCAGAGTTCCAACCGTTGTCATCTCTATACTCTTTATAGTCATGGAGAACTTCAACAAGTGACTTCTCAAGGACCGGATTCCAATCTGCTCTTTGTTTTGCTACAAAAGAAATGATCAAACATCACTATTAGAAACTTCATAGCATCACTATTAGAAACATCACTATTACAATAACACCATACCTCTAGGAGAACTAACTCTCTTCTTTGCACCACTGGACTTAGGAGAAGGCTTCTTTTTAGTAGCAATTGTAGGCATGAACCTACGCAACTTGGGAGACCCAGTTGCAATCATATTGAACTTTGGGGAACTTTTTCCAACCATAACTGAATGTTTTAGATAACATGAAGATAACTGAATGCGTAAGTTTACCACCAACAGTAGTGTTACATGTAATGAACTATGAACATCAATAATATGTTATGATGAGCAGCGGCAGCTGCTGCTTTATATTTGTGTCGTATGTACTCTGCAGCCAACTCAATCAATCTTGTGCAAGTAACAAACAATTCAAGGCACTCCTCCTCTCAACGTACTACTACACTACACCTGATGGATAAAGAGAAATTGATTGGACCCTTGGTTCACAAGAAAATCCACCAGCGACATGAATGCACATTTCGAGTACCGTAGTCCAGCAAGGAAAAAAAAACCCCATGATTCACAAACAAGATTGTACAGCACTAGAGTACTCCCTACACGCGAACAAGTATTGCATCCAGACCCAATCAACGGAGGCATGATTGCATACCTAGTTGTAGGCGACTAGGTCATCTCAAATTACTAAAACTGGACATCTCAAATTACTCGAACTGGACATGAATCTAAACATCAAATTGCCAGCAAAACTTCAAAACATTTGCATAAAAAAGAATGTGCAGTATCGCCTGGGATAAATAATCGAGTTGTTTGAATATCCTCAGCTGTGGGGGAGTGTTGACTGCTAAGCTGAGTTATGGAATTTTCCCTTTCAGGAAACACCGGTCTTGGTGCCAAGCTGCTGACCAGTCCAGCACATACCTGGATTGAAATACTAGAGTTGTGTACTACTAGCAAGCAGCAGCAGTGCCATACCTTTCAAACTTTTCAAGATCCAAGCAATAAAATGGCAAAATCAGCAGATCAGACGCTCGGCAGGTCAACCATGACGCAGAAACAGACACGCACACTGCCATCTACGATAGCTCTAACCTCCAAGAACCCTAACCCCGCTGCTCATGCTACTGGAAGGCCACCACACACAAATTCATCAGGTGGGGGGATCCACCGCACATACCGCCGGCAACTAGTAATAACAAGAATCCAAGAACACCATGCAAGATCCAGCAAGACCAGATCGAAACGGGGAAGGAAGAGGAGGGTGAGGAGGGCGGCGCCTTACCGGCGAGAAGACGGCGGAGAGCTTGGATGTCGCGGTGGTGGTGGTGCCGCGCCGTGGCGTCGTCGCCTCGCCCCGCGGCACCGTTGCCGTCGCCTCGCCCCGCAGCACACACGCGTTCATCGACTGGATAAGTTCCGGAGGGTCGGAGGGCAGGCTTTCTTCCGGGCCATGGGACGGGCGGAATGGCCGTTCCAGGCCTGTTTTCCTTCCGGACCGGACCGAAACAAACGACAATTTCAGGCCTGGCCTGATTTGAAACCAGGCCGAATGGATCCAGCCGGAATGACCCCTGGAACGGGCCATTCCAGTGCTGCCGAACGAGGCCTAACTGACGACAATCTTACTGGATGCTGAAGCCTGGAGTGTACTCCTGTCTGTGGGGCTGTAGTAGGGTCAACACTCATCAGTCATCAGGCTTTAGGCGACGCAGAGCATGTCCACGCCCACGCCGCCACGCGGGTGCAGCGGCACGACACCGAAGATTTGCAGAACGAGCGATCCCGCCTGTCCTTCCCATAACCCGGAGCCAAGCAGCGAGCGCGAGGTCACGATCCGCACGTGTGGAGAAGCTGTCAAAACAGAAGGGAGACCAGAGCCGCCGCCGCGGCCAGCCGACGGCGGGAACGCGGCTGCGCGGCCAGCCGACGGCGGGAACGCGGCTGCGCTTGGCGGCGAGCGCGCGGGGGGCGGCCGCTGAATCGTGCTGGAGACCGCGCTACCTAGCCTGCAAACGGACGGACGAACGCGTTCCGATACGATCCCGGCCGACTTCGACTTGCTGCCCGGTCGGCCGTCCGACGGATTCGCCGGCCGCTTTGCGCAGGTCGGCTTTCGAGTCGGAAGCACGAAGCAGCAGCGGGTGGGCGATCGCGCCGGAAAGTCTCCTCCAGATACGTGCGGTCTTGTGATGCGACTAATCGCCGTCCCGTCAGTTTTCTGGGCCAGCTCCTTCCTTTGCTACCTGTCAGTTTCATGCTCTCTTTTCTTGTACTCCCAGCTCATCAGAGCTCTTGTCGTTTTACCAACAAGAGAATCGATCGGGACCATTTCAACAAGTTGGGCCTGCAACAACAAAGCATATCGAGTTGCTAGATCTCTCCATGGATTATGGATAAATATCTCTTCTGTGTGCTCGAAAATAGCTACTCCAGCTGATAAAAGCAATGCATTTTTGTTGCTGTTTTCTGCATTCGGGATCTCACTTCTCTTTGCACTTTGCTGTTGCCGCTAATTTGCTTTACCATTTGCTGCAATTTTTCCCCGTACGGATCTCCGTTGACATGCCCTGAAACCTGCTTTTGGCATGTGAATGGAAGATGTGCCAAATCAGCGCATTGCTGATGTGGCACCTGACTTGATGAGCACATTTTCTCAACCTCCTGCTCTGGTTTCAGATAACTCTACTTGTTCAGTGTAAGAAGATATACTACCTTTTCTTATGCTGCTTTCAGGTGCTGCTCTCTCTCTTTTTGTTCTGGGTTCACGGTGCTTATTTGATTCTCTGTCTCTCTTAAGCATTAAGGACACTCTTTACCCCTCTCTCTCTCTCTCCATCCAAAAAAGGAAGAGTCGTGATCACTGATCACAGTGAGAGAGAGCAAAAAAGGTGTGGTCTAAATACGGGCATGGTCTCCACAGATGCTGCGAGGGTTATCCGCAATCCGATTTCCAGTAGCTCACGCTACCTGCAGGCCTGCAGCCTACAGGAAACTTAGTACTAGTCCTGACGCGATGTCATTATCCTCCGCTTTATCTGGATTAGCCTGTTAAATATTAACCTAAGGAGACTAAGGTTAATTTATACTAGTAACTATAGTAGAGTAGTGATACTATTAATCATGTGAAGCATCTAGCTGGTGTGCCTTATCTTGGCTTTATATGTGCTTATAATCTTCGCGGGCGGAATCGATTCCTGCTAATCCAGAGCGCTTAGTGCCCTCGGACGGTCCAAATTGAAGCATCGGAGCACAAACAACATTTCACGTTCGGCAAGGTTCCATTCCATGCTGCTGCCCTGATGCCCCTAAACCTTGTTTACTACTAAACCAAAGGACGCCGCTCGTCATTGAATATCACGGCGCGATCTCGCCATGTTTATCTTGCTCTGCCCCCAGACACGGATCGGAGATGCCTCGTTTCTCTAATCCATATTAGATCACAATATCCAAATTAGTCGCTAAGGCTGCTGCACCTGCACCATCCCATATGGAACTCGAGCCGAATTGCTCCGGCGAGTGGAAGCTCGGCCGCGGCCGGCCCCGGTCCCATCCAACTACCACTCGCCACCGGGGCTAGCCTAGCCTAGCCGGCCGGCTGGAATCCCGTTCCCGTCGATCTCTTTTTCCTCCGGCGATCCAACCGAATTTTTCTTGGCCCGGTACGGCGACGTCACCGGCGACTTTCCAAGTCACCGGCCGCAACTTTCGTGTAGGAGCGCGCTGCTTTTGCGTCGGACGGGCACTCCCGGCTGCCTGCTTTTCCTCCAGCAGATGCAAAGACTTGTGCTAAAGAAGTGCGCAGAGAACCAGCGGGTCGGGAGTCCTTTGGGCGATGGCGACGCGCGCGACGTTTTCTCCTCTCGCGCCCGAGCCGAGGCTGACCCCGGCCGGCTGGCGCTTGTTTGTGCTGGTGTGGTGTTGACTCGTGTGGACACTTCATCTGAGCATGTGTAATGTGATCACTCGGTGTGCGAATACTATATGGGAACGGCAGAAAGCAGTGCGTGGTCGCGGGAAGAGGAGTTGGCATGGCACGAGGGTCAACCACTAGCGCATTCGTAGCTTCCGTGAGTGGTGCTTCCAGACCACAGTAAGCATTATCCGGAATGTGGCATCATGTTCATCCACCGTTGTTTTCTTTAATCTCTGTAAAAATGACAGGACTACTTTCTAGTGTCTTTCTTATGCAAAAGCAGCATGGAGGCGAGCAAGGGCCATTGTAGGTGACCATCATCGTCACGTGCATGTTGTAGCGTTTTTTTAATATTAGAAATTTTAAAACACGGAATTGTAGACCATTTGCAGGTTCGGACAATGTACTTGGCTCATCTTATAAGATCATAGAGTGCAGTCATGAACAATGTGTTGCCACTTTGTGATCGTAAAACTGTCGGGATTTTGAACCATTTGTTTACTCAGCAAACGTGAAGGGTGCCTGTAGTTGAGTTGTGCTAACTGAATTTTTAAGCTGTTACACCTCTAGTTAGGATCACGCAAAAAATTTGCTTGGCTAAATTTGCATTTACCTTTCTAGTTTGTAACTTTAAATTATGTGACCCATACAAAGTAGGTAGTTTCTACCAATGGAAAAAAATTGCAACGCTGTAAAAGTATAATGGGATAAAGTCGTGGAAAGAAAAGGGTATTATTCTCTACCTAAAACCTCGAGAGGGCAATAATAGAGCCAAGTTTGAGGGACAACATCAAGCAACAAAAAGACAAATGTGCCAATTGGTGGAGTGAGACTGTGAGTGGGGAAGGGGAAAAGGGGAGAAGGCATGTGTTTTTCATACGTTCTAGACTCATCTTCATGCCTATATATTGCAGCATCTACTTATAGGCGGCAATCCATGTTGCCACATATGAAAGCCATCTTAAAACCCATACGGGAGTTAAATATAACACATGCTCTAATAGGAACCACTTTGCTTATAAATTTTCTAACTGGACCTACCCTTTTCCCTTGTTTTTGGACACTAGAGGGAAAATGCAAGTTCCATTGTTTGCTGGTGCTAAGCAAATAAGCAATGCCCCAGAATTTAGCATTTTTGTTACATTTGAACAAAATTGTAGAGATTTTGGATCATATCACTTCTTTCCAAACGAGCCCTTACATTCATTAAAAAAATGAAGAGCTCTCACACTTTTCTTAGTAGCGCGCCATCACTCACGCAAGTGCGGGATGTACAAATGAAGTGGAAAATTACCAATTAAAAATGTTTTTTTGAAAAATAAATAGATTAATTATTCACGGCTTGCAACTGTCGTTCCAAGTCGTCGAGCTCCCCGGCGTCCGCAAGGGCGCTCTGTGGCCTCCTCGGCGCCGGCCTCTCCCTGCTCAGCATCTTCATCAGCGACGCGCAGGCACTGATCCCGCGCTCCGGCGTGGAGCTGCAGCTCCCCGCCTCCTCCTTCACGGCGTCCTGCGGCTTCTCCAGCACCAACCGAGCTGCGCCCTCCTCCTCCTGCGGCGGCTCCACCTCGGCGCGGCAGACCGGGCAGGACGAGCTCGACGCGAGCCATGTGTCGACGCAGGGGACGTGGAACACGTGGCCACAGGCGGGCAGCGCCCGCACGACCTCCCCGTCCTGCACCGCGCCGAGGCAGATGGCGCACTCGGTGCCGGCGCCCGGCTCGCCCACCTCCCTGTACACGGCGGTGGGCAGCGCCGCGATGGCCGCGGGGTCCAGCCCGCACTTCGGGGCCGCGGAGGCGGCCGTGGTCGGCAGCACGGCAGCGGCGGCCGCCGCGCGGCGCCTGTTCCGGCGGCGGACTTGGCAGACGTAGAGGTGCAGGAAGAGGGCGAGGCCGAGCACGGACACGAACGCCGCGACGGCCGTGGTGATGAGCCGCGCGTTGTGGCCGCCCATCCCCGCCGACGACGGGGCCCGGGCGCCGTTGCCGAACCACGCGGACCCCGGGTCGCTCGCCTTCACCGTTGTCGACATGGCCGCTGGCTGCTCTGCTCCGATGAACTCAGCGCGCTTGCTCCTCTCGCTCCTCGGCGTGTCGCGAGTTCGCGCCAAGTTCGTCCGCTACTTGATTGGTGAGTGAGAATGTGAGGCGCGGGGTTTGGTGAGCGTGGTTAGCAGCAGCCCGCGCCTGGTCTTATAAGCTTAAGGGTCCGCGCCCGCGCGCCGCTAATGATTTGCGACGGCTTAATTAGTGGTTTGCTTAGGCGCGTAGGTTTCAGACGTGGGCCGTCTGGGCCCTCTGGCCGGTGCCTAGGGCCCAGTGGGGGCAGGCAGGCTACTGCGAGGCGGGCCCGGCCGAGTTCTCGGTTCGGATGTCTGTCAAGTCATGTACTGTTGGTACCGTGTGTGGGGCAAAGCCACGGCACGGTGTGGTGCGGGAAAGCGGGGGCGTATTTGAAATTTCGACGGGGCCATTGGCGTCGCGGCCTTTTCTTTTTCCGCCAGACGAGACGTGACGCCGTGACGGGATTCGCCGACACGAATCCCGGACCGGACACGTAGACCTACCCGCCACGAATAGACTTGCTTAGCCTCGGAGGTAAAGGGTAAAGTAAAGGTCCAGGAGCTGGGCAGCACGGCACCGTCGAGACGTACTACGTCGCTTCGCCGATGGAGGCACTGACGCTGATATACGGTGGGTTTCCGGCGATTCTGGCCGCGGCGCTGGCAGCATCTCCGTGGCCAGCCAGGCCCGGCCGGCCGCGCCGTGGGCGGACAGGGATGGGAGGGGAGTCCCGGCGAATACTTGAGCTGCTTGGTGACAAGCCGTGACACTCGGCAGCCGGCTGATCGGCTACTGAGGCCTCGCCGTCGTGCTGGACTGCTGGTGCTGCTCGACATATATAGGAGATGCCGACCGGAGTAACTACAGTGCTAATCGAGGTCTTAACTAAGGGCCGGCAGGATGGGCCGGTTGTCACTTGTCGCCTGTTCTGGACTCGTCGTCCAGCTTTCTCGACCGACAAGGACGGGCCCCTTCCCTGATCCGTTTTGCGTGGTTGCGTGTCACGAAATGGTCCTCGCTTGGTCTTCGTAGTACCAGACTGTTCACCTCATTACTGTTCTCTCGTGCACTCAGTTAGGTCCATGGCACTGATTTCTTGTTTCAAGGGTTCCGTATATACCGTAAACCGTATAGCACAGTACCAAGGCTTACCCACATAAGGAATTTACCAGTAGTACGGCAGTACCCCAGCCATGCCTCTGCCGGTCTGCCCTCAACGTGCTTGCAGCTTCAGAGCAGCCAGAAGCTGCTCTGTTTCAGCCTTCAGGCTTCAGAGTTCAGAGTCTGAAGGGAATGTGACGTACTGACCTCTCTGCGCAAACGACCCAACGCTCCCCCAAGGCCCCAAATGCTCTGGCGGACCCAGGGAACCCACAAGTAAAATTCACGGCCTTGATTCGGCCTGCACCTTCTCCGTACTAGGCCGGTTCTTTTCCTCCAAAGATATAGTTAGTAGTGGGCTGGATTTGGGGCCGCAAAAAGAAGTACTGGGCCAGACTTGATAGCTGCTGGTAACTGGGCCGGCCGTGCACGTGGGAATATAGCTATTACTACGTTCGAGGAAATCTGACCCACGCAACGGTGCCAAGGCCGCTTCGTATTCCTTTTGAGATGCCGCTTCGCTTTTGGCTGAAGATTTGCAGCACGCAGGTAGCATCCCATGATCGGAGACAGACCATATTTCGGTGCATCACTTCGCTTGTCAGTGGTCACCACCCTTTGGCGCGAGCATCCGTCGGCATCAACGTGCGTGGCGGCGCAAGCTGTACAGTAGTGGAGTCGCAAAGCAGAATATGCCGCACTCTCGCGCTCCCTGATAAGCCGCCCGCCGAATCGCAGAAAGAGCAAGCCGCGATTTCCCAATCTGGTTGCCGCCGATGTGGATGTGATGCCGTGCCGACCGAACTGGAGATCGATGCGGGCCATTCATTCTTTGGACTTGGAAAGAGGGGGGCCGAGGCCCGAGGCCGAAACGAAACCTCGGCGAGGTTCGTCGATAGCCCTCTCACCCCGGCCCGGCCGACCGGTGGAAAGCGCCACCGGTCACCGGACCTGTCTGTGTGCGCCGGAGAAAAAGCTGGGGGGAGAGACGCCGACGTGCTCGGCATGGGTGCGCGTACGGCGGCAGGGGCGCCTGTGCGCGCAACGTGGACGGCAGGACGGCGGGCTTTAAAGCGATTCGGTGGACGAGATGCCATTACAGTCGAAGAGACAATAGGCGGAGGCCTTTCATGGAGACGCCGTAGTTGCGGCTGGTTGCAGGTGCAGCCTTGCCTAGCTCTGCCACTTTTGGGCGAGCCCATCTCTGTCGCGAACGCCAAGGCGAAGGCATCCATGATCCATCTCTCCAGATGGCTGGCGTAAGAAGAAAAAAAAAGTGCTCCACGTAGGCTGGACACTGCCATCTCGATTACAGTGCATTAGCGTGATTACATCGTCCCAGGTTTTTCCTGTCCAAAGGGAACTTCCCCAGTCCGCTTTCACTTTCTTCAGGAATTGCTTGCTGCTCCAGCAGACCAGCACCACCGGGTCAATCTCAGCGGAGCACACACCGCTAATTACACCCCCTGCAGCGCAGGCTACGGACCAGAACCCATATAAAGCATGCTCTCTTTTGTTTATGCCCACGTAATATTTTCATATAAATTATGCACATTCCTACACGTGTATAAACCATTTGGTAGATCGACAAGAGTAATTATTAATTTTTCCAAGAGTGTCTTCTCACAAGTGGCCAATGGTTTTTTTTTTTGGAGAACTTGCCTCGACAAGTATTTTATTAATTAAGAAGAAGATAGAGTTTTACAAACTACACGACCTCATAAAAAAACATAAGGATATCCCCAACCCAAGACACTACTCATAGTTTCCATAAGTTCCACATCATCAGAAACAAGTGTTAGACACTACCTCTCCAATGTAAACACTACCCTTTCATGTGCAAATTTAATACCACTCATCTCTCATTGTGTCGTGGATATCGTGTAGAAACCAGGTCTCATGCAATACCCAGTTTGTTTCTCTTTCTTCATTTAATCACTTGCCACATCACCTTTTATCCTAGGTGGCAGCTCATTTAATTCTATGGAAACCATTCTAATCATTGAGCAGTTTCCATACTTGCCATGTCATCTAGACACTAGTATGGAAACTATACTCCCAATGCATGGTTTCTTCAAAATAAATCATCATCCAATCCTATCTCTTCTCTCTCCATTCCTCCTCCAATCCCCTTTCTTCTTGTCTTGGTTCTTGTGTAGACATGGTTTCTCATGCAAGAAACCATGTCTATCTCTTTCCTCATTAACTATCATGCCACATCAGATTTTTGCTTACTTGGCATGATATTTAGTGCCATAGAAACTATCCTAGTCATTGGGTTGGGGACTTGGGGATGGCCTAAGAGAAACTACATAGCCACACAAGTGGCCAATGATTTTAGTACATCTGGTTAGTAACCACAAAAGTGTGGGCAAATGAGATTGTGGGGATTATGGCAATTTGCCAAAACTATAGGAAATCTAGTAAAATAGCTAAAAACAGCCATCATTTGGAAAAAAAAGATATAATTAGATACTAACATTGTAGGCCACTTGACTTCATTGACTCTGGCTATACTTTTTTTAGATTAAATGAAAAATAAAGTTTCATCCTTTTATATTGTCGGACGCAAAGAATCAACGTTGCTTTATTATGTGACACCATCAAAGTGTACGTATGATATCGGAATGGGGAAAACAAGACTACTACTATTAAAAGCAACATTATATTAATTAAACACATAATTATATTGGTTATACTTGAGTTGTACGCAAATTATTTCCCTAGACCTCTCTATTATACGCTCTGATCTCTTTGCTTCATGTGTTTACAGCATTGTCACCGAGTCCGTAGAAACACTATCATTATTCATATATGTAAACTACTACCTTTTAGGAATTATAAGACGTTTTTTCTTTCAGTGTGGCATGAGACATGTCTGTCAACAACCCTAAACCCTATAATCACCCCCTCCCCCCCTGCTATTTGTGAGTCAATACAGATAGGAGCAGTTTCGATGATAAATTACATTTTACCGTTGCAGTGCGGTAAATTTTTTGGTTTATGCATATATTAGGGAAAGCTTTTTTTAAGGTGATTGCATGTAGTGTCGTGACACCATATTTTCATTTACATATATAGAGTGAGATAATGCCTCAAACAAATTAAGTGTCGATTTACCACTTAACCCGTGTACAGAACAAATTAACTAAACGCATCACATATAGTTTGCAGTTTTGTACTAATTAAACAAAAGTGTTTGGGCATAATTAAAAAATCTCCACGCCTTTAAAGTTGTCCAAGTCTGTACGTACCCTTTTCAAATTATGTGTTCCAAACCGGCAGGCCCCTCATATTTGTGTTGGTGCAGTGTGGCTGCAGCAAGAAAATCCAAGCCTGGTATCTTATTTTATTTCTTACTATTACAAGCTAGAACGACAAAAGAACAACGGTCTGCGAGCACTATATGCAAAAGAGAGTGGCCATAGCTGGCAACTGGGGATCTGCTCTGTGGCAGTAGAAAGTGACCTATCCTCAGCATCTTCAAATGGGAAAGAGAGCCCGCAATCATTGTGTGCCATGCTTTTATCTACCATGTTCGGTGTCTGAGCAAGCTGAGCTCCAACGCAGAAGAGAGAGGAGGGGAGTGAGATGGTACTGAACCACTGATGGCAGACGACTAGAGCCCTTCATCCTTTTCTCTAACGGCAGCTTTTCCATTCCACTACGTCCTGCAAGTCTGCAGCACCAAAACAGCGTGCGGCCGGATTCTGTTTCGGACAACGGGAGTTTCATTTTCATCGCGCAAATGGAGGCAGTATCCCTTTTTCAGTATCAATCGGAAGTAGTTTGAGTTCAGTGGTCAAGTTCATGATTGTTCGCTGTGGCAGATTTTTGTGAGGTCAATGCACGCAATGACAGGTAAGTCGATGCGTGGGAATGAACGAACTAGCAAGATGTTTATGCTTCCTTGAACTGGCGAACAAATTCAGAGTAATATGGAGGCTGACATGTAAAGCTGTAGTCCCTAGGCTAAAAACAACCAGAAGCGAACACCGGCGGGCTCTGCGCCGGGCGCCTGCCATATCAGCAGGGCGTTGATATGCTATTGTCCCAGCCCCCCTATCATGCAATTGTCAGGGGTACGGCATGCCATACATGCAATTTTCAGAAGATTCAGAGTCTCTGGTGAGCGGAGAGATACCCCCAAACAGTGAAAGCAAAGGGAAGAGGAAAGTGGGCGGAGGGCAAAGATACCACACTCACTTCCAATAATAGAGGCATGCAAGCAACAATGCGTCGAGAGCCCCCGTCTTTCTTCCTGCCTGTGCCTGCTGCCCCCGGCCGCTCCCCTATCGTTATCGGCATGGAGAGACATACATCACAGGCAAACAGCACAGCACTTGAACTCCCCAGTCCCAGCTGCTACAGGGGACTAGACTGATTTTAAATCCAGCTGCCGGTTTCCTTTTCTTTATTCATTCAGGCCTTGTTTAATTCAGTCGAATCGATCGAATTTCCTGTAGAAAAAGTACAATGGGAAGCGTGTTCTGTGAGAGGGAATCGATCGAATTCAATGCGTTACTTTTGGTCGAATCGATCCAATTCGCGCGAACTAAACAGGGCCTCATTCACATTGCCCTGATCCGATCCCTTTTGCTGCTCTCTTCCTGCCCCTGCATCGCCTATACAAAGGCTATAAACATATCATTGGAGAGCCGGAAATTGCATCGGCTGCCACCTGCTTTATGGAATCAGGATCTAGGGGCCGGCCGGCCGGGCGACAACCTTCAAATTGGCTAAAGGCCCGGCCGCCGGGATCTTCCTTAGAATACTGAGGGCGAGAAACATTAAAAGGGTCTAATTAAAGGGGGAAACCCATCGAGATCATACCGTCATCTCGTCGTCTCGTCGTCACCACATCTTGTCCATGCCGAGAATCATGAAAGGGAGGAAAAGAAAACACGCAGTAGCTAGCAACTAATGCAACTGTAACGGCTGTCTAGTTCCAAGGGAACGACTTGATTAAACATTAGCTAGTAGTTATACATGCATGAATAATATAGCAGCAGCAGCTACTAATGGGGAATTCCATCTCGCCTAAACAAACTCCTACATGAAATGACATACAGCTGATCGACCACCATCAATGGAGAGTGTGTGTTATTAGAAAGCTCACACACCTCATAAGCTAGCGCCATGAGCACGCTCATCACTCTCTCATCGCTTCGCTCCCTTGCTCCTCCTCGCCCTGGAGCCGCTGGGCCGCCGCCGGCGCGAGGAACCCCATGAACCCGCCGCCGGCGCCAACCAGATGGCTGAACCCGACCTGCCCAGCCATTGCCGACGGCTGGTGGATCGCGGCGAGAGGGTCGAGCCAGGTGCGGCCAGACGATGACGCCCAGCCGCCACTGGACTGAAGGGTTTCCCCTTGGGTGAAGAGCTGGCTCTGGTGGTGGTCTAGCCCTTGCCGCGGTGGCACGCCGAACATGTAGCCCTCGCCATTGGCAGCGCCGCGGCTGTCTCCTGCGCTGTTCTCGGAGGCATGCCACGACGGCATTCTCTGGCCGTGCTCCGGCCAGCCTTGGACGCCTGCACCTGACATCATACCTTGATGGTTGAAGATCTGGTGCTGGTTGGACTGGAGAGTGAGGCAAAGCTCCTGAGGCTGGCTGCTGGTCGTGCGCGACAGGAGGTCCGGCGGGGAGCCCCTGTACTCGTCATGGGCGGGGGTGGTGCTGGCTGTCGACGACGAGGGGAACAAAGACTTGACGTTGCCGGAGACACCATCGGCGCCGACTGAATGTGGAATGAACGAGCCGGTGGCCACACCGCTGATGGTGCCACCGGGGTTGCCGAACCCGTAGGACGTCGAGGTCACCTGCTCGGCCGGCTCAGCGGCATCTGCAGCCTCCGTGGCAGGCGGCGCCTCTGCCCGGTCCGGGAGCTCGTCGATGGCGGACTTGGCGTTGCGGATGAGCCAGTCGACGGCCTTGCTGGGACGGTCGTAGCCTAGCCGGTCCTGCACGTCGTAGAACCGGATGGCCGTGTGCGCGGCGAGGCGGACGCGGCGGTCGCGCAGCCCGCGCGCCGTGCACACCTTGCTGTGGCGGTCCTTGCGCCCGGCGGCGGACCGCACGATGCGGCCGCTCCCGAATGCGGTCGCCAGGGCGTCCACGGGCGTCGACTCGCCGCTGCTGACGCCATCGCCGCCTGCTCCTGCCCTCGACTGCTGCTGCTGCTGCCTCCGGTGGTGCTGGAGGTAGCTGAACCCTTGCTGGTGGTAGATCTGGAGCTGCTCCTGCGCCTGCGCTCTCTCCTTCTCCTGGAGCAGGTAGTGCAGGGTGCTGGTGGTGGCGGTAGGGTTGTTGTTCCAAGGGACCAAGCCCTTGGACAACTGGTTCTTGTCCTCCTCCAGCTTGAGCTGCCTCACTTGCAATCCCCACAGCCGGCAAGAAGAAAGAAGAAGCTTGCATGAATCAAAAGGGAAGGGGGAAATCTAACGCCTAAAGAGCCGGGCTAGCTAGAGCTGCATGCGATTGCCATGTACATCTTGCCCCGCGCCAAAGCTCACTCGGCTGGCCATGTCGAGGAAAAAGATTTAATGGCCATGCGAACAAACCCCACAAGCACAACTCCGTCCGCAGGAGGCAGAACCACACCACCAGCAGCTTAATAGCTTCTGCGTGAGCTGGTGGCCTGGGTGCAGCCGGCCGGCCTCTCTTTTGTGAAAGTGACAAGCAAAAGAGGGGCAGTGCAGACCTTATCTCGGCAAATCTCTCTCTGTGTGCAGCTAGCGAAGCTTACACTGGCCGGGAGGAGGAGGGGAGGAAAAGAAGATCTAGGGGGAGAAAAAGATTAGGACCTCTCTACCAAAAGGTGAGATAATTATGAGTATACTAGTAGTACTCCTTACCTAGACCTTGACAAGGACATGAGCTACTACCATATTGAGCTTATAGGAAGATCATGTCTCTCTTCTCCAATTTCTTCTGATCTCTTCATCATTTAATTTTCTCTCTCTGTGTGTGTGTGGGGAGAAACAGATAGAGTTCAGAGAGGTTGCTAGCCTGATAGGATGATGCAGAGAGA
>CM014274.1:18113659-18152751 GCA_004135705.1 Alloteropsis semialata
GGACAATCTAGAAAAAGAGAGAAATCCTAGAAATTCTCACAAAAAGCAAAACATCTGACCATCATGTAACACCACAGGTGTTAGTGAAGTGCTAAGAGAGTCATTAGAGCACTAATGAAGAGAAATATCAAGATTAAGAATTTAAGTGTTTTTGTTTAAGCCAAGTTAGCCCTAAGGGCATTTTGGTAATTTGTCACCTTGAAAGAGTTGACCAAGTCAAACTTGGAAATGGACTCTAAATATTAGTCAATTGTCAAACATGTTTGAATTTGGTGAAGTTTGGGATGAATTCAAACTTATACACTTAAATTTGGTTAAGTTCAAACCATATATAATGGTGATTTTGGTTCAAATTCATGGGCTTATAACTCTCAATCTAGAAGGATTTAGTCCAAGGTCATATTGAGAGAAATGTAGCCCTATGTTAGGACTATAACTTTGATTCTTGAAGATTCAAAAGTTTACATTTGAATTTTGAAGAAAACTTGACCTAAATGTGTCAGGTTTGAAAAGAGTTAACTGAATTAGAGATGTGTTCCTTGTTTTGGTCAAAATTCAGTGCAATATAACTCGAGTTCTAGGAAGCTTTAGCTCAAGTGCATATAAGGAAAAGTGTAGTCCTATGTATCAGCTACAAGTTTAGTATTTGGAGCTCCAGAGGTTTACATACGAAATTGGGAGAAATTTTGAACTAAACATGACAGTTTTGAAAGGGATTCAGAAATTCAGAGAAATTCAGTTGATAAGTCCAAGTTCTCGGTCCTGTAACTTTTGATTTGTTGAGAATTAGGCTTTGAAGTTTATAGAGGAGTTGTAGCCCTAAGATTCAGCTACAATTTTTGTATTTAGAGTTTCATGAGTTTGTATTTGAAATTTGGAGAAAATTCGACGTGAATTCACTGGTTTGAAAGGGTTTCAGAGCTACGAAGGAACATTCAGAGCCGGGCAGAGCAGAGCGCGAGAGGCCGGCGCTGCCACGCAGCTGCTTGCTGCCTCGCCGCCGTTCGAGCCACGCGCCGCCATGGACCGACGTCCATGGGTTTGAGCGAGGGCAATTCAGGACTTGGAGTGACCATAGTGAAAGGGTGCTTTGGTACCGGGTCGTGTTACCACCCGGTACCAAAGGGTCCATTCCTTTTGGTACCGGGTGGAGGACACCTTTTGGTACCGGGTCGTGTTACCACCCGGTACCAAAGGGTTCTCGAGGGTAGACCCGGTACCAAAGGGTCCATTGGTACCGGGTCTTTAGTAACCGGTACTTATGAGGGAGGATGGATGGAACGTTTTCTGGTAGTGTTCCCTGCCAGCAACATGTAGGCAAAAACGCTGTACGCCTGCAGAATGAATGGTAATCAGATCAGATGCCCTCCGTAGAGACAATGAATGTTGATCAAAGACAAAGAGGATATGTCTACGGTCTACGACACCGATAAGACGGCCCTGTTCGCTTATATAGTTCGTAAAATCGCCCGTAACACACTGTACGGTAGCTTGTCAGAATTAATACTGTATCCCGCTGGCCGAGTAAACGCCTTGTTTTTAGCCAGAAACAGCAAAACCCTACTTGGACCGGCGGCAAATATATACTCTGAGCCTCTTTAGGCCTCGTTCGGTTGCCCCGGAACGGGCCGGAATGAGGTCCGTTCCGGGTGGTTTCGACAGGCCCGGATTGAAAACTGGAGTAACAAAAAAACACCGTTCGTTTTGGCCCGGCCCGGAATGCAAATAGGCCCGGAACGGATTTTCTCTTCTCAACTCGGGCCGGAACAAATCCTCGTGCTCTCCCGTCCGGAATAGGGATGGCAATTCAACCCGCGGGTGCGGGTACCCGCGGGTTTTGGACCCGACGGGTGTGGGTGCGGGTTCAAAATTTCACCCGCGGGTGCACCCGCACCCGAACCTGAGATTCGCGGGTGCGGGTGCGGGTCTGAAATTTCACCCGCGGGTACACCCGCACCCGCTCGCATATACTGTAAAAAGCACTACAGATTATTGATTGTGGTTGCATCTAAATACAAATGGAAGCAATATAAGATCTCTCATACATTAATTTGAATGATAGTTGTAATAGTTTATCTATTTGATTATTTGTTGATTTGGAGACCATGTTGTTGTCCTCCCTATTGACTGCATTGTAAAACTTGTTGTCTGTGAATTTTTATTTGTTGATTTGGAGACCTCTATTTGATTATATGTTTATTCGGAGACTACGGAAATTAGAATTTTTATACTACTAGATAGTTGAAAATTATATGTGTAAAAATAAAACTGTGAAATCACTTAAACCATGTTCAAATTCATCATTTGTGCATGTGATGCTCCCAGACCCGCGGGCACCCGAAACCCACCCGAAACCCGACAGGTGCGGGTGCGGGTGTACAAATCCACCCGCGGGTTTCTCGTGGGCGGGTTTTTTTCTATCCCGTGGGTTTGGCTGCGGGCGGGTTTTCACTAAACCCGCACCCGAATCCGCGGGTGCCATCCCTAGTCCGGAACAAATCCACGAGCGGAGACGTGGAGTCGTGCGGAGCCGGTGAGGGCGAACCCTATCCTCAGCTGGCGGTGCTGGCGCGGGAGGCGACGACGCAGCGGCGCGAGCTGACGGTGTGGCGGCGCGGGGTCACGGCTTGGCGGTGCGACACGGACTCTACGACGGCCGTCTCCCTCCCCACGTCCACCCTCTTCGGCGCCTTCTCACCGGTGAGTCGCCGCACTCTCTTCCCTTTCCTCTCTGGTCCAGTTCTTGGAGGCTGCCGAGTGTTATGGATGGGGTCTTGATTTGGTTTTCCCGGGTGTGGTGGATGATCTGTTGTCGATTTGGGGCTGAGATCCGCAGTTCTTGTGGTGTGCTGGTCTTGATTTGGGGCTCAGATCCGCAGCGGGGGTCATCATGGCGGGGGTACGCGTGTGTGTGCTCTCCCAAGATTGTAATAATTGACTTAGCTCGTGCATAAACAAGATTATAATACGTTAATAATTTCGTTCATATTTGATAGTTATGGTTGGAAAAGGTTCCCCAAAGTTCAATATGATTTCAAGTGGCTCTCCCAAGTTGCGTAGGTTCATGCCTACAATTGCTACTAAAAAGAAGCCTTCTCTAAATCCAGTGGTGCAAAGAAGAGAGTTAGTTCTCCTAGAGGTACGGTGTTATTGTAAGTTTTGCAATAAGTTTTGTATTATTGATGCTATGAAGTTTCTAATAGTGATTTTTGATCATTTTTTTGTAGCAAAACAAAGAGCGGATTGGAGCCTTGAGAAGTCACTTGTAGAAGTTCTCCATGACTATAAAGAGTATAGAGGTGACAACGGTTGGAACTCTGAGTCATGGAATAAGATGGTGAAGGAGTTCCATCTGAGGAACAAGTATGTGTCCTACACAAAGACTCAGATTCAAGAGAAAGAAGGTCAACTGAAGAGAGACTACAAGATGCTTAAAGCGGCAAAACAACAAAGTGGGTCTAGCTGGAATGAAAAATGAAATATGGTTGAAGGACCAGAATCTATGTGGAATAATCTCATGGTGGTGAGTTGTTTTCTTCAAGTTGAATTCTTGAATTAATTATGTGGATAACCTCGTAGTGATGATTTCATATTTGATCAATATTTTCTTTAATTGTGCAGTCATTTCCTAAAATCAAAAAGTTCAACAACAATAAGGCAACATTTCCACTTTTTGATGCTTTGGGAGAACTTTATGATGGTAAGATTTCCTGCCATAATATATGCCCTATGACATGCTTGCTGTGACGACCTCATATTTTCTTTTATTGTGTAGGGCACTTGGCCAAAGGGAATTATAATCTCACTAGTATTGAAGCACCGCAAGATGTTGAAGATGAGCAACGAGTCTTTGAAGATGAGCAACAAGTCTTTGAGGTAAATGATGAAGTTGGTGATGGGACTGAAAGAAATGATGAGATGCTTCAAGGAATGGCTGACACTCTGTTACGAGATGAAGAAAGTGAGGCTCCTTCTATTCAAAGAAGTGGACAACAAAGATCTAGTTCATCAAGAAACAAACAGGAGAAGCAGCTAAAGAGGCCTAGGAAGAATGATGACATGATAGGCATGATGGGGTCGTACCTAGAAATGAGAACAAAGCAAGCACAAGCTGAAGCTGAAGAGCGCGTAAGAGAAATGGAGGAAAGAGAAAGAGAGGCAAGAGAAAGAGAGGCAAGAGAAAGGGAGGCAGCTGAAAGGGATGCTGCTCACGCTTCTGATTTCTCGATTAGAAGGTGTATCTCAGTTCTAAATACAATGAAAGTGACAACGGAAGAAAAGGCAAAGGCTTATGCAATATTCATCAAAAGCAAAGAACATCGAGAAGCTTTCATATGTGCTTGTGAAGTGGATCAAGAATCAGCCTTGCTTTGGCCTAAAAGTGAGATGGCTTAGCAGGTATGTATCTCTGTTCTTTTCTATTCTATGAATTCCCATTCTGTTGGAAATCGATCGAACTGTACGATTTTAATTTTGCATTCGCATGCCGGCCCTGTCAAGCTTGTGTTCATATGCAGTAGTTCTGTATGGATAACAGGCCAAATCTGTACTAGCAACGACAAGCATTTTAGTTACAAGAAAGTTGGGGCAAGCCATATGTCAAACTGTTTTACAATCAGATATGCAGTTAGCTTTGTTTCGTGGTCTACCTGTCCTCTGATTGCAAAAGCACATATCTTGATTAGTTGAGCCCACACTAGAATTCTTTACTTTGTCTTGTAAATCCTACAGATATTAGTCCCTTAGATCAGGTCAGACATGTAATTGGCCAAACTCTAGCACTCCAGTATGGAACTACACCTACAAGGCTACAACATTAATCATAAGTCTGTATTGTCTGTTACATCCGGAATGCGATTCATGTTGATTAGTTCTTTTTCTTCCCAGATGTGTAGGATGAGATTTGATAGCCATACTATTCATTTGTGACTTGCTGAGTAGATCTATGATGTTGTCAAAAAGTCATTTAATGCACATTGTTCACTATCTAGCGCAATGAACCATGTTTAACTGATGAATCATGCAGGTCAGGACATACCCAAGGCGTGCATTCACCATTCTGGATATTGGAGGTTTTGCATTTTTTATACTTTTGCCTTTTGTCGGTAAAGGTTCAGTTTGTAGAATTGTTCAGTTGAACTGTCTGGTGGCTCCCAAAGCCTAGTCTCTCATATGCCATTTGACATTGATGCGATCTGCCTGTGATGTTAACTTAGCATGCAGCTCTAGATGCCTGCACTCACTGAAGATTGTGATCATGGCCAGATTAAAATATCAGACCATCTTTATTTTTGTTTTATTTCTGTACGATCAGACCATATTTGCAATGTGTGATCTATATCGTTTTATTTCTGTTTTGGATGGTGGCTTTCATACCTGTAACGTGATGGTGGTTTTGATCTCTATCCTTTCTATTTTGAAATTGTATTTCCTGTAAAGAAACAACCGGACATTGTTTTTTGTTTGCTGGGTCCTCATTGATCCATGCCCAACCGAACAGTATTTTTGGTACAAACAGATTGAGCTACTGACAGGATTCAATCCTCTCCAGGATTGAGTGACGGCGGGGGAGAGGGGGGTGGAATAACTCAATCCTCTCTAGGAAATATTCCGTGCCTGATTTTGTTCCAAAACAACCGAACGAGGCCAACTGCATCAACGACTATTCTTGCAGTTGCAGAGCGAGCTCTGGCTGTGTTCAGATGGGGGGACAAATTTTTTCACCCTACTTTGACCACTAATTAGGGGTATTAAATAAAGTCAGTTTACAAAACTACTTCCACAACCCCCTGGCAAATTCGCGAGACGAATCTAATGAGTCTTTGACCGCATGATTTGAGGATGATTACTGTAGCATTACTGTAGCCAATCATGGATTAATTAGGCTCGTTAGATTCGTCACGCAAAGTTGCACTCATTTCTGAAAAGATTTTGTAAATAGATTTTATTTAGTACTTTGTATGCAAGATTTCTTGGACAATTTTTTTGTCCCGAGGCATCCGAACACGGCCTCTGTCGCGATCTCCGGACGAAGTTGCTGTAAGGAGGACGGCAGTTTAACCAACGCAAGCCTCTTGTGCCTGATGCCTCTTCGCTCGCTTTGCTGGCCAGCCGCCTCCGCCGCGTCCTCTTCAGCCTTTTGCTGCGCTCCAAGTGTCCCGCCGCCGTGCGACTCGCTCGGGGCCCCAACCCAAGGCCCGCGCTAGCTAGCTACTAGCCTGTAGCGACGTCGTCGTCACCACGCACACCACCAACGCGCGCGCCGGCGCCTTCCCCACCGATGGAACGACGACGAGTCTGCCTCATGCATGTCACGCGTCACGCGCCTGCGTACGGCGTAGGCTCGCTCGATTGCTCGTCGTCGTCACGCATGCGGCCGCAGCGGAGCGCCGCGCGGACGAGGAAGGCGCCACGCGCATGCGTCCAAAGGGCCCCGGCGTCGTCCTCGCGGCAGCGCGCAGATGGATCGATCTCGGCAGGCGGCTCATCGATAAGGCACCAGCGCTAGGGCCGCGACAATTCGGCAGGAGGAGGTGGCGACGGGCGAGGGCAACGTGCATGGTGCGCGCGGCGGGGGACCCCGTGGCAGCGCCGCGCCACGGCGCAGTATTGGCGCCGCGCGCGCGGGGCGGGACGTGAAGCCAACCGGCCAGCCCGGCGTCCCCCTGCCAGCGCCATGGAGAGAGCCGCGAGCGGCGATCGGCGCGGCACCGGGGGTCGATTGCGACGCGTCAGGGCCGCGCTGGAGCGTGCCTGCCTCCGCCCGGCACTGAAAGTTTTTGGATCCGCGCCCACGCGGCTTTGTCATTTTTGCATGCATGGGGGCCTGGCCCAGCCGCGCGGGGCCCCGCCGGTTTCGTTGAAACTTTATGGCGACGCGTGAGCGATGCCGATGCGCCGCCGGGCCGGCCACCGTACGTCGTCGTTGGCAGGGCAGGCGCCGCAGCTTGCGCGATCGGACAATGATGGGCGAATAGTCGCGGGCGTGCAGGGTCGCACAGCAGGCAAAGTTGTTGGGGCCGGGGATGGTGGTGGATCTCATCTCGCATCTCGGCGGCGGCGGCGCCCAATTACGCATGCATGTCCGGGAGTTCCCCATGCCGCCAGCCACGTCGCAGCAGCGTGGGAGCGCAACTGAAGGGAACAGGGCCGGGGGCGGCTGATCTGTATCTCTTGATTCCATCACCACAGGTACGGTGTCCTGGCTTACACGGACGCCATCGTGTTTGTCGTGTGCAATTGTGCATCGTGTTTGGAGTCCTGCCGAGATTGATCCGTGTGCGCGCAGCTGCTGCAAACTGCCAAGATCCCGCAGAAAGTTCACCAACAAAGCCAAGCAGCTCCTGGAGGTGTGTATTTACACAGCACGCTAGCTATGGTGGTATGTAGGAGTAATTTGCTGCAGAAGGATGGGAGTACTAGACGGTGACGCTACGCCGATCTCGGTTTTCGTAAAGGACCATCGCTCTCTCTCTTTTCCTTCTCGGCTCATGCATGCTGCATGCCTGCATGGCTGCATGCATGTATGCAGCGGACCCTAGCTCCATCGGAGGCAGCTTTTCGCCCGACTGCTCTGAGCATCTCGGCGAAACCAGCGGATCGAGATGCATCCCCCTATGTCTCCAAATGGGACGTGGGTACATTTGGAACATTTATAGGTGACTAATTGATATAACATTTGTTAATCAACCAAACTTGAGGAAACAAAAACTTTGAGTAGAAGGAATAAAGTATGAGATTTCCGAAACAAATATTAATGAACGTGGAACAATTTATGTCAAGGGAACAAATATTTATGGAGGTGCAACAGTTTATACATATAGTGAACAATTGTCCAGGGATCCAAAGACCAATTATCTGCACATTTATGGACAGCTAATTGATAGAATAGTTGCTAGACAATTATATTTCACGAGGGAACAAAATAGAAATGGCAAAAATATGGAACAAATATTTATGAATGAGAACAATACATATTGTCAATGGAGAATAATTTGAAACATAAGGAACATATAACTAGTATCACATAATAAATATTCATGTAGGTGGGACAATTGTACTCATAATGGCAATGATTGTAGAATTAATAATGTTAGGACAATGCAAATTACACCACAGACCGTTTAATGAATGCTATGGGAACATTCGAACTACATAGTGGAACGAATCATAAATATTGTGGGAATAATCCAGCAAGTACATCTCATCAATATTGTAGGAACAATCCAAACAAAAAATTCATCAAAAAAGAAACAATCCAAACAACAATAGCGCATGATGAAACATCTCATTGGTACTATGCCAACATTCCAAACTACATCGTGAAACATTTCATTAATGTTGTGAAACAACCCAAACTATAGTGTCCAACAATTTATATGCCAAAGAATAAAACTTTAATGTAAGAAATAAAGTTCAGCTGCATGAAGCACAATGAAAGTATTCGTGGACAATAAACAATTTATATGGCAAAGGAAACACAATTTTGAATTAAGGTACACATTTATACATCAGGAATAATTAGTATACAAATCATGGAACAAAACTTTAAATTAGATCATTGATGGTCTGGAATTTGATCAACCTTGGCCAAAGAAGAACATGTAGAAACCTAGAATAGAAGAGAAAAAATAATTCAGTTCAAACAATAAAGCATAAAAATATAACATACAAGAAACAAATGCAAGCAAAACAAATGACAATAAAAAAAACATAAGCTAGTACACATAAACACATTAGACGCGTTGAGATATCACCTTACTTGGAACCGATCGATTATTATAAGAGCTAGTTGGGTGCAAAACATATATCGAGGAGGGAACATAAAAAAGAAGAAACCTGCTGCCACGAGAAGAAAAAGGAGGAAATGAATAAAAGGAAAGTCACTGTACAAATACGGAAGAAAAATGAAACAGAAAGGAAAAAAGAAAGGGAGGAAAGAGGTAAAAAGGAAAACAATGAAGCCGAAAAAACAAACTAAAAAAAGCAAACGGAAGATAAAGAAACCAGGAAATGCACGAGGGAGATGGTGGGCCGCGAAGAAGAAAGGACTCCGAGCGCCCGCGGAAAAAAAAAACGGAGCGAAGAGGTTTCTCACTTTCTCGCCGCCTTTCCTCAATAAAAAAAAAAACAAAACTTGAGCTCAAAAAAAAAATAAAAAAAAAACTTTCTCGCTGCCGGCGCGCAATATTTCCGATTAGTGCCCGTGCGGCCGTGAGCGTCCCCCTCCACCCCCTCTTTGAATTATTTTCCGGTGCACCTCTCTCTCCGTCTCTCCTGGCGTCGACGAGACGACGGCTGGGCAAGCGGCGCCGCCCTTCGCCAGGTCTTCGCCGGGCCCTTCTCCGACGACGATCACCCACCAGGTATGCCCGCCCCTCCCCTCCCCTTCCTGCTGTGCGAAACCGAGCATCCCAAACCCTAATGCACACCCACGTCCTGGGTCCGCCCCTGAACCTGCAGGGAACTGGTGCTTCTCCATTCCCCAATTGCCTGGATCCGTGTTAACATGCGTTACTCTTTGTGTATTGGCTCATTTTCGAATTTGGTTCCGGTTTGGTGCTTAATTCTGCTCTAATCTCTCGACTCTCGTGAATTCGTTGTTACATTGCACAAACATGAGCCTAGGCTATCAATGCATCCAAAGGCAAATGGCAGGCCGCAGGGGAATTAGGTCCACTACAAATTCACGGTTAAAAGTATCGTGATATTCTCCTGGTTGTTATTAGTTTCTCTCGTTAACTGGTGCCATTTTTTTAGTACTCGGACCTGGACATGCTCAGTCTCATTTTGAAGCAAGTTTAACAACTGTTCCATTTCCTTTTGGTACCCATACCACGATGCTGTTTGTCTGCTTGCCTGTGGGTGCTCTTAAGGTAGAACGTTTAATGGGTCAGTGTTAAGCCTTTTTACATGTTTTCTCGTGCTGCGGTTCTGGAGAAAATTACTGCCACTACTTTATTCAGTTGAGCAAAGTGGATTTTCATATATACTGAGTGCTCGGTATGATGTGTGCTCGGTATGATGTGTGTATCCCTTGTTTCAATTTTGAGGGGGATGGGCCTCTTTCTTACTGGAGATAACCTCTTTCCTTGCTTTAGTTGTAGAATCTGTTGACATTCGGTGTACTTTAGGTCATCATTTTTGTTCTATAGCTGATTAAATGGCAGCTTAAGTATACTTAGTTCTGCAAAGTGTATCATACAAATGTACCATGATCCCGTACAAATTTGCATTGCCAGACTTTTCATTTGATGACAGGTGTATTAGGTACCCATGTGGCATAGTAGTAAAGCGTTTGGTAGTTGAAGTCATGCTTAAGCCCCCATTCTCCTTTTTAAATTTGGATGTGCATTGTTCTTCCAATCGTCGTGCTGCTGCTGATGTACTTAATGTTTAGAGATAGTTAGTGGATGGTGCGCTAACTGAATAGAAGTAACATCTCCGAGAGGGAGGCCGGTAACCAAAACTTGTCATAACTAGTAGATAAACCATTTTGCTTAGGGTGCCAGCCATAGTTTGCCACGCTTAACCTTAGGCAGGTGTGGCAAGCCACAAAAAGTGTGGCAAAGAAATTTGGAGCCACACTTTGCCATGACTAAGAGAATCTTGCCACTTTTTTACTCTATGACATGTGGAGCCCAAAAGAATCTTGTCTAAGGTTTGGTGCCAACCAAACACTTACCAACTTGCCTAAGATTAGGTGTGGCAAAGTGTGCCTAGGAACCAAACACACCTAAGCTTTGGGGGGGTGGGGGGGGGGATGTTCTTTTATTTCGGCTAATGTAGTAATATTAATCTTCATCTGTATCTATGTCTATTTGGTGTGGTTCCTAATGCATTTCCCTTTTCCTTGAATGCAGCTTGAATTTGTTGACACTATGGACGAATCACGAAAAAGAGATGTTTCTGCTGCAAATGCTAAAAAAATAAGTTCACCCCTTGGTATGTCCTCCTATGAGCTGTCAGTACTCAATCATCTGAGGTCCTTGTTCCTTATTTATGTTCTGGATGGAAGTAAAATTTACTATACTGGTAAAATTAAGATATCTGATAGGAAACCACTTAGGGTGATGTTCATCATACTTACTTCGTCCTACCTTGGGAAAGTAATCTATTATACTTGAACCGTGCAATTTGTTGCTATGGGCTGATGGATTTTTCTAATCAAATACTTTGTCCTGACATATACTTGCTAATTATATGTTGGCAGATGAAGACTTTGGGAATGATTTTCTTTCATCTTGGAAGCTACCAAAATCAGGAAAAGATACAATTGACTTCAGTGTTGGCTCAGTTCCAAAGAGTAGCAAGAATTTCAGCTTTGACAACCTGTGAGTTAATCTTTCGGAAGGCTTGATCCATCAACATTTAATGCATTCAACTGCTGCTTGTTCATGATGGCTCTAACAAATTATTTCTCTAACCAGAGATGATTTCGGACTTGATGGAGCCTTTGACAAATTAACATCATTTAAAATGGGCATGTCTGATCTGGATTTCTCTAGTCCTCTCAAGAAAAAAGTGAAGCACAGCAGTTCAAATGGTGATGATCTTTCTGAAGGGAAAAAGGAAACTGAAAAGGACAATTTCTCCTTCTCGTTTGATTTCAATGAGTAAGCTAAATTGACTGACCTGAGAAGACTGAAAATTGGTTATGATATATTGATATAGAACTTCATGCTATTAGTTGTTCTGTGTTTTTGCTTTCTTACAGGCTGGGAAAGTTTAGTCTTGATGCAAAGCTAGGAATTGAGGAAAAGAGCATGAGTAAAGTTGACCTTGTCTCTTCAGAGGGTAACAAGGATACACAAAGAGGTCTTTCGGCCAAGGGCACTGCTATTCTTGAAGATAACAATAGCAAGGGCAAAACGGGAACACAGGAGGTTTGCCCTTTAAGACCTTCTCATTCGACAAATCATGAGAGTGTAAAGAACGCCAGTCGACAGGCTTCAAATATTAATGCTGCTGATTCATCTGACAAGATCCAAGAACATACCAGTGTTAGTCCTGCAACAATGGAACAAACTAAAGCACACTCAGTGCCCAATGGCGATAATGGAGAGCATCCTAAACCTAAAGAGATATACCCAACAAAAGCAGCTGTTAACATACCTTCTCAGAATTTCTCATGCAGTACTCTATCCGGTGAAGATCCAACACAAGTGCTAGCAGATCCTATCAACAGTAAAGGTGCTTCTATATCGTACTTTGATAAAGTTCAAGTATCAAGGGAGAGTAATGACAACGAGCAGTTGATTGGTTCACAATCCAGGGACACCAGCACTATTAATCCCAATGTCTCAAGAAGATCGGTGGGTCAATTTGATTCCCAGACTGAGGTTATGGAGGAAAGTGTCTCTCTTAATGAAGGAAGTCAAGGCAACCAAATTTTTAGCAATGTTTCTAAGAAGTTTTTAAAGAAGGCATCATGTGGGACAAAGAATACCGAGGAAGGGGCTCCAGGTCATAAGAGTCTTTCTTCTTCAATGCAGAGGTCTGTCCTTGCCACAAATTTCTTCAATTACAAAGTAAAACCCTCCTAATTTATCCACTGTACTTTATCTTAAATGAAATACTTATGGTACAAAATAAATACATACTCTGCCATTCTACTTCTGGTGCCCCAAGCTTTTATTCATATTTCATTCTGGTGTAGTGGCAATAATATAGAGAAAGAGAAATGTGATAATGGTTCTATTTACATGTTTACTTCCTGTAGTAACTTACATTATATGCAGGGGAATCAGAAATGTTGAACCTGCAGTGGCTAACGAAAGAGGAAGCTTTTCTCTGTTACCCAAGTCTGCAAATATGAAAGCAAGCAGGGTTGAGCTAACTTCAGAAACAGAATTAAATCAATTATCTGGTGCAAGTAAAGTGATAAAAAAGATGACTACACATCCTACAGATTTGAAAAGGTGGTAGACAGATGGACATACTAGCATATATTTATGAATCTTAGTAGTATATGGAATAACGAATGTGGTTTTGAATACGCAGGGAACACAAGCAAGCCAATGCAGGAACTGACAAATCTAAAACTGCTTTGTCAAAAACATACAGCAAGCTAGCATCACATGGGCTATTGACCACCTCCATTAATGCCAAAAGTGACAGAAATGCCAAATCAGGGTAAGCAACTATCATCCTTCAAAAAGAAACTACCATCCATAATCTTGCATATTATGAATATGCCATATTTAAAATTGGTTCTGCAGGTATTTTTTGGGGCATGCACAATACTTCTTAGTGTTCTGATCTGTACTTGTTGTCAACGTTTCATGGTTGACATAATTTCATTATTTTCAGTATCTTAAATACATCTGCTACTAGCTGGCCTGGCCTGATGTTAACCTGCATTGAACTTGTACAAAATGTTTCTATGCTATCTGGCTTGCTCTTTAGAACTATTTTTCATTAGCAACAGTGCAAATCTGACCTGTCCATGCTATTGCCTAATGTTGATCTGTATGAAGATTGCTGTAAAGTTTCTTGATCTTGGTTTTTCTAATTAATTTCTATTAGAATTGATGAGGACCTTCATAATTTATTAGAAATACAAAAGTTTTGTATTCATGGAAAATTGGATAGTGTAAATTTCTGACCATTTTTGAAACTATTTAGTACATTTGTCTATAGAAGGATGTTGCATAGGTGGGATTGATTCGTTGAGTAGAATGGACCACATTGACTTTGCTTGTTTGTGGTTTCCAGTATGGACCTTTGTTGCAGTCTTTTATGGCTAAAGAGTATCCTTATTTGATATCTGTTGCTAGTTCTCAACACTGCTTCTGGTTGCTTTTGCACACAAATCTGTACAGTTGTGTATCAGTTTGTGCAGTTAGAATTAATAGGTTGATTGCTAGAGATGCAACAACTACCGCTGATTGATATACTCTTTTCACTGTGCTCCCTGATAAAACTATACCGTTTGACTGTTCACACAATCTGTCTTTAAGTGCTGCTAACTACTGCCGATTATCGCGTATTTTCAACCATATCTGTATAGTTCTGTAAATGCATTTACTTCTGCAGCTAAAATCACTTTTTACCCTTTTTATTGTAATTATGGTATTCTTGATTTCTTGTCAGATTTGATCCCATGCTAATATATATACATTGTTTTCAGCCTTGAGCCTCTTAGCTCAGGGAACTCACCTCTGCTGAATGCTCGAAAGAGCACAGCACATAGCACTGGTCTTAAAGTTGTTGCAAATCACGTGCTCCACAAAAGTAGCGATGCTTCTGATTCATCGCAAGTTACTCCTTCCAAAGATAATAAAATATCAACAATTTCTCAACTGACAGGAGCAAGGTATAATACTTTATCCTCCAGTTATCCTTTTCCTTCTGAAATTACATGAGTGGCAGCTAAAATAATCTATCTGAATGCAGAAATGCAAAATTAGGAATCAGAAGTCCAAAGTTTGACATGGTTCTAGAGAAGGACTCAGGGCAACTGAGTGGGACCAAGGGTTCCCCTGTAACATCACATAGCCCGGCCGTAATGCAAAAGGTTCCTGAGGCATGTTCCCTTCCTGTCAAGTATTATATTTCCTAAGAAAGGGGTATTTCCATTTCTGCTCTAAAACTTGTTTTCTACTTGGATTATCCTCAATGTCTTCAGCGGAGGCTTGTACTTCATTTTACATATAAGCTTAGTTTATAATTGGAAGCAAAGGTTCCTTGCTGAGTAAACTGCTTTCAGAATTATACGCAATTGTGTCCTGGGCAGGCTATGTTCACTGCCTGTCTCAGCCTTAATTTCAATGCCTGAGGGACGTCTCTCTCCGTGGGTTGAGTTTTATATATGGAATTTGTTTTTGCTAAATTTGTCGAACCAATATTGTATTGTACTTGCTGATATCATATTAGAGAAGGTTATTCATTCTGTATGTCATCATTCAAAAAGATCTCTGGAGTTGTGGTCGTATAGAATAACATTATAAAGGAATCATATTCATTTATTTGTTATAACTTTATATTATGGCTCATTCTCTTCTTCTCCTTTTTCCCTATTTGGTGGCCCTATGTCATAATTGAAGAGATGCACCATGCAACAACAGAGATTTGCATAGGGACTTATCTTCTCAAATATCAGATTTCTAGTTTGTCTTGTAAATGCATTTACGAGGTTTCAATAAAAACCTGTGGTAATGCATCAATTATTCTAGAGGTTAATTTTATTTTTTGGTGATAAGTAAAAATTTATTTACCTTTTTTTTGAATTTGTCAGTACGTTGCTAGTGTGGGTTTCCGCTGTCTATCTTAAGCTTAAACTGGAAGTAATGGGACATCAACTAATTCACTGTTATAAGCAAACTGCAGAACCATGTTGTGGTTATAGGTAGCAATATTTATCGCGTAATATAATACTGAGGCTATTCAGGAAAAAGAAATATTGTGATGTGTGCTTTTCCTATGAAAAATAATAAAACAGAAATGATTTTCTGTGTTAATTTAGTAGTAATTTTATTCATGCTGTCAACTTCACTTGCAGGAATCAGTTCTAGATCCAAAAGCTCCTATGATGCTTAAACGCATCATGAGGTCTCCAGCTGTAAGGTTGTTAGTTGGATCACTTTTGAGAAAATATCTTTTATGACTATGTAAAGTCTTTCTATTGGAAGTAACGACTTTGGAAATGATCATGCAGAAAATCACGTCAAACTGTTCCAGATATGGGAAAGGAAACGGTAAGTGTCATGAAAATTTTAGAGATTCGTAAGTATATGTATTGTATTGTTACATCTGATTTGAAATGTAGGTCATTGTGGTACATAGTCAAAAGATCTTAAACAGTGATTATTAACATGAATGGATCGTTGAATATTTTTTAATAGATTTGTCAAGAAATAGCAAAGGACATATTTCGCTTAAAAATATATTACTACAGGGACCTTTTGTCAATTATCACTTCCAGATTGCAAAAATACAGCTGACTCTCATTTGGAACTGGAGTCACTATTATGTTAATTAACATCTCCTTATTTATTGATTTCACTTGTTAGATTCTGAGAAGTGGAACTCCAAAAGCTCATGTGGAGAATGCGATCTCTTCACGTATGCCATCTGAGATGGGAGACATTTCAGATCTAGAGTTGCCTATGATGTTTGAAAATGATGGAAACTTAGAAAAAGCTGAGGCTTGTAGAAAAGAGCTTGAAGATGTGAGTAAATCTGTCAAACATTTTACCATAAAAGAACTGTCCGTCCAATGTTTTATTATCTTAGTCTGGAATGCTATTACTAGAGCGCCAATTACTTTACTGCACAAAATTACATGTAGAGGTTCTCTTAATGCTTTATTAGCGTACACACAAAAATAAGGTTTTTGCAACTATACCATATAAAGAAAACCCTAAAATGTGCATGGTTCTCTTATCCACCTTTTTAATTGATATATATCTTGAGAACTTTATGTTTTGAAAAATTCAGCTGTCCCTGTTTCATTCTAAAGCGGAATTATGTTTTATTCTCCTAATATTGTCACCTTTCTTTAACCTGAACTGTTTGCTTTATCATGATGACGGTATTCCTGAGCTAGTATGCAGATGGATCTAGATTAACAGTTAGTATATCGCCTATTTTTTTTTTCTGTTTGCAGATATGCATTTTATTGAAAAGGAAACATGCAGAAGCTAAAGAGCTGGCAGTTCGGGCTATCGTTAACAACAATACAATGCTGATGTTAAACCACCCAATGTTTGAGGAGAAAATATCCTAACTGAATCTTTTCCTTTTACTAGTTCAAATTTACATTTATGGACATTAAACTTGTTTTCCCTTCACCACATGAACATTTGCTCGATTCAGAAATTTGCAAACGACTTGAGATCCAAGAAGTACTTATTTGAGGAAGTTGACACCATCAATGCCGTAAGTTAACAACCCCTTTTCAATTTATGTTTTAACTTAAGCTGTAGTTCTTTATAAATGAAGGTAGAGGAAGTTGGCATTCCTATAGTGGTACCTTCATTTTCTGTGGCCCAAATTAACATCGATATACTAGGCCTCCACGTAGTTAGCCCCATCACCAGTTTTTTGCCATGTTTGCAGCCATATAATCACACTAGAGTACTAGACAGTCTGTAGTCCATGCATGGCACCCTCTTTCTCCCAACATATTTGTACCTTTTACCTCTTTCAAGTCCTTCCTGCCCCAAACCTGCCATGGGCACTCCATTTGCTGCTGGCAGCCATTGGTGACCATATTCTGCACTTTTGAGAGTAAAGAATCCTGCTCAGTGGGTATGTCTAGTTCATACAAGAAACTAGAACTTCACATTGTGCTCATTTTTCTTTTGTGGTGCCTTTTTAAGTGTTTTCAAACTTAAGGATCACACTGCATCCTTGTTTTGTGCCATTTTCCCACCTGGATGCTGTATTTTCGAGATATATTTTAGTTTCTGGCCAATTCTTGAAATAGAACACCTTTAGTTTCAGATCTTCTATATGACGTAATCTATTGTGACCTTGGAGGTTATCTAATACCAGGGTGCTCCAAATATGAAATCAAATTTGTTATTGATGTTAAACCACCCAATGTTTGAGGAGAAAAGGGAATCACCCATGAGGAATCACCCATTCAAAGCATTTCGTATTTGACCAAGGAGTACGGTTGCTGTGTTGCAGTTTTCTTCATCCTGATCTTTTATTAATTTGTTTTGGTAACTTGGTGGTTCGGTGATTGGCAGCACTGATGCGGGACAAGTGCGGGTGAAAAATGCCTCGTCCTGGTGGAATATGGGTAATGTAAGTGGAACAAAACAACTCAGGATCCAGTGTACATGCAACTTGGACATAAAAACTACCTTCCTCGTGCATTTTGTTAGACAGTTGGCTTCCGTTTCCTTCGACGGGTCCATTCACACAGCATAGCAATTGTTGAGTGTCTACCTTCTTATAGCATGATAATTCTGGTTGTGAGATATGGCCTTGTGAATTCAATGAATAGATCAGCACTGTGTCAATCCCTGGTTCCATCTATGCTAATTGGAGTTGGCATGAGGACGTTCACATTAGATTGATGCTAGGGAGAAGATGCAGGAACAACTGAGTGTAGAACTATTGTGGTGGATGACTAGGCCGCCCTTTCCACTCTCATCCTGATGTGTAGGGTCAAAGGCCAGTAAATTTTGGCTTCTACCTTTTTGGTACATGTTAGTGTTAAAAGCTGGTAATTTTTTGTGGCCTTCCTTTTGTTTAGCCACTATATATGTTGGTTATCTAGCTGCAGCATACTCGGTAGCAGTGAGCCAGTGACATATTCAGATTAGAACGTAAGGCATCGTGGGTTGGTGTTTCTTTCTCGTTTGATTAGAAACAGTAAAGGGTGAGTAGCCTATTTGTGCACAGCTGTGCTGTGTTTGGTTTGCTTGGACTTCTACGTCGCTGAGGTCGCAGGCAAACTAGAAACGCAGGGTCTGTCTTACCATTGCTTTTAGCCTTTTACAACACGAATTGTATCTATGTATATAATCTGTACCTAAAAGTAAGCCAAACCGGTAAAATATAAAGTTCCGTCAGTTACCCATTGGCACGATCGCGTGGCTCGCACGAAGCAATGCCGGTTGCTCTCTGGCTCTTTGAGCACATTAGGAACACACTTCGGCCGCCCCTGATAGATGGCCGGCCCCTGGTGCGAGCACGAAGCGACGAGAGTGGTTGAGGGCAGCATCAGTCTACGGGGGATCTGAATGGAAAGCATGCAAAGTTTAGTTACTTTTCAGACACTCTGGTTTTGTTTAAGTGATCGTCAGCCGGCTAAAAAGCCCTCTCAAACTGGCGGTAACCGTTCAGGTCCACAGAATCCAAAACTTTTGGCGTATTGTGCTCGAAAGACAAACAGAAAATGCAGGAGCGATCTACGGGCCGGTCTTACGTGGACGCCATAGCATCCGGCCTATATAAGGACGGCGTGCCTCGCAGCTCCACAAACCCATCGCCTTCGGTTTATACGATCTCTACATCATCGCTAGTACTGAGCTCTTTGCAAGTGCTAGTGCACGAGTGCTAGGACTGCATTGCCTCAGCAGCAGTGTCAAAGGTCCAGAGAGAGAGAGAGCCTCCGAAGCAAGAATCCATGGCACGGATCGGCACGGGCCACCTCCTCTGCATCGCCTTGCTGCTCGCCGCTGTCGCGTGCTCGGAACCCGCGCGGGTCTTGCGAGAACGACCAGAAAAGGTGCCGGCCGGCGGTCGTGGGGACGACGTCGCCGAAATCAGTTTCTCCGTCCAGTTTTCTAGCAACTTCAGAACGGTGTCTGGGCCAGGGGCGCAGCGCGCCGCCGCGGTTAGCTCGGCGGCGGTGCACGAGTCCAAGCGCCTGAGCCCCGGAGGACCGGATCCCCAGCATCATTAGGCGACGAATGCTCGCCGTGGTGAGCTCGACTGCTCCCACCGGAAGACCGGCAAGAGCATGTTCTTATGGTCCGTTCGTGTAGTGTTGTTGTTTCTGCATGCTTTTCCAGTTTCTTGTACGTTTCTCCCTTGGGGTCAAAGCCCCAACACATACTATTTTGTACCAAGACCGGAATGAAGCCTTTTTTTGGAAGTCAAAATAATATATGTACTGTTCAAATAGATCGGAAAGGAACAGAGAAGAAAAGGCCGGATGAGTCATGCTTTCTCTAGCCCACAAAGTTAATCCATGCACAGTCTCACCGACACAGCCTGTTTTCCGTGCTATCACTCTTATTCAGAAGGTGTGTTAATTGTTAAGGTTCTTTCCCAGCTTTGGCCTGATCAACCTTCACACGCTTAGATTGTTCGGAAAAAAAAACCTGTACGATTAGTCCAATTAACCAACATTCCTAAGATTTAAATATCTAACGCATAAAGATCGGCAACATATTTCTGACACTAGCTTGACAATTCTAGGAGGGTAAACTTGCTGGGATTAAAATGCTAAATTGTAAATTGTGGAATATAAAGAGAAGGTTCTAGCTCCATAGTATAACACAAATCCTTTGTAGCCCCTGATTCAAAAATCCAGTACGCTAATCCTTGCTTATGAATATATCACAATCAGGCCCGCGCCGTATTTTCCTTAGAGAAAAAAGTTAATATTCATGCGTCTCAAATTGTAATTCGTCTTGACATTTATAGGTACATAATTTTTACAATATATTTACACGATAATGTATATATATTGGTGCATAACAAAACCTATGGATCTAGAAAAACCAAAACGACTTACAATTTGAAATGAGTGAAGTAGATAGATTATACATATGTCTATCTGAATAGCTCCATCTTTAACTTTAACACGAGTGGATATGTAGAGGTGAATTTATCCGTATGCTCTTTGATCCGAACAAGTGATCTCATCTGGATCTTGAGAACTTTTGGCTTTGATACGACGATGAATGAAAGGGAAACCACAAGTTCACAACTTTAGATGGATTACTTTCAAGGAAAAACTTTGGATGAGACTAGTAGGATAGGAGTCGGCAGCCATAATACCAGTGGGATGAGAGGGGAGATGGACGGGAACAAATCAGGTCTATTCTAAAAGAGCACGAGACACTGTGTCTCTAAATTTCAGGCAACCTCACCATTCAACCTAAAGAGTCGATGTAAACAATGATTAATAAGTACAGAAAATCAGAATTATAAACACATGAGGAAATTAGCAACTTGTTGTGTACACTGTCTACCAGTAAGGCTGGAACATGTTTCCATTATCTAAAAATGAGTAAATTAGCAATTGATTCTGTACAAATTAGGAAGCTAAATATCTAAACAGAGAATTTCATAATTAAAATAATGAAAAGGTACTATTTTGAATCCCACTGAAATTGGGAAGAAAATTACCTGCATAAAGAGCTCTAATTAGTTGGTAGCAAAATTTCAAAATTAGGGCCAGATATTACCATATTAATAAAAAATGATATACACCACTTTTATGATGATATAATAGTCTAGATTAATCCAAAGAGTCTATGTTGATGAAAATTAGTAGTATGATTTAGGGGCTATTTGGATATCCTTGGATTATAGAAACCAACTAAAAAGGTCCCTATCAAATCCAAACACCCTAGATATTTGTATGGATTGATAGACTAGTTAAAATAAGTCAATACATGCTATTTGCATGGACCGCCTCGCTAGTTTTGTAATCCAAAACACCTCCGTAATTTGCCTGTGCGTACAGGGCCGATTCCGAGATTTAGGGGCCCAGGGCCAAATTTTTGTCGAACGTCCTTATAACAATAACAATAACGATAAAAAATAATAATATACATATACATAAAAAATGTTACCAAGTAGTAGTATTTAAAGGTGTATGGAAAAAATTTTATATGTCAATGTATTTATGGACGAGTTTTATCTACACGCGCCCACCGATGATTTACTGTCGCCAAAGCAACCTCCGTAACCCCAGCCCTAACGGGTTTCTCATCCCGACCCGCTGACCAACACACGTAGTACGTACGTACGCGGCAACGGAAAATAGCGACGATTATTTTTTTTCCACGTGAAAAAAACCAAGCGTGGCGTGTGGATATTCTCCTTCAAAATAGGATCGAGCTTGTTTGTTTCAACGTGTTTTTTTGTGTAGGTATGCTAGCATACTTGCTGGCGGGTCTATCTGTGCATGCATATATTTTTCTAGAAAATGAATGTATACTTGCCTGTCGATGTATACGTGCATACTATCTTAATCTTGAAAATCTATGGTGCATGTACCTGGTATATTTACATGGTCCAGGCAGCACATGTGTATTTATCGTTGAGAGAACCTAATCTCATGGAAGTATACTAGACTACTAGTTAGTGTGCATCTTGGCAAGTACGTACTCTCTCATGGGTTTAAAGTAGCGATTCAACTTAGTAAATGAAATACTAGTCGTTTGTGGACTCAACAACCAACTTCATTCTCGGCCGGATGTGCTAATGTAACATTCAGAAAATATGATTATACAGTTAGTCTGATTGTTCTGTTTTCGGGCACAACATTTTAGACTATAGTAATAAAACGGTACTTTTCGATTAGATGGAATTAAATTTATTTCCAAATGTTGTATACAGAAAAAGGAAAGGCATTAATAAACCATTTCAAAAGTATGTTTAGAAAAATAAAATATGATAGTACGATCGTAGTGCTAGGAGTATATGTTTTGTAACAAACCTGAAACATCATACATGCATGGCAATTAGTCAACAAAAAATAATCTGGAAAAGTATCAAGTGATACTATAATTGCAGAAAAAGTATGAAATGATACTCTAATCTGGTAAGGTATCAAGTGATACGCAATCTGAAAAAGAAACGGTTTTTACAGGGTAAATTCGAATTCAGCTTTTGTCAATTTTGCTGATCCTCACTGTTTCATGCAGCCTTACACAAATAATGATATATCACTAGATCACAATGAATCATCCTGAAAAAGTATCCAAGCATACTCTCATCTGCAAGGCAAATAAAATAATCTTTAGCTTGCGTATGAACTAGATAGATCACCAGATTTCCCTTTTAGAAAAACAGGAACACAGGTAGCAGACCATGCATCCGTGAATGGCGAGGCTCAGGATGACAGGAAGCAAAGCATGCATGAGTGGGTAGTGCTGCAGAGGACGTACGGTCACATACCTGTTCAACGTGGAGTTGCCGGAGAAAAGATTGCACGAGCAGAATGAAGGACAGCTCTAATAGGAAGAAGAAGAACACGTCTCACACCCGCACAGGAAAATAGCGACGAGGACTACGCTTTGTTGGCGCCGATGATCGGTACTAATCCTTCAAGATTCACCGTCGCCTTGCCGGACGGCAGAATGGAAGAGCAAAGCGCCGCCGGCGACTGGACGATGGCGAGCGAACTCTACTTAGTCGATCGGTTGGAACAATCCAAATATCTCTCCATAAGGCAGCAATTTGAATTCATATCTCTCAAGAGCAGATAAGGCGGAGAGATAAAGATCAAATTAAAAAATAATTTGTTTACAAACCGTATACATGTGTGGGCTTGGAAGATGTATACGCTCCGGAGATGTATACTGCTACCGATCGGATACCGCTACGTCGCGGGAGGAGGTGACGTCGCTATTGGATCCTCTCGCCTGGATACCTGTTAGCGTGGGATGCCGCGATTTTGCCACGGTAATCCACGCGGGAGTAGCTACACGTGCGTGTAGAATGAATTTTCCTTATATTTATAATATCACCTTAAAATGTCATATTATCTATTTCATCCACTAATTTAACCTTTTCTGACTCCTGAGACATATTTTGGACCTCAAGTGATTGCTCAACAATTTTGACTTCGAAAAATTTCTTTCAAATGATGCCATGGTGACACAGAAAACAAGATTTGATGGGCAACAGATCTCCGTAGTAGACATCGATTTATCTTATAAAGTCAACTTGATAACACTTACCTCTAAAGTTAGATCATTTAAATCAGTATTAGATGAATCATCTGTTGGATTTATTTGGGCTTGGCCCTTTTATATAATTCCAATTAAATCTAAAATATTTAAGGCCCACGATTAATGCAAAGGGAGTTAAAAGTGGTTACTACCATATTGGTAGTTAAGAGGATCTCAACCAACTTATTAGGTGGACACGTGGTACACCCAATGTGAAGTTGGCAAAGGGTAACCGGGATGCCACACGCGCGCGCACGCTCGCTCGCCTCGCCGAGGCCGTGTCGTGACGGTTTTGCAAAATCAACGGGATTATGGCAGAACCAATTACCTACCTTAAACGCTCACAGGGACGTGCCTTATTTGCTCCGCGGGATTCCCCAGAGACACACACCAACACAACCCCTCAGGTATTCCTGTTTAGGAGACCTCTCCCTTCTCCCTCATTGTTTCTGCTGCATCGCTAGCACTGCGCGCACGGTTCTAGCGAGAGCAGAGCCTCCGGAACCTCGACTGGCGCGAGATCCTGCTCGGGATAGCCAGGCGATAAGGTTTTTGGGGAGTGTCTTCACGCGACTGCTGATAAGGTTTTTGGGGAGTGTCTTCACGCGACTGCTCAAGTTCGTCTACTTCGTCTACTTCCTGGTGGCCTGTACGACTACGTCCACTACTTTCTGGTGCCGTTCGAGGGACTGCACTGCATCGACTCGTTACTGCATCAACTTCGTACGGCTACATCGAATAAGGTCAACCGATTAGCATGACTAATCCAGTTGATAACGGCGCAGCCAATGCCTCCGGCAGCGGTCCCGTCTCAGGGTACATCCTGAACCTTATTTGGTTCTTTACTTTGTTCTTGTTTAATATGAGATTGAACTTGAACACGTGCACATATCATGTTCTCACTGGGTCACTAATTATCATCATGATTTACATGCTTTTATTCGGAACTAAAATATGTCGAATGATGCCTATATTTCTAACAATCCAAAAATCTTATAATTGTGATAGGCTATCGACTGCTAGTTTTGCAAGTGCGCTTAAACCACACGTGTTCGATGGAACACATTACAAGAGATGGCAGAGTAGAATGTCACTTTGGTTGACCTATATGAACTACTTTTATGTCACACAGGGTAAGGCTAAGGATCTCTCTGCTGATGACGAGAGAGCTTTCCAGGTAACCGATAACCTGTTTCGAGGTGCCGTAATTAGCGTTCTTGCTAATCACCTAGTGGACAGCTATCTGTCACTGGACAGTGGCAAGGCGCTGTGGGATGCGCTTGAGGCCAAGTTTGGTGCTTCTGATGCTGGCAGTAAGCTGTATGTCATGGAGCAGTTTTGCGACTACAAGATGGTCGATGACTGTTCAGTAGTGGAACGGGCTCATGAGCTTCAGTCACCGGCTAAGGAGCTAGAGGGCTTTAAATGCGAGTTGCCCGACAAGTTTGTGGCTGGAAGCATGATTGCTAAACTGCCGCTCTCTTGGAGGGACTTTGCTATCTCTCTGAAGCATAAGAGACAAGTGTTCAGCGTGTCTGAGCTCATTGGGTCTCTCGATGTTGAGGAGAAGGCGAGAGCGAAGGACAACCGTGGCAAAGGAATTGCTGGGTCCTCTAGTGCAAACCTGGTCCAGAGAAATTTCAAAGGCCAGCAGAAAAAGAAGAACCAGAACAAGTCTGAAGTCAAGGCTAATCAGACAACCAATTTTAAGAAGAAGAAGAACCAGCCGAGTAAGGGCAAGGGCAAGTGCTATACTTGCGGTCTCGAAGGGCATTATGCCAAAGACTGCGAGAAGAGCAAATACAGGCCGAAAGCAGCCAACATGGTCATTAGCAATGACAACGGAGGAACCTCGGGGTACGGTAATTATTTGCCTATGATCCTTTCTGTTTGTCAATCACCTGATTGGTGGGTTGATACTGGAGTTATATTCATGTGTGTGCTGACATCAGTCTGTTTTCTTCTTATCAAGTCGGCGGAACTACCTCCTTGTTAATGGGGAACGGATCACATGCGCGTGTACTTGGTGTTGGTTCGGTCAATCTGAAGTTTACTTCGGGAAAGACCGTGCAGCTGAGGAACGTGCAGCATGTCCCTACTATCAAGAAGAATCTAGTTAGCGGCTCTCTACTGTGTAGAGATGTTTATGAATTAGTGTTTGAGTCCAATAAATGTGTACTTTCTAAGTATGGAACTTTTGTTGGAAAAGGGTATGATTGCGGAGGCTTGTTCTGCTTTTCTTTATCAGATGGTTGTAATAATGTGGTGAATCATGTGGTTAATGATGATGAGTCGAATGTTTGGCATTCTCGGCTGTGTCATGTTAACTTTGGTTGTATGTTGCGCTTGGCTGGTTTAAATTTAATTTCAAAGTTTACCACGGTCAAAGGTTCTAAGTGCCATGTGTGTTGAATCAAAACAATCTCGCAAGCCTCACAAGGCCGTGGAGGCGAGGAACTTGGCACCGCTGGAGCTTGTTCATTCTGATTTTTGTGAGATGAATGGCGTGTTGACAAAGGGGGGTAAAAAGTATTTCATGACTTTAATAGATGATTCCTCTAGATATTGCTACATTTACTTGCTAAAGTCAAAAGATGAAGCACTACACTACTTTAAGATCTATAAAGCTGAAGTGGAGAATCAACTTGAGAGAAAGATCAAACGTGTAAGGTCGGATCGTGGTGGAGAATACTTCTCACATTTGTTTACCTTATTCTGTGAGGAACATGGTATAATTCACGAGAGGACGCCTCCCTACTCACCTCAGTCAAATGGGGTTGCCGAAAGAAAGAACCGCACTCTAACTGATTTGGTTAACGCCATGTTAGACACAGCGGGACTCTCTAAGGAATGGTGGGGTGAGGCTATATTGACACGTGTCATGTCCTGAATCGTGTTCCTCCAAAGAATAAAGAGAAAACTCCATTCGAGAAATGGGAGAAGAAAAGGCTCACACTTTCTTATTTACGGACTTGGGGTTGTTTGGCAAAAGTTAATGTGCCAATAACCAAGAAACGTAAACTTGGACCTAAAACTGTGGATTGTGTCTTTCTTGGTTATGCTCTGCACAGTGTTGGATATAGATTCTTAATAGTGAAATCTGGAGTGCCAGACGTGAATGTCGGTACAATAATGGAATCCAGAGATGCTACTTTCTTTGAGGACATCTTTCCTATGAAGAGGGAAGAAAGCACGTCTAGCAGAGAATTGTCTAATAATGCTACACCTGCCGTTATGATGGAACACACAGAACAAACACTTGTGGAAAATCCTGAGAAGGATGACAATGAAGCTCCTAGGAGGAGCAAGAGACAGAAGACTATAAAGTCTTTTGGTGATGACTTCATTGTGTACCTCGTGGATGACACTCCCAAAATCATTGAAGAGTCATACTCTTCTCCAGACGCTGACTATTGGAAGGAAGCGGTACAGAGTGAGATGGATTCAATTATGTCTAATGAAACTTGGGAAGTAGTTGAACGTCATTATGGGTGCAAACCTGTGGGATGTAAGTGGGTGTTCAAGAAGAAGCTAAGGCCTGATGGTACTATTGAAAAGTACAAGGCAAGACTTGTTGCTAAAGGCTACACTCAGAAAGAAGGAGAAGACTTCTTTGACACTTACTCACCAGTTGCCCGACTGACCACAATTCGAGTGCTACTTTCCCTGGCAGCCTCTCATGGTCTTCTCGTTCACCAGATGGACGCAAAGACAGCTTTCCTAAATGGAGAGCTAGAAGAGGAGATCTATATGGATCAGCCTGATGGGTTCATAGCAGAAGGTCAAGAGGGAATGGTGTGCAAGTTAATAAAGTCTCTGTATGGCCTCAAGCAAGCACCTAAGCAGTGGCATGAGAAGTTTGATAAAACTCTCACGACTGCTGGCTTTGTTGTGAATGAAGCTGACAAATGTGTGTACTATCGCTATGGTGGGGGCAAAAGAGTGATCCTGTGCTTGTATGTTGATGACATCCTGATTTTTAGGACAAATCTTGACGTGATTAAGGAGGTCAAAGATTTCTTGTCTCAAAACTTTAAGATGAAAGATTTATGTGAAGCTGATGTTATTCTTAATATTAAGCTAGTAAGAGAATGTGATGGTGGGGTGACACTTACACAGTCCCACTATGTGGAAAAGGTCTTGAGTCGCTTCGGATACAGTGACTGCAAGTCTGCTCCAACACCTTATGATGCTAGTAAAATACTAAAAAAAATAAAGGTATCATGAAAGATCAGCTGAGATACTCCCAGATCATTGGCTCACTTATGTACCTAGCTAGCGCTGCAAGACCTGACATCTCGTTCGCCGTGAGCAAACTGAGCCGGTTCGTATCTAACCCGGGAGATGATCAATGGAATGCTCTGGATAGAGTAATGCGCTACCTAGTGGGTCCAATGAGCTATGGGATTCACTATACTGGGTACCCGAAGGTACTAGAGGATTTTAGTGATTCAAACTGGATATCTGATGCCGATGAGATAAAGGCCACAAGTGGATATGTGTTCACTCTTGGAGGTGGTGCTGTCTCCTGGAAGTCTTGCAAGCAGACCATCTTAACGAGATCTACCATGAAAGCAGAACTCACGGCATTAGACACCGCCACAATGGAGGCCGAGTGGCTACGTGATCTCGTTATGGATTTGCCAGTGGTTGAAAAACCGATACCGGCGATTCTAATGAACTGTGATAACCAGACGGTGATTGTCAAGGTAAACAGTTCTAAGGATAATATGAAGTCATCAAGGCATGTGAAGAGGCGGTTGAAGTCTGTCAAAAAATGAGAACCTTCGGAGTAATTGCCTTGGACTATGTCCAGACGGCTAAGAACCTGGCAGATCAATTTACAAAGGGTTTTTCACAGAATGTGATAGATTTTGCATCCAAAGAATTGGGAATGAGACCCATGTGAGTCACTCAATAGTGGGAACCTGTCCTATGTGATCGGAGATCCCGTGAATTAGGATGAGGAAACAAGCTATTGTTTGACTGAGAGAAGAGAACCTTTGAAACGAGTTAATTCCTAGGGTGGATGCATTTCTTTTCTTTTCTGTATGGCAGGATGGTGTACACCTTAATGTAATTCGAGTGGCTTTTGAGAAGCAGAGATGTTGACCTACAGAACATCTTATGAGAATTACACCTATATGAGTTCGACTGCTAGTCACAGTCTATGAGAGTGGGTTATCTCTAGATACTCATGAAAGGCCTGGAGTTTGACTTATATGCTCCAAACCGCGGGGATGCAATAAGCAGTCTAGTATCAGTAAAAGGGTTCTGGTAAAACTTGTTCGCACAAGACTGCCAATTCAAGGCATAGTCCATTGGTCAGTTGTGGATGAGCGTAGCCTTTACTCTAGGTGGAAGTTCAACTTAACAGTCTCCACCTAAACACTGGTATATCAAAACAGCAATGGGGCTGAGGGCATTTCTCGTGTGCCATGAAATATTGGTGGGGATTGTTGGATTTATTTGAGCTTGGCCCTTTTATATTCCAATTAAATCTAAAATATTTAAGGCCCACGATTAATGCAAAGGGAGTTAAAAGTGGTTACTACCATATTGGTAGTTAAGAGAATCTCAACCAACTTATTAGGTGGAAACGTGGTACACCCAATGTGAAGTTGGCAAAGGGTAACCGGGATGCCACACGCGCGCGCTCTCGCTCGGCTCGCCGAGCCGTGGGCGTGGGCGTGGGCGTGTCGTGTCGTGTCGGACGGACGGACGGATGTGATGGTACTGTGATTGGTTTTGCAAAATCAACGGGATTATGGCAAGATCAATTACCTACCTTAAACGCTCACAGGGACGTGCCTTATTTGCTCCGCGGGATTCTTGCCTTTCCTGCAGAGGCGTCCAGGTGCATCCCCCCTCCGTCAGGCAGCGCCTATAAAACGAGGCCCTCCCCTACCCAGAGGCACACACCAACACAAGACGGAGGCCGTGGGCGTGGCGTGGCGTGTCGTGACGAGACGGGCAGACGGACGTGATGTGTTGCGGTGCTGTGATTGGTTTTGTAAAATGAATGGGATTATGGCAAAATCAATTACCTACCTTAAACGCTCACAGGGACGTGCCTTATTTGCTCCGCGGGATTCTTGCTTTTCCTGCAGAGGCGTCCGGGTGCATCCCCCTCCGTCGGGCAGCGCCTATAAAAGGAGTCCCTCCCCTACCCAAAGACACACACCAACACAAGACGGACGGACGGACGGACGGATGTGATGTGTTGCGGTGCTGTGATTGGTTTTGCAAAATCAACGGGATTATGGCAGAATCAATTACCAACCTTAAACGCTCACAGGGACGTGTCTTATTTGCTCCACGGGATTCTTGCCTTTCCTGCAGAGGCGTCCAGGTGCATCCCCCTCCGTCAGGCAGCGCCTATAAAAGGAGGCCCTCCCCGACCCAGAGACACACACCAACACAACCCCTCAGGTATTCCTGTTTAGGAGACCTCTCCCTTCTCCCTCATTATTTCTGCTGCATCGCTTGCCTCCCTATCGCTAGTACTGCGCGCACGGTTCTAGTGAGAGCAGAGCCTCCGGAACCTCGACTGGCGTGAGATCCTGTTCGGGATAGCCAGGCGATAAGATTTTTGGGGAGCGTCTTCACGCGACTGCTCAAGTTCGTCTACTTCGTCTACTTCCTGGTGGCCTGTACGACTACGTCCACTGCTTCCCGGTGCCGTTCGAGGGACTGCACTGCATCGACTCATCACTGCATCAACTTCGTACGGCTACATCGAATAAGGTCAACCGATTAGCATGACTAATCCAGTTGATAACGGAGCAGCCAATGCCTCCGGCAGCGGCCCCGTCTCAGGGTACATCCTGAACCTTATTTGGTTCTTTATTTTGTTCTTATTTAATATGATATTGAACTTGAACACGTGCACATATCATGTTCTCACTGGGTCACTAATTATCATCATGATTTACATATTTTTATTCAGAACTAAAATATGTCGAATGATGCCTATATTTCTAACATCATCAACATCAAGAGGGAAGTGTGTGAAAAATTTGATCTATCTTGTCCTCGTTCTCTCCCATGGTGTGCTGTCTTCTGATCTCTGTTTCGTGATCACAATTCAGAGTCAAACTGATATGAACAAAGGCAAACATAGTCCGAGATGCATGCGATCCTGAGATTTGGAAAAGGGTGATCGCCGATGATCACAACTCAGACTAACATGAACTCATCGAACGAACGGAGCCACTCGTACTGGCAGTTGGTGGCAGTTCGATCGCGTGGCTCGCATATGAAACTTTGCCGGTTGCTCTGCCTCTGCGTACCTACGGGGAGCTCATTAGGAACACACTTCGGCCGCCCCTGATAGATCGTTGGCGTCTCTGGTGCGAGTACGAAACAATGCCAATGGTTGAAGGAAGCATCCCCGTCTACGAGGGTTTTTGGATGAAAGCATCCACTCCCGAGAAGCCCGATTTGTGGTTCAGCGTCCAGAGGCAGCAAAAGTTTAGTAACTTTCGGAGGACACCCCGGCTTGTTTAAGTGATCGTCAGCCGTCTAAAAAGCCCTTCTCAACTGCCGGTTAACCGTTCAGGCCGGTCGTCCACGGGATTGAGAGTTTTTTTTTTAAAAAAAAACTTTTTTTGGCATTGGGCACGAGAGCTAGCGTAGTACGGGTCTTACGCGGACGCCATAGCTAGCTTCTGGCTCTATATAAGACGTGCTCCTCGTAGCTCTTCTACACCCATCACCAGCTTCGTCTTATATATATGATCTTTCCATCGTTGGCTCCTCCTGGCACTGAAGACCTCGCTTAGCAAGCACTAGCATCTGCTCTAGCGATACGACCGCATTGTCTCTGCAGCTCACGGCCGCAAGAGCGTACAAGTGGCCAACCGCCGTCAAGCAAGCGATGGCACGTATCGGCACGGTACACCTCATCTTCATCGCCTTGGTGTTCTCCGCCATCTTCGTTTGCTCGGGCTCTGCGCGGATCTTGACAGAGCGTCATCATCCGGCGGCGGCAGCTCTACCGGCCGGCGGCGCGGGGCAGGTCGCCGAGATGACGTTGCCCGCCGCCGGCCAGGGGCAGAGCGGTGCCGCAGCCGCGGTTGGGTCGGCGGCGCAAGAGTCCAAGCGCCTGAGCCCCGGAGGACCGGACCCCCAGCATCACTAGGCCATGGCAGTGCTCGCAGTTGTGAGCTCGCGTGCTCCGCCGCCCGCGCACGCGAGCGGCCACCGGAAGATCGGCAAGAGCGTGTGTTCTTACGGAGTTACGGCCCATTCGTTTAGCGCTGTTAATTGTTCGTGCATGCATGTTTTTACTGCTTCTTGTACTACATCATGTTTTGTACCAAAGACCAATAATGCTGGACCTGGTCGTCTAGTTTGGAAATAAAATCAATCATTTTTGCATTTATATATCCGGAGACTAATTCTGCATTGTTAACATAGCTCTAGAGATTAATGGAAGAGGGGAGAAAATTAAAGGCCGCCCAAGAGCAAAGAGACTGCGCTAGCTTTAATACACGTTCTCTTTCGGACTTCCTTTCTCAAGCTCGCGAAGTCACCTACTCTAGCAACTTTGGTTTTGTGCTGTACCGCTGGCGGAGCCTGTAATGCCTCTCCTCGTCAATGATTAGCCTAAACCAAAGTTCGCTCGATGCTTGACCATAATGCAAATGTGTTTATTAATGGGCCTTTCCTGGACGGAACATACAAAAATTGAAGGTCGGTTTGGGGATTAACTCTTTAATGCACAGCTTAATATAAGGACCTGCCACTTAGGCCCATACCCCATAATCAAATTTATAGTATAATAAGTAGGGCAGCACTCTGGGTCTTTTGCTAGAGACCCATATATGCTTTGCTCCACTACCAACTAGCAACCATTTTCTCGCCTACTAGAAAGGCTAAGAAAGAAAAAAAATATTAGCACCCGCTGAAAAGACAGAAATCGTATGCCACTAGTTACTCCATATGACATTTTAAACAAATTAGCTTGTCTGTAAAACATCATATATTTAAGAAAAGAGGGATCAGATTAAAATAAGCACGTACCAAATTTGCGCTAATAAAGATTCTCCATGAGTGACAGGCAATTAGCATGCCTCATCAACCTGACCTCATTAATCCACGGATCCACCTTTCTTTTCTTCGTATACTAATAACTTAACAACGGATCGGCACTGACAGTGATCAAGCATTCCTGATTAATTACTAGTATTTCCTTTTGGTGAAAGCAGCAAATTTTTATGCACTTAATCATCACCCGCGCATCACGGCGTGCGTCGTCACGACCTGCTCGCGCGATAGGTTCTCAACAAAAAGGTCAAGAGATCAAAAGTTCTACCCATAGAAAACCCGCAAAAAACAAACAACTTTAGTTTTCAATACGCCTCCAGATGGAAGGATTTGTATATATACAGATATGCTCTGCATACGCAGTTCGTTGGCACCGCCAATCCGGCTCTTCGCTATATCTCGCTCGCTCGATCTCACGCTGTCACGCACGGCACGGTGCTTTCTCTCAGGTCTTAACCAAAAAACCAACCGCTGTAGTTGGTGCCGTCACGACCAAACCCTTTCTCGTTTTCTGCTCCATTTTTTTTTGCGTCTTTTCCGCGAAGCCTTTTGGCTTTGCCCTATCGCCGAACGGATTCGTCGGTTAGTTCGGTCGGTACGGATATGGCCCCATACGGGAGTATAAAAATGCGATGCGACTCTTTAAATTTCATAATGCCAGTTGACTCCGACTGTGTTATTGTTTCTTGATTTGTCATCTGGGAAAAAAGTGGAAATAAATCCTGCAGTCCGCGTCAGACTGTACTGTGTGTTCGTATGGACGAGGTGATTGGCATTATCGTCTTTTATTCCCTCTCTATCTTGCTTCAGCTGATTGGAAAGGGACAGGCAAGTGATGGAATTCTACTCTGATTTGGTTCTTGCTTCAGCTGATTGGAAAGGGACAGGCAAGTAATGGAATTCTACTCTGATTTGGTTCCTGCATGTAGGATTACTGTAATGGGCGCCTGTCGTTGGGCATCCAATGTCCACGTTCAAACCCATACCCGCAGCATTTGGGTAGGGTATGGGCAACAAGAAATTCCCCATTCATATTTGGATTTGGGTAGGGTAATACCTACTAAAATCATTTTATCCATGGGTATCCATTCAGAAAACAGCGACGGTGCAGGCAGCAGCTAGCTTCTCTCAGGAAGCAGACGGGAAGCTTCAGACTTCTACATCTCTCCTAATCTCTCTCTCTCTCTCTCTCTCTCTCTCTCTCTCCTTCATGTTCTCTCTCCGTAGATCACTAGTTTCTCTGTCTACATCTGTACTGGCTCCGTGTGAATTGTGGTGCAGCGCTGATGGCAGCGTTAGGCACCGCATGCCCCTGCGGCCCTCTTGCATTTCACAACCTGTTCCTCTCCCAGTTGGTTAATCCATACCCAATGGGTATTATCCATTTTATTTGGATATGGACAATTTAAACCAGGATGGGTAAGGGTAATCTGTAGGCATGGATATGAGTTCCCCAAACCCTACCCACCGGCAGGCCTTAGGCCAAGTAGAAACCTAGCTAGAAGGGTAAAATCGTGTGATCACCATGAGAAGAATATTTGTAAATATATATGTATATATATTGTGACCATATAGAATTTGATCACCATGGCATAGCTAGCTCCATTATTATTGGACCTTCCTTCCAACAGTTGTACTACGATGGACGATAGTATACAAGTAAGGTCGGTGCCGCACCAGTACTATAGCAGCTAGATGAGCAGATAAGCAAAGACAAGCACCGCCACACCAGCAATCTGTGTAGGCCGGCCCGGCCGGAAAGAGGATAACGATCCACAAGTATCTAATTGAAACGCTAACAATCGACTACGCGACCCAAGTTAAACATTAGCATGCATGTACATCCACCGCTGCGTGCATGAGAGGCGACCAACGATTCCAACATCCATCGTCGGTCGTGCTGGCGGCGACCTGCACCTCCAGGTCGGCAAAAAAGAGCACTACTTTATTTACTCTCCCATGGGATGTATCAGCGAAAGATAGGCCAGTCTGCCGAGTGCATCTCACACGGCTGGCATCAACTTATTAGCATTATCTGCATGCATGCACGATCCATCGATTAGGTGTGAGATGACAGGAAACGGAGATTTTGAAGCCGACCTTTGAATCTCTGATCCATCCCATGTGAAAGGCGGCAGACACTACCAAGTATACAATGGCCGCCGCAGGACACCGGCCGGATAGTATAGCTTGCATTGGTAGGTTTGGTCATGATTTTGGGATTAAGAGCATTTTCAGCAGTTTTCTCATAAATATTTTCTAATAACGGTCTAATGTGATGTCCTTTTTATTATTATGGTAGTTGCTTTTGCAACTTCTGAATAATCTTACCCAATCATTTTTAAATTTTTGAAAGAATTAAAAAAATGAAAGTAAGTGTAGCTTAGTTAGTTAGGTTTCTTATAGTGGAACCTGTCCACCCGGATTCGAGTCTCCGACTCAGCACGGGTGTCATATTTTTTTGGATTTGTTCCAGGATTTAATCGGCGCTATTCTTTCAGTGGTAAGTGCCCGTCGACAGCGAGACGTCTGTGGCGACTTCATCAATCTCAAGATCGGAACAGTCGGCCCAGTCTCTCGGAAGTGCTCATAGAGGTAAGGTTTGCGTATGTATATTCTTAGAGGTGAGTGCGTACGTGTGTGAGCGTCTGTGTTTGTACTGTATTTCAAAAAAAATCTTACCCAATCGAGCTACCATATTAAGAGAATCATTGGATTGAGGCATGGTTATTGGAAAACTGCAAAAGCAGCACTCACAATCAACATGAAAGAGATATTGAAACATCTTGATTAACTAATTATTGGAAAACTACTGGAGATGCTCTAAGGGTGTGTTTGGTTGTTTGTACCATTTGGTTCATGTATGGAATGGTACAAGTTCGATAGTGATGTTTATGTTTAGTTGGATGAATTGTACCAACTCATCCAGGATAAAAAAACATCCCACTTGAGTTAATTTTTTAGACTAAATAATGAACCATATGGTTCAAATAAATTGGTTGAACCATCCATATAAAATCATCCGTTCATATATTATTTGGTATACCAAGTCAAACATGTCCTAAGCTAGCTAGCAGCGAGTCCGATGGTCCTGTGCACTGTGTGTACCTGCCATACATGCATCTATATTATGTATAAAATTTGCATATGATATTTAGGACGGCATTTTCATAATACTAGCCAGGTGATATGATGATCAGGCACTGACACTACTGATGATTACTTTAGATGTGTAAAATTGTATATAATTGTGTACCCGTCTAGAACAAAGATAAGGTACACAACGAGATTGAGATCTTCTGTCTTGCTTTTTATTTTATATATAGTGCAAGGAGTAGGATAAGAAAAGACGAGGAAAAGCCAATTTGGTGACAATTCGAAGAAGCACGGCAATATATGGTGACCGCTAGTAAATATACATATTTTATTTAATCCTTCTCTCTATAAACAAACCTCTTTTCACAAATGTGAACACCTAGTGCAAACACTCTCTAAAAATGAGCTAATCCAAGGGTTTCATTTTTGGACATCCTTTGCGCGTCTAAACCACTATATCTTGTATCTTTTTGACCATGGAGTTTATAGTGATGGGGAGTAGAAGTGGACTTGGACCTTTGTTACTATATTTTTTTATAATGGAAATAAGTTTCGGCTTCACGCTCCTCAAAAAGATAGATAACTAAAATTTAAATTATTAATGTATTTAACATTATTAACCAATACGTAAAATGAAGGACCATCTATGTGACGAAAAGAATCTCATGACTATTAACTCTAGTATCTGACATGTATCGAGCATCCATTTGTTTTAATCTTTAATACACTGCAACGTAGCCTTGGCCGAGGGCTCCTATCTATATCGTGGAAAATAGATAGACTCCTCGTCTTCTAGCCCATTAGATCCGTTCATACTTGAAAAAATTTTGCAAAGAGATTCCATTTGACGGGGGTCCAGACTCCAACGTTCTGGAGGGTCCTCGGCGCCTGGAGGCGACTCGAGGTTTCGGTAAAGGGCGATTTAGGATTTCGTCTCCCCCGGTTCATCTCCTCTGATTCTTTTCGATCTGATCATCCCCTGCGCGCTCAGATCACAAGTCCACATCCTATCCTTCATTGGTGTCCACGTTCAGATCCTCTCCGGAAAGGAGCCAGCCCAATTCTGCTAGACTGTAGACATCGTCCTTTTCCTCAGTTTGCATGTAGTCCTCATCGGAGGGCTATGGAGTCTGTGGAAGATATGATGAAGCGCATGAATCTAATCGAAGCAGAGAGGAAGGGCATCAAGATCGGAGATACGATGGCAACTAGGGCAAAGATGGCTGCAGATCCACGGGCAGTGGGGAAAGTGTTTGCAGTGAAGCTCGTAAGTGCAGATGCCCTAGCACAGACTCTGGGAAGAATCTGGTGCCCAATCAAGGGGGTGGTCTGTAAGGATTTGGGGGAAAATCATTTTCTCTTCACTTTCCATCAACATTCAGGCAAGAGGAGGGCCTTGGATGTTTGGAAAGGACCTAGTGGTGATGATGGACTATGATGAAACAAAGTGGGTTCAGGAGATGGAGTTTGCATTCATTCCCATTTGGGTTAGAGCTACAAAGATGCCTATGGGAATGATGAATCAGGTGACAGGGGAAGCTATTGGAGGAGAAATAGGAGAATTCATGGAGATGGAGACCGAAGAGGATGGTACGGCTGTGGGGAAATATTTGCGGTTGAAGGTTCGGCTGGATATACGTAAACCTCTGATGACAGGTGTAATTTTAACAGTGGGGAAGGAGCAGAAACCGATGTGGTGCCCGCTGATCTATGAATATTTGCCGGATTTCTGTTATACTTGTGGCCTGATTGGCCATATTGACAAGGTCTATGGGACAAAATTAAAGAGGGGAGAGTTACAGCCATTCAGCAAACAATTGCGATTCATCCCTGAGAAGAAGCGAGTGGAGGAGAGCAGTTATGAACGTTACAAGGCAAATAAATCTTTTCATGTGGGGAGGTATGGCGCAGGGAGTGGGAGTAGGGGCTGCTTGGGTGGCGGTGGTAGTTGGAACCGGTTGGGAGGATCAGGCAGTGATGCCCCTTCATGGAGGAAGTCAGATGATGATAGTAAAAAACCAACAAATGGTCGTGGATATGAGGAGGAAGAGATGACTAGGCCAGAAAAGCAGAGGGAACCTTGTGCAGATGGGAAGCAGGTGGGAGGAGGAGGAAAAGCCGAGAAGGTCTTAGTTATGGGGGATGGGAAGGAAAACGGAGAGGAGGACGACCAAACGATGTTGGGTGCTCCAGCTGGTGGGCATGGGGTGGATGCAAACAATGCCCTCCTGACCATGCAAGTGGACCAGGTTGATGGAGGGAAGGAGGTAAAAGGGGATGATGAATTGGAAAAAGGAAAAAAGAAGGGCACTTTCAAAAAGATGCAGAGTGAAAAACATGGGAAGAGAGAGGCTAGTGAGTCTGTGGGTATTGGAAAAAAGAGAGGATCTATGGAGGTGGATGAGGAGGGTGCAGAGGATGAATCTCTAAAGCGTGCAAGGAAAGCGGGACTGGCGGACCAGTCCTACGGGAACCAATGAAGTTTGTGGCTTGGAACTGTCGGGGCTTGGGAAACCGCCCGGCAGTTCGGGGACTTCTGGAGCTCCAGAAGTCGGAGGGGGCGGATGTCTTGTTTTTGTCAGAAACAAAGTTGGATAAAAGAAGAATGGAGAAATTTCGGTGGATGCTCGGACTAACAAACATGTTAGTTCAAGATGGGGAAGGAAAAGCGTGGGGGGGGATTGCTGTGTTTTGGCGGAAGGGAATTGATATATCACTACGTAATATGTCACGGTATTACATTGATGTGGACATTACGGAGGCTGATGGTTTTGTTTGGAGATTTACGGGGGTGTACGGGGAAGCGCAAAGTGACCTCAAGCATCGTACATGGGAGCAAATCCGGGGTCTGGCTGTACAACCAGAGAAACCATGGTTGTGCGCGGGGGATTTCAACGAGATCCTAGCATCTCATGAGAAGCAAGGTGGACGGCAACGTAGTCAGCGGTGCATGGACATGTTTAGAGAGACTTTGGAGGTCTGTCATTTGAATGATCTGGGTTTTGAGGGGGACATTTTCACATGGCGGAATCATAATCACATTGCAAAGGATTATATAAGAGAGAGGCTGGACCGAGCAGTGGCGAATGATCAATGGAGAAGCCGGTTTCCATCAGTGCGTGTGATCAATGGTGATCCTCGTCACTCTGACCACCGACCAGTTATTATTTGCATTGAAAAATTGGCGGAAAGGAGGAGAAGGGGAGGCGGAAAGACCTTCCAATTTGAGGCGAGCTGGTTGGGGGAAGAAAAGTGTGCAGAGGTGGTGGGGGAAGCATGGAAGGAAGCTGTGTCGGACCCGGGAAAGAAAATGCATGAGGCATTAAAGGTAGTGGCCGGGGGTCTGATGAATTGGAGTAATAACATCCTGGGAGACATGGAGAAGAGGATTAAAAAAGTGAAAAAGGATCTTGAGGAGTGCAGAAGGATGCCAATTGGGAAAGACCAAGTTGTGAAGGAGGAGGTGCTACGATACAAGCTTGAAAAACTAGAGGAGCAGGTAGATATGTATTGGAAACAAAGAGCTCATGTTAGATGGCTGCAGCAAGGGGATCGTAATACAGCTTTTTT
>CM014274.1:18165708-18251142 GCA_004135705.1 Alloteropsis semialata
ACATGAAGATAAACTCAGATGGTGCATACAATGTTACAACACGAGATGGGGGATGGGGCTATGTCATAAGAGATTCAGATGGTGAGGTCGCTCAAGCAGGAGCAGGTCGGCCCCCATACCTACTGGATGCTTTCCAAGCTGAGGTGATGGCATGTTTGTATGGAGTAAAAGCAGCTAGTGATTGAGGCATGGGACACATAGTGGTGGAAACGGACTCCATGATTTTGATGCACGCAATGAGACGGGATGATCACCAGTTGGCTGCAACTGGAGGCTTAATCTATGAGTTAAAGAGTACAATTAGTAGCAATTTTATCTCTTATTCTGTTGTGTTTGCTCCACGGGCATGTAATAAAGTAGCACATGCCCTTGCGGCAATGGGGTGTAAGGCTATCTCCAACAACCTGACTCAAATCTGAGACCCATTTTACGTTTTTGAGTCACGCACAGTAAAAGATTGGCCACCCAAACCTTTGCCTTCTCCAACAGCTTAGGCAAAAAGCAGAGCCCCAGATTTGGACCTGCCGCCGACGGTGTGCTCGCATGACAGCAGGCTGGAGCAGCCCTACGCTCCCGCAGCGGCAAGCGCACCGGCGTCGGCAGCGCCGCCCGGACAGGCTCGTCCTCGCCCCTCTCCTCCGCGGCGAGTCGAACCTCGCCGCGCCGCCTGCTCCTCGTTGTGGCGGCTCCCCGCCAGCCGCGCCCCGAGGCGGACCTCGCCACGCCGGCTCCTCGCCGCCGTCACCGTCGTCAGGCCCACCTCGCTCCGACTCTCCCCGCCTCGCCGTCGTCGCGGGCCTCCCTCCTCGCCTCGCTGTCGTCGCGGGCTTCCCTCCCCTCCTTCCCGTCGTCGCGGGCCCACCAATACGGGCGACGGAGGTTTGCGTCTTGGAGAGAGAGAGCGACGCAAATATACCTCTTGGTTCGCCTCCGACCCAAAATGGGTACGCCGTATGCGTCTTCTGTTGGAGCAGGATTTTCTCACCTAAAATACTGTGCGCTACTCAAAATAGGTATGCATCGCCGTTTGCATCACTTGTTGGAGACAGTCTAAGTGTCCTCAAAATGCCTCCCTGTACTGGGATGGCACGCCTTCGGGTTTGGAGGATCTTGTGGCCAGCGATCTAGCTGAGTCCATAAATTAATGGAAAGCTCTTTTCCTTTCAAAAAAAAAAGATCCGTTCATACTCTTTTTCTTCTCCTCGGTTCAATCCTTCCTTCGGAAGATATATAAGGATCTCCGAACTGGGCGGATCGGGACGACGGCCCGAGAACTAAAAGTCGTCAGCTGAAGGCCCGGCCCAGTCATGGCCGGCCCATATGATATCGCTACCACGGTCTCGACGACTGTCGTCAATACCGTTTCGCCGACAGGGCCCAGAACGGGAGACCGCGCTGTCGCCGCGATTCAACCCGCTCGCCTGCGCCGCGCGTCTCCCGGCTCCCGCGGTCCCCGCCAGCCCGCCGCCTCCCTCATGCCGCGCCCGCCGCCTGCTCGACGGGATGCGATCTCCGCGTCCGAGCCCACCGCTCTCGGCTTCCCTCTTCAACTCCCTCATCGCCTCCCGCGCCCGCGCCGGCCGCTCGGCCGACGCCCTCTCGCTCCTCGCGCGCATGCTCGCGGCTGGGTTCGCCCCGACCGCTTTCACCTTCGCGCCAATCCTCTCATCGCCTTCTGCAACCGCCTGCTGCGCCGCGCAGCTGCACACGCACATCCTCAAGAGCGGTCTGCTCCACTGCGAGCCTTACTCGGGTACCTCGCTGGTGGGGTTCTTCGGGCGGAATGGACAGTTCGACGGAGCGCTCAAGGTGTTCGGTGAAATGACGGTGAGGAGCGTCGTCACCTGGAACTGTCTCATCTCTTCGTTCGTGCAGTTTGGACGCTCCCATGATGCCCTATTCTGGTTCAGGGAGCTCGTGAGAAGCGGTGATGGCTTATCAGACGGCTCTTTTGTTGCAGTGTTGCCTGCATTTGGGTCACCGGTGCAAGTTCATGGTCTCGTGAAGAAAACCGGAATGGAATCCTTCTCACCAGTCGCAAATGTATTGTTGAATTCATACTCAAATTGTGGTGCTATATATGTGGCAGAGAAGATGTTCAACGAGTTGGTATTTAGAGATGTGGCTTCTTGGAATACAATGATAACCTGTTTTGTGAGGAGCAACGTCCCTGAGAGAGCTTTTGAGCTTTTCTTAAGTATGCAATGTCAGGGTGATTTGCCAAATGAGACAACATTTGCTAGTGTTCTTTGTGCCTGTGCCAGTATGAATGGACACGAGCATGGCAAGTTTATTCATGCAAAAGTTATCAAGCTAAATCTCAATACAAGTGTATTTGTCAACACCTCATTGGTCGATTTCTATGCAAACTGTATTGGTAGCAGGGATGCATATAAATTAGTTGAAGAGGTTCCCGGGAATAGCACCACGTGTTGGAATGCTCTGATTTCTGGTCACTCTGATAGCGACGGTCCAACTTCTTTGGTTATTCTGAGAGACATGCTACGATCAGGGATTAAGCCGAATGAAGTTAGTTTCTCTGCATCTCTCAAGAATCCATCACTTTTGGATCTCCAGCAGATTCACTCATTGGTTACAAGATTGGGTCATGGTGGTAATGACTATGTTTCAAGTGGTATCATATCGTCTTACGCTTCACATGGCATTGTTTCCGATGCCTTGACTTATGGAGTTGCACTGGATCCTGATTCTGGTAGTGTCTCCATGAATGTTTTGGCTGGGGTGTATAATAAAGCTTGCATGTACCAAGAAACTAAGCAGCTACTTTTACATCAGCAAGCTAGAGATACTGTTTCATGGAACATACTTATTACTGCTTGCGCACGCAATGGTGACTGCATTGAAGCTTTTGGATTCTTCAAGCAAATGAGAATTATGGGGCACTGTGTCAGTAACTATGTATTTGTGAGCTTGCTGAGCATTTGTACAAAAAACAACAGCCTTGATCTTGGTAAGTCGGTTCATGGGCTTATCATCAAGACCAATTCTGGTTGTTGTGACACTTATGTTGATAATATGTTGCTGGATATGTATGCTAAATGTGGTAGAATTGAAGAGTGTCTCAGAGTCTTTGAAGAAATGGAAGGTAGGAACCTTATCTCATGGACAGTTGTGATTTCCGGCCTTGGACTTAATGGTTTCTCTCGCAAGGCCTTGGCGTGGTTTAAAGCCATGGAAAAGGATGGCTTCAAACCTGACAAAGTAGCAATTCTAGCAGTCCTGTCAGCTTGTAGACATGGTAAACTTGTGCAGGAGGGGATGAAGATATTCAAAAATATGAAAGCTGATTATTCAGTTGAAGCTGAGATGGAGCATTACATTTGTGTGGTGGACATGCTGTGCAAGTGTGGTCATTTGAAGGAAGCTGAGGTTGTGATTAGGGGCATGCCTTTCCAACCAAGTACAGTCATATGGCGCACGTTTCTCCAAGGATGCAAGACATATGGTGTAACAGAGGCACAAATGTTTTGCTAGCAGCAGATCGAATAGAGTTCCTCTTGGTAAAATGTAGAGGTGCGCTTTTTGTCATATGAACCAATCATTTTTTTTTTGCTATTAGTGCAATGTTTAGAATGTACTGAATCAAGTTCATTTTTTGTTGGATTTGCACATAATGAAGATACCACAAGAATAGAAGATATATAGGATCATCACGCCTGTTTGGTCCAGCCATTTAGGTGCTGACTTGTGCATCCTCATTGTTGAAGCTTTTTGGTAGATGCTGCATTGTGGTAAGAAGGCTTCATTATTAAACAGATCTTCATTATTAGGAATTAATGAGTGTGAATGTCAAATATATGTCTGGCGAACATATGAGGTGAATACAAAGTTTTCCCATATAACATAGTATTTTAAAAGTAAGAAATAAGTGAACGTCATTGCAATTAAATTGGTTATTTCCTATTAGAGGAATCACTTTAATAAACTGATATATTTATTAGAACTATAGATAAACTTAAAAGCAGATACTATCTATTTTGGGGATGATGAGTTGGAACTTGGAAGGACGAGGAGAGTGCATGTGAAAAGAAAGAGGAATATATTTTGCTCAAAACAAAGTATGCTATATCAGGCACGATCTAAATATGCATTATCGCCAATTTCATGGGTAAGATAGTGAACACAGAAACACAAGGAAAAGATGAAACAACAATTATCTGTAAAGGAAATGGCTTGGTTTCTTTTATCTAGAATGCCATTAGCGCTTATTTATCTACCTAACATCTAATCCAGTTTTTATGCTGCTTCATAATTGTTGGCTGCAAAAAAACAAAATTGCCAAACTGAGGGCTGTTGTGCATAACATGGCTGGAAAAAAAATGTGGCTAATAACATTCGCATTGGGTAGGAAAGACTTTGATTTAGATAAAAACTGGAGGATATTTTTGTAAAATTGCCAGAGGAAAACAGTTGGCCTTTTTTTTTGCAAAACCACCAGAGGACACCTGGCAGGACACGGGAGGACCGGCTGGGCGCCGAGCGCTCTCGTGCAAGCAGGAGCAGCGGGCTTTAAGAAACCCGGATAACACAGCTTCTCATTCTGCATTACATCATTCTTTGTGCAGCAGCAAGAACAAGGAGGCCTCAGCATGGATAAGGAAGAGGCACGAAGGATGTCTGCTATTTTGATAACCTGGGAACATATCCCTCAAGATTCAGCCGTTTACGTATTCAATTAAATGCAGCCATGGGCACTTGAAAGTGATCTTTTTACATGCTGCTTTGACATCTTTCGAGAGTAGGGGAGATGTGCTTGTCCAAGAAGCAAAACGGAAATGAGTACCAAGCTAGACATATCCCAAGGTACTGTGCTGTTACTGATATTCAAGTAATTCATGGAATCTGAAGAACTGAAGAATCATGTCACAGCTTGAAGTTGTACTCAGCATGAAGAATCTACTGTTGTAGTCGATTCAGTTTATTTACTGAAAAAGGGCACTTCCATCCACAAGTGTGCCAAAAGGAGGGTGAAAAGAAACGATAATTGTTTTGGAGTTACCATGGTGCACTCAGCTGCATACCATTGATAGAGAGATTAAGCAACTGGAAATGGGTTCAGTAAGTTACCATTTGTTACTATGCTTGGCTTGAATCTAGCTGATTTTGACCTTCACTCAGTGCTTTAGAATGATTGGAACTTTGAGGATACCTGTTATATCATGTGTCTCTCCTACTCAATGTGTATCTGAAACGTGGATTCCTTTTGACAAATAACTAGTCCTTATTTGTGACCTCTTGGTTTGCTTTGGAATGATTATCCCATATAATACTTGAAGTTGTCTTTTCGCGGTATCAGGAGGTCAGACGGTTGTTGCAAGTTTGGATGTGTCTAATCGGTTGCAAAGATGATAAAGCTCAAGTCTAGGAGTAGGACAGAGACACCTACTAACACTCTGAGGTACCTGGGGCTTTTGACAAAGCATGCACATTAGCAAGGCAAATAAGGTTTATGTAGCATCCAAGCAATGGCTTTTTGTTGGCTATTGCTTTCCTTACCGCTGTGCACTGTCTGCATAGTGACAAAGGTGTTCGTTAAGTAATTGTTGGTGATGGGGCATTCTTGTCTTGATACCTGAAAGGTGATTTGGTCAAAGAATTCAACGCATTTTCTCACTCTAGACTAGCACATTATCTATTGGGTGGTGCCGATACCTGCAGTTACTTATCAAAATGAGATAGCAAAAAAATAATAGTTCCAGAGCACTCCAATTTACCAAATGTAAGTCTTGTTACTATTAATTCTTTCTATCTTGCTTTGACTTTCTTATCATATACTTACAAGATACTTACTGTATTTTTGAATTGTCAGCAGCATAGTGGCAATTTCCCTGGTTTGGCACCATTGTACATAATGAAGCCTGCAGTTTTGGTCTCTACATGCTTGAAGGACCCATCTGCATTCAGTGAGCTGACTTCCTGGAAAATGCACATCTTCACAAGTGCAGGCAGGATCAGATCAGCAGTTATCCCTGGTTTTGTAACCTTTGGATTCTTGTTGTTTTTCGAATGTTTGGCCGTGGATCATGCCATTACAAAAAGGAGAAAATTGCGTCCATACATGCTGGAGAGATAGCCAAAGTATCATACAAACTCAATTGCCAAAATACGATCCAAAGTTGCAGTGTTACCATAGATGCTATTTTGGCAGCGCTGGGATTCCAGGAAGACACATCAACCATTCATGACACCTATTCTCAGGGAGATGCACGAGCTGAGCCTGAAGTCTAATGATTTTACACTCATGCATGTTAGTAGAGTATGTAGTAGTGTTGCCCATGAGATTGCTAGGCAGGCTACTGGTATGACTGAAACGGTGGGGTGGCATTCTGAAGCCCCGTCCAGCATCCATAGCCTGTTGGAGTCTGATTGTAATCAGGATGTTTGATAATGAATGAATCTCCAAGTCTAAAAAAATGCTATTGCCGCAGCATCGCATCGTATTCTGGCAACTGAGTTTCAGTGTAATGCTATGGTGCCAAATTGTATATTCTTACACGAAAAGGACATACTCCTACCTCTGACTAACTGTAAAGATAGTGACTGGGATATTCTCATGAGCAGTTGCTCTCAAACGGATCCCGTCAACGTCAATCCCTGTAAAAACTTTCGGCACTTCACTTTCACATCCCCCCTTAGTGCTCCATTCGTCCACATGAACGGAACCTTCCTAGCTAGTCTGGCGCAACATGCAGAGTCAGCAGAGCACAGGTACTAACTAGCATCGGAGCGGCTGATCGACACCGGACGCGCAGGGCGAAACGAACATCGGAGCACCGCATTGGCCTCGTCGCGCCTCGGCACGACCCGAAAAGGCGAAAAGGCGCCGGCCGTTGCAGGACCCCGATCGGATATAATCGCGCACATCAGCGCCGCAGGAAAGCGGTCGACAAAAATGCTTTGGCGCATGATCTACCGTCGCTGGCTAGCTGCGGCTCCTCTACCAGCGATGGTAGTGGCCACTCGGACGGGGCGGCATCCGACGGCGCGCGACGTGGTGGTGCTTTGTCCTTGGCGCACAATGCCACCCAAACCAAACCACCCACCAATTATCCACAAGACGCCGGGCCGGGGCCCAGGGCCCACTACAAATGTTTGTTTTGTAACCGTTTGATCCGCCTCGCTGGCCCTCCCATCCCCTATAAATAGTGGGCGGCACCTGGCCATGACAGGGCACCAACGATACGACACGAACACTCGAGTCTCGGCACACGGTTCAGCTCTCTGTCTGTGCCTGCACGGTGCATCGCCGGCCGCCTAGCTCATTGCAAACGTTCCTGTTCCATCATACCCATGGCTGCTCGCGTCGGCATTGTGCTCTGCCTGTCCGTGCTGATCGTCGGCGCGGCGCTCGCGGCGACGCCGGCCGCCGGAGCTCGCGTCGTGCCAGCAGGCTACGCTGCCCCGGGCATCGACGTGGCAGCCGGCCGGGCCGCCGCCGGCGGTGGCAGACGGGGCGGCATTCGTCGGGGGAAGTGGAATGTGCAGAGCCTGCAGGGAGATGACGCCCGCAAGCGGGAGGTGCCAGGCGGCCCGGACCCTCAGCACCATCCGTAACTAGAGATCAGATCGATGGCAGGAGACCAAGCAACAGAAGCAAGGATGATGATGATGATGCCAGGCAAGCCATGTACTTCCAATGGCGAGTAAAGTCACAGTGACGAATATCAGTCTCTCCTTTTTCTTTTTCTACATTGAGTCGGAGGGGTAAGTATGATCTGCATTGGTTTCAGCCGGCCGGCCGTGTTTGTAGATGCCATCGCCTTGTGGGCTTGTGGCATCCTAGCTAGGCAAGCAAGAAACTGAGGCTAGAGGTATATGTTACTGTACTCTTCTATATATGTACGAGTCGTAATAAGCAAGCGCAAGCTGTAAACCGAAACGATGCAATGGTGTAATGATGGGTTGGGCACTTGGGCATTGCATGAAACCGTGCTGTTTAGGCATCCAATATTTGTGGAATGCTTTCTCCGTTTTTTTATATGACATTCAGCTAGGACAGGCTCCTGACAATACATTTAAAAACGGATTGTCTTCAGTTGTTGTAATGAGCTTAACTGACTGATCAGTACGTATGGACATGCTCCGAAATGGTTTCCTTGCGTACACCCTTACCTACTAGAGAATGCGGCATTTGTCAAAAAACACTTTAGTACCGGTCAAAAAAGACCTGATGCTAATGATAGGCATTAGTACTGGCATATTGTAACTAGTAGTCTCGGTAGAGACATTTTAGTCCTGGATAGAGGCTGTATCTGGTAGTAAAAGTGATCACTTACTATCAGGTGGACCACTCAATACTAACACGACCACCATTAGTACCATGCACTCGCCCGTGGCGGCCGCGAGTTTGACGCCTGCTCACCGTGGCTCCATAGAAATTGATTTTTTTTAATAGAAATATCTCCTTTAGTATTGGGTGGCTGACCCGATACTGAACCGGTAGCGAAAGGGGCACTCCTTCAGCACCGGAGAGCCAATGTCGCGCGCTTCTCTGGTGCTAAAAGGGGTTCCAAATGGTATTGATAACTTTGTAGTGGCTGATTGGCTAACTAGCTAGTGGCATCACCTGATGTGCACTACGCTGAACATACTGACGCACCACCACACGATACACAAACGACCAAAAGATGCATCACAGAAAGGTTCCCTTTTCGAACAACTTTAGATGATTATAAATTCAAAATGATTGATTGATGTGTCGCCGCCGTTCGCATGGATTATTGCCAGGCGGATTTAGCACAGAATTTTTTTTGAAGGGGCAACGGGGGATGAGTATCCCCACCTCATCACTTTTCCATTGATTCCGGGATGAATCCGGTAATGGATGGTGCAGGGCACCGGTACAGAGTTAGACCCTTAGGCCAGGGAGTACAACAGTGGTGAGCGAGGGGGAGCTGATTACATTGAAAAAGCGTTACACCAGTTGTCTATGAGACCCTTGTGCTTGCGATGTAGACGTCCTCGCCATAGCTCGCATTCTTGTTTGCAGCAGAGCAGTAGGCATTGAGTGTTCGGCAGGAGATGGTTGAACACCTTCTCGTGTCTGTGCTTCCAAAATTCCCAGCAGCAGAGGAGAATCACTATGGAGGTGAGTTCGGTGGCCAGGCGCGGCGGTCCGGATGTGTGGCAGAGGGAAGACAGTGCCGCGCGTGCAGCCGGTCTCCCATCCTAGGTGTTGCCAGAAGGGCTGCACTGTCGGGCAGTTGAATATAAGGTGATCGGGGTCTTCATCAGCAGCGCAGCAGAGCTCACATGTTGCATCTGGTGTGATCCGTTTCCGGTGGAGGTTCACCTTGCATTGGATCCGGCCACGGAGGAGGAGCCAACCAAAGAACTTAACCTTCGGCGGTGCGTAGCTCTTCCAGACGAACTTGTAGAACTCGTGCTCCTGATCGCCACGAACAGAGGTTTGGTAAATGCAGGCGATGCGGAGCTGGCCTCCTTGCCCCTCGAAGCAGCAGGAGCGGTGATCAGGGTTTTCCGTCAGGGTGACTGCATCCAGTTCGGTGTCGAGCGCCTGGAGCTCCTGCTGTGCCGGGCGGCTTAGTTGAGCTCGGAGCATGCCATGGAGGCTTTGCAACAGCACCTCACACACCGTTGCCATGGGCAGCGTGGTGTGGCTGAAGAGAGCTGGGAACCGCGACGCCCGTGGATCATGGTCAAGCCAAGAGTCGTGCCAGAAGGATGTTGAGTCGCTGTCCCCCACGTCGACCTGGGTGATTGCTTGATATGCCAGCAGCAGCGCCCGCAGGCTGTCCCAGTGCGCACCTTGGGCAGACCCAGTTAGTGAGGCTGGGGCGACCTGTGTTCGTGCCCATGTCGCCCACGCTGATCCCTCCGGGTTGTGCAGACGATGAAGCAATTTGAGCAGGAGGCAGGAGTTCTGTACTTGTAGTAGTCGGATGCCGAGACCCCCTTCCTCCTTGGCTAGACAGGCCATTTCCTAGGCGACAAGGCAGCAAGCACCGTTCCTGGTGCTAGTGCCTGTCCACAGAAAAGCATGACGCCTGGCATCGATTTGGTCGAGCACCCCGGTTGGAAGATGCAGTGCTCCCATGAAATAGGTTGGTAGCCCGTCGAGGACGGAGTTGATGAGGACAACCCGGCCGGCCGCACTGAGGAGCAGCGCCTTCCACCCCGACAAGTACCGATCCACCTTGGCGATGAGGGGGGCGAAAGCAGACAGCGACAATTTCACGTTGGACAGAGGCAGACCCAAATATACCTGGGGGAAACTCTCCTAGCGGCATCCAAGGATCTTGACCAAGCGCGGCAGGAGGCGGCGGGGAATATGCATCAGCACCACTGTGCTTTTGTTGAAGTTGATCTTGAGCCCAGTCGCATCAGCAAACCGGTCGAGAGCGTGTTTCAGATGTTATACATCGGAAGGCTCGGCACGGACGATGAGGAGGGTATCATCTGCGTATTGCAGCATAGTGCAACAGGCATCAGTAAGTGGATGGCGCACCATGCCATCATGTTTGATGAGCTGTTGCAGGACATCCGCCACTAGGAGAATTAGGTACGGTGAGAGAGCATCCCCTTGGCGTAGTCCACGGCGACAGTTGATCCATGGTCCAGGGCAGCCATTAACCAGAACAGTTGAGCGCGAAGTGTTGAGCAGTGTTTGCATCCATGAGCACCATAGCGGTGGGAAACCTCTAGCCTGTAGGATCAGAAGGAGGCTTTCCCAGTTTACTGAATCGAAAGCTTTGGCAAAATCCAGCTTAAGCACTAGTGTCGGGCATTTGCGACGGTGGCAGTATTGGACTAGCTCTGTGGCATAGACAAAATTCTCAGAGATGGAACAGCCTCGTAGGAACCCAGTCTGATCCACGTCGATGAGCTTGCCAATCTGCTGTTGTAGCCGTGTTGTCAGGATCTTTGTGATCACCTTTACCGGGCAGTTCTGGAGCGAGATTGGCACAGAATAAATCACGATTAACATAATGCGGGATCTCACCATGTCATCTGACACGAAAAGGTCAGTGGCCGACCGGCTGGGCAGTGGGGGCGGGGCGAAGGTCTCTTATCAAGATTGGATCAAAGGAGAGGCAATAAAGTTGGTATAAAAGTATCTCGGCCTGATACTATATCATGGGTGCACGGTGCACCGTGACTCCCATGGACCATGCAAAAATCGATCGGAGCTGCTAGCGCCCGGACATCCGACGTTCGGGGCTGGCGTCGGACGGTCGTCATCCAGGGAAAATTCCCGCCGCAACATTAGATATTTGAGTTTGATGTTGCACGCAACATTCCGACTTACGCGATTAAAATTCCCACTGCAACATCACGTAAATCTGTTTAATGTTGCACGCAACATTCGCGCGCCCGGCAACTCGTTTGGCCCCTGGTGGCATGAAACTCCCACCGCAACATTAACCCCATGTTGCATGAAACATTATCACGAATCTAACATTATTTTTCCCGTCTCTTCTTCCTGCTCGAGCACGAGCGCATGGGCGAGGCGGCCGCCCAGGTCTCCGCCGCCATTAAGAATTCGCAACATGTCGCATATTCTACAGAGAATCGAGTTCCCTCCATTGGGTGAAGCAAACGCCGACCATCCACCGCCAATTGTCGCAAGGAATCCTTCTGATCCCGTTCTTCTTCCCTCCCCATAAGATCGGGTGAATCCAACGCTTTGCAAGGAAGCTTGGGGTCTGCATCAAGGGGTGGAAATCGCCATGTCGCAGGCCATGTTGGGGGAGCACATCCCTTGTCTATCCGCACATCTCAACCTCAGGTTAGATCTGCACCTCGAGTACTTGAATTTGGATGGATTTGTTCCCCACTAATGTGCGTGATGAGTACTTGAATTTGGATGGATTTGTTTCCCACTAATGTGCATGATGAATATATGAGGATAATTTTGTGCTTTTTTCAATCCTTTGGGCTTGCACAGTAGATGCAAATTGTGTTTGTACCATTGCAACATTTTGTTCTGTCATTTGCAACATATAGTTAATACTTTTGCAACATTGATTCTACAGCTTCGTGGTTCCCTGCAAAAGCCAGAGAGTGAAGCGAGCTCAAGCAATTACAATGTCAGCACGCATGATGTATCAAGTCAACATGGAGTTCCAACACAAGTAAGTAATACTTGGCCCTTGCCTTGTGCTCTTTGCTTTATGTTTGAAACGGATTCTATGATTTGTCAAACCGGTTCAAAATTTGATGTATAGGTACATGAAGGTTCAGGTGGAGCTGCTGCAAGCTTGTCAGTAAATTCAAGTGAATTTGTGCAAGTAGAGCTTGGGTTTGATCAAGAGGTGCACTTCGAAGATGAGGATGTTGTATGTTCACAGCCGGTGGTTCCATATGTTGGGATGGAGTTCTTCACATTAGAAGAGGCAAAAAAGGTGTACAATGACTATGCTTACAAGCTGGGATTTAGCATAAGAGTTGCATCATCAAGGACCAGCACTGTCAGTAAAGAATTGATAAGAAAAGAATGGGAATGTTCACACGCTTGGAAGGCCCCTAATGTAGAGGAAGAGAATGAAGAGAACAATTCAGCCAGCACTTCAACCAATGAGACCACAACACAAAAGATGTCAAAAAAGAGAAGTGCAGCAGCTGTAATGACAACATCAATCAGGAAGCGCAACATCATAAAAAAATTTGACTGCAAGGCTCACATAGCAGTTGGCAAGCGTGATGGCAAATGGAGAGTGATTGTAATGCAGCCTGAGCATACCCATCCTTTGGTCAAAGCGGTTGCTCTGAGGAAGCACTTAAGATCTCACCGGAGCATCAGTTGGGTTGATTACGAGCTGTTGAAGACGCTTCACCATCGGAATATAAGCGCCACCCAGATCATGGGTATAATTTCAGATTTCCACGGAGGGGTCGGAAACCTGACTTTCACTAGCAAGGATGTCTCGAACATGAGGACGCACCTAAGAGGAGGGCTGAACTATAGAGATATGGACGCGACACTTGAGTATTTCCAGCGGCAGCAGGCTGAGTGTCCTTCGTTCTACTATGCAATGATGATTGACCGCGGCAATGCGGTCAGGGGCCTTTTCTGGGTGGACGGAAGGACGAGGGAACTGTACAAAAGCTTCAGCGATTGTGTATTTTTTGACACTACTACTGTACCAACAGGTACGACATGCCGTTCGCGCCAATTGTGGGTATAAACAACCATCTTCAAAGCATACACCTGGGATGTGCGCTGCTGTCTGACGAGACAACAGAGACCTTTGTTTGGGTGTTGCAAAGGCTCAAGGAGGCCATGGGCGGGCAGGAACCGGTCAATATAATGATAGACCAGGATAAGGCCATGAAAGCGGCGATCGAGATAGTGTTCCCCAACGCAATTCACAGATGTTGCAAGTGGCACGTGATCAGTAAGGCAAAGGACAAGCTGGCCTGGCTAATCAGCGAAGAAGAGGAGTTTGCCGGTGAGTTTGACCATTGTGTCAGCCGGACCGAAACACCGGATGAGTTTGAGACCGAGTGGGAGAACTTGGAGCAGAAGTACCACTTGCAAGACAACGACTTTTGGCAGGCCATATCCGCAACAAGGAGAATGTGGGCGCCAGCATACTTCAGAAAGTACTTCTTTCCCTTCACAGGCACTACAGGGAGGTCAGAAAGCATGAACTCGTTGTTCAAGAAGGTGGTGCACCCACAAGATTCAGTGTTGCAATTTGTCATGCAATATGATTACATCATGGACACTCGGGCAGAAAGGGAGAACATTGAGCGTTGCAAGGGTGAAATTTCAGAACCGCCGCTGTGGGGGAGGTATGCCTTTGAGAAGCAAGCTGCAGCATTCTAAACTGGTGAAGCCTTCTCCAAGTTTCAGCATCTACTTCGGGACTCTACGATGTTTATCGTGTGTGGTGTAGCAGAAGAAGGTCAGGGATTGGCCATTCAGGTGAAGCACCCAAATTCCACCCGAGTTCGCGTGGTCACACTTGATAAGGATGCAACATCATACTCGTGCTCTTGCAACATGTTTGATCAGGATGGTCTCCTCTGCCCTCACATACTTAAAGTTCTCACGAACCGGGACATCCGAAGCATCTCAGACAAGTAGCTGATTAGAAGGTGGTCGAAGGAAGTGACAATAAAGGTGCCGGAACGCCTCTCAGGGACATATGCAAATTTTGGTGTACCAACCACCAACAAGCTAAGGTACAATGCACTTTGTCGAAAGATGACAGCTCTTGCAGCAGACGCTTGTCTTGGTCCTGAGAAATACATCGTTGCTTCCGCCGAGATTGACAAGTTGGTGAACGTCGTGAAAGCAGCAGGAAATTTGGCAGAAGGGCAGCAAAGTGAGCCACAAGTGGTTGCGGTGGACAATGCTGCGACAGGGCAACAATCTACTCCTACGAGGGTCCAAAACCCACCAAAGACAGCTCGCAAAGGACGTCCCAAGGAGAAGCAAGAATGGATGAAATCAACGATGCAGCAAGTCCGAGAGAAAGCAATAAAGAAAAAGAATAAGGCCACGAAAAAGAAAAAGATGCCACCATGCCAATACTGCCAACAGGATGGGCATACAGTTAAGGACCGCGAATACATGGCCAAAGCACATGAGATAGCAATGGAGATGAAGCAAACTAAACTTACGCTGTGATCTTACTTTACTTTTCTATTTTAGCATTAAGTTAAACATGTGAAACATTTAAGTTATGGGAATGAAACATTGGATTCTTTCTGTTGAAACATGGTGTTTGCTTGTTGACATACAAATGTTGACTTTCTTTATGATGTTACGTCCATGTTTGCATTAAGTTCTTTTGGCTATCGCAATAAAAATGTTTGATTAACATACTCGGCATTTTATTGGTCATTTGTTTACTGCAACATTCATATTGTATTAGCGAAACAATTGAAATGATTTCCTGAAACATATGAATTGTTCAAAATGTTTCAAACATGTTGATCGTACATTGAATGAAGGCCGGGCGGATATGGCCTGCCAGAACATCGTTGTCTTGCAAGTGGTACTTCTGCTCCAAGTTCTCCCACTCGGTCTCGAACTCATCCGGTGTTTCGGTCTGGTTGACACAATGGTCAAACTCACCGGCAAACTCCTCTTCTTCGCTGATTAGCCAGGCCAGCTTGTCCTTTGCCTTACTGGTCACGTGCCACTTGCAACATCTTTGAGTTGCGTTGGGGAACACTATCTCGATCGCCGCTTTCATGGCCTTATCCTGGTCTGTCATTATATTGACCGGTTCCTGCCCGCCCATGGCCTCCTTGAGCCTTTGCAACACCCAAACAAAGGTCTCTGTTGTCTCGTCAGGCAGCAGCGCACATCCCAGGAGTATGCTTTGAAGATGGTTGTTTATACCCACAATTGGCGCGAACGGCATGTCGTACCTGTTGGTACAGTAGGTAGTGTCAAAAAATACACAATCGCTGAAGCTTTTGTACAGTTTCCTCGTCCTTCCGTCCACCCAGAAAAGGCCCCTGACCGCATTGCCACGGTCAATCATCGTTGCATAGTAGAACGAAGGACACTCGGCCTGCTGCCGCTGGAAATACTCAAGTGTCGCATCCATATCTCTATAGTTCAGCCCTCCTCTTAGGTGCGTCCTCATGTTCAAGACATCCTTGCTAGTGAAAGTCAGGTTTCCGACCCCTCCATGGAAATCTGAAATTATACCCATGATCTGGGTGGTGCTTACATTCCGATGGTGAAGCGTCTTCAACAACTCGTAATCAGCCCTTTGTGTAGATGTTGCATTGAATAGTTAATGATGTTTCAAAGTGCTTGCAAGGATGTTGCAGGTATGGGAACCAAGTCATAGTTTTTTAAACATTGGAAGAAGGTGGATGAAACATTTGGTGACAACATTTGAAACATAAAAAGGTTGTCGAGTAGCAGAGTAATGCACTCAGATAGTATGATGTTGCATTAGGTTTTATCCAATGTTTCAAATATAGTTCCAAAATGTTGCATGCATGTATACCTTGTCACTGAATTGAAACATGGGCAAAAGGTGAATGAAATATTTGATGAGAACATATGAAACATATAAAATTTTTCAAGCATAATTATAAGACCAATGTTGAGATGATGCAATTCACCATAGACAGCAGGTAGAAATGGGCTCAAGAGTTTCAGAAAGTACACATTTGACCACATGATATCATAAACATAGTATTTATGGTATTGCAACATATCAGCACACTCTCTGAAACATTGTGAAATTACCAATGCAACATAAGTCATTACAGACTCCAAGAGCCAAACTACAAACTACAGTTCTTTGCTCAAGCTGTACAGACTCCACATGAGCCAAAATAGAAAGTGAGCAGTCATTTCCTAGAACTACAGCAGAGGGGTCATTCTTTGGCGTCCTTCTTGTAGCAATTTTTCTTCACAAACTCTACGGGATCGATCTCATTGCATTCAGAGAGCAGCAACGATACTGCAACCAGCTTCCTGTATTCCGGAATCATGTTCTGCAAAATATAAAAGAGAAAGCGTAAGATAAAAAGCATGACCTAGAATCCTTGAAAATAAGATGTGATACAAATTGGAGGGGTAAAAAGGGGGAATGTAGAGTACCGGCTCGACCGTTGTCTCCATCTTCTTCCCATTCCATGATTCGATATACAACATCGTGAACAGACCGCAATCATGCCTTGACACAAAAAAAATCATTAATGTAGGATACTAGTGAAGGTATCGCAATAGGTTTGGAGAGTTGCAACATGAATCTAGAATGCAACTTACAAGTTATTTTGTTGCGGGTACTGCGTAGGAAACATCCATTGATACAAAGAGACGTCTTCTTTTAGAATTTGCATGTGAATGGCTGTTTTGGAGAAGTTATTCACCTAAAAACATAAAACAGATTCATACATGCATGTAGTTTGTAGGGAAAAAAGTGAACAAGTAACTAGAAAAACAGAATGTGTTTCTTTTACTAACCACGTTCTTGGCACATTGAAAGCAAGGGGTATCTGTGGACGCATTGATAGAATTGAACCAAACAATTTGCTTAAGGAATAGATTGATGCAGATTAGTACCCAATGCTCCTTTTCCACGACTGGGAAAAACAACTACAAACATGGCACATATCAAAGCATGAACAGGAAAAAAAGGTGAAACAAAAAGGAAAGAAGTTGGATATATAAGTTACCAGATCCATTTTTGACAAGTGCCATGTCTTGTTCAATCTTGTCAACAACTTGGAGCAGCTGTCTTGTTTAAACTCGAGAGGTGCAACCTTTAGTCTGTCCTATAATTGGTGGAAAATACATAAATGTTAAGGAAAAGGTGATGCTGATAGGAAGGCAAGATTAGTTTGAAAAAAGATTTCAAACTTACTGTAAGCAGGGCAGAGAAAGCATGTTTCTTCACAATGGTACTTTTCGCATCAACAGCTTGTCCTTCATCGATGTTCAATTGATAAGTCCACAAGGTCATCACATTATTATCGATGTGCCCCCTTGGGGTCAATGATTCATAGAACTCATCATATGTGACATGAAAACCAGCAATCTGGACAAAAGGTGGGCTGAAACAAAGAAGAAAGATGCAACATGAATATCATACGACTGCAACACATATTTCATGTCACTGCAACAAGAAACAATGACTACTGCAACATATATGTAAGACTCTAAAGAGTAATGCAACATTTAGAACTTGACTTTGCAACATTACAGAACTACAACAGCAACATCAAAGAACATTTTGCACAAAAAGAATCTAGATAGACAGAGAGACTCACTGTTCTTGTTTTTCTTCCTCTTTACTCTCCAAAATCCTCTTGCGAAGGTAAGTCTGGAATGCCTCCTTAGTTTCTTGATCCAGCTTCATCCTCTTTGGCTTCTTCCCTTGGTTCAAATTAATTGCAGCTCGCTTCTTCCTATTTCTCCTGTCCCGAGTCACTGAGCCAGTCTTGTTCAAAGCAGCATCCTCATTGTCCATATTAGCACCTAAAATAAGAAGAAAAAGAAATAAGTATTGGAATTACATAAAAATGAGAAATAACAGGGAAACTAAATAAAGCAAACTGAAACAGAACCAAATACTAAAAAAGGACTCACCTATGCTCAGGGCTCCTGGTGGGGTACGGCAAATGGAATCCTTTGATGTCTCTCCATCATCATCATCATCATCCAGACCTTCTATGCCCAAATCAAAGGAAGGGACATCATCGTATAGTGAAGACAAATTGTGCTTTGATGTTCTGGCAGCTGAAACTCCACCACTATTGTGTGTCCTCAACAGGAAGCTGTTTGCACAAAAACAAGATAAAAAGAGAAGTGTATGAGAAGAAACGTAAATGAAACATAGGGCACAATATACTGCAATATTAAATAAAATAAACTGGGACATGAACGAGTCAGTTCATGCATCATGGGGAAAAACTATCGCAACAAGGATGATTGTGGTAATGCATCATGGAAGAAAAATCATCACAACATAGGAGGGAATGTATCTCAACATGGTAACTAGAAGTAGTACATTGCAACATTCAGTAAGTTCAAGTGAAACAACCAGGAAAGAAAAGTGAAACATCATATTATACCTTCTGCAAATGCTCGATGCTTTCTCCCTCTTGTTGAAGCCAATCACCAAGGGAGCTCACTAGAACCTCTCCATCTTGATGTTGGCCATCTTGGGCATGAGCCGGCTGAAGGTGTGGGATAGTAGGGGCAAGCTGTTGGCCATCTTGGGCATGAGTCGGCTGAACGGGTGGGATAGCAGGGGCAACTGGCTCCTCTACGGCTGGGACATCAGCATAAGGAGTGCGGGAGAACTCACAAAACTACAAAATGAATGAAGACCGACACAGTTAGGTGACAGAAGCATGAAAAACTGAACTAAAAATGATATAATAGAAAAGGAGCGAAGGAAAAGACGAAAGGCATACCGGGAGCCTGCCAAATGAATGGCCCAAAGCCATCCTGTTCCTGTCAACCTTCATAGCAAATTCAAAGTCTTCATTGGTCACATTGCAGATACGGGGGATGTTGTAGTTAATTTGGTGAGTTCCGCGATCAGCCGGCAAGTCAAGATGGTCTATGTAAGCAACCTGAAACACAAATAAAACATATGATACAAAGTAATTCATGCGATTAATGGCACAACTGAAAAATGGAAGTAAGTAATGAAGCATACCGCTAGAATGATTAAGCAGGAACCCATTTGATGGTCTTTCTCGAGTTGAGATAGCGAGAACTTCTGGTATTTCTTGATTTCATCCATCAAATCACTTATCACAAGCCCAGCCCAATCATAGCTACTCACTTGAGACATGTCCACAAGGCTATACAAGTAACCCAAGTCTACATAGTTACCTGTTCCAGGACATAGGATAGACCCTAAAGCCAAAAGTGTGAAAGACCTCACAAACGACTCCCTGTCTTTGCTGGCTTTCACAAGCTCAATGCACTTACTGATCTTGGCTCTTTCCCCTTCCTTGTATAGCCCACGCAAATCTCTCGTGGTTTTCCAATCACCAGAAACCCTCACAATCTCATTCCCATTTTGCAACCCAAGAATCTTGGAAACAAGATCATGGTTGAAGACAATAACCTTGTTCCTAAACCTGAACTCACTCAGCAGAGGATCGACATGCTTCATCATCCACTTGACAAGCTTCACGGGTACAGAAAAGTTACCCATGGACAGCAGGGCTCCAAATCCAGCCTCACAGACCCACTCCTTCCGATTCTCATCCATAATGGTATAAAGCTCACGAATCCGGTGAACTGAAAACCTGGTCTTGAAATGTTCAGGCCCATCTTCTGCAAAAACAGGGGGGCAAATATCAGATTAAGGATTGTGACTTGCTGATCAAACGAAACATTTGCAACATAATGGAAAGGCAACAATAACTGCTGATTATATGAGTGAAACATTGTGCAATACATATGAGTGGTTCTTATATACTAAAAATTCACATAGCCATATGACACAAAAAAGGCATAGGACAAAAGTTCTCACATATGACAGTAGACATAGGATTAAAACTCATACATATTTAACCAGCAGCCGTATGACAATAGGCATTTGATAGTAGAAACTAGTAGAACATAGAAAAAAATCATACATATGATTGCAACATCGATCACATATCCATATGGAAGACATAAATCACACACCACAATCTTAGAAAACACAATTCATGTTACAGCTCATGCCTGATCAGTGCCTCAATTCATGAGTTCCCATGGAGATACCTCGATCACACAAAATTAACTCACAAAATAGTATGCTATCTACATGAGATTAACCGATAAACAACTACATATCATGGCATTTATGCCAACATTGCAACATTGCAACATGGACAGTGCTATCGAATGAAGGTGAGGTCAAATTTCAGTACATAATTCTCATAGACGAAACCCTAATTCCTAAATCAACATTGAGATCACTACAACTGTAAGTTGTAACTTGCAACATTGCAACATTTCTATCAGAGAGAGCAAATCAATGAACCACATCACTTAGCAAATCACTGACCACATCCCTAAATCGAACCACATGAACAACAGTTCTAACTTGCAACATTGCAGCATCAACAGTGCATTGAGGATGAAACCCAAAACCCTAAATCGAACCCAAATACGTACTAATTCCCCACCCGAATCAGAGAGCAAGGAAGGTAAACTCACCTGAACCGGGCCGAAGAGCATCGGCGCCATGAATCGCGGCCGCACGAGGTGACGCTCGCTCGGCCGCCGCGGCGGGAGATGACGGTCGTGCACGACGTGCGCGTGTGCGCGAGGGCACCCCAAGCTTCTCCGGGTCGCTGGACTCACAGCCAGTCTCCTCCGCCGTGTCGCTTCTCATCCGGTCGCGCGGGCTTGCCTCGTTGTGGGTGTGTACCGCTGCCTGGCTCCATGTGCGAGCGCGCGGGCTTGCCTCGGCATCAGGGTCTGCCCCCATGGCGCTTCTCGTGCGGCGGGCATGCGGCCTTGCCTCGCCGTGCCCGGCCGCCGCCGCGGGCCTCCTCGCCCGAATGGGGGAACGCATCGCCGCTGCACGGCTTGGGGAGCGGAGAGGAGCGTGAGTGAGATGGGAAATGAATTGGGCATGAAGCGTCGAAAGGAAGGAGACGGGAGAAAACGCGGAGAAAACGTCAGCTGTTTGATCCGTATGCAGTGACGGACGGACGGATGAAGCGTCCGATGGATGGATTAGGCGTCGGACGCCTGTATCTTAGCATTACCAAAAATCGATACATGCCGCCTTACGTGCCACGGGCATGCATACCGGGCTTTGCCGACCTCTGAAATTCCGGTGGGTGGGCCGCAACTAGGAGACCAGCTGGCCGTGGCGGGGACGCCGCTAGCCAGCAACGACTGCTCCACAACCAGTGGACCAGGGATCGGGAGAGGGCTTGGCAGGTGCTCGGGTTAACGAATTTTTTAATTTTTTTTTATGATTTTTCAAAAACAACGGACGCGGCAAGAGCTTGAACCGCCAAAGGAACCGACGGTTAGACTTAACCGCCAAATGAACAACGGACGCGGCAAGAGCTTGAACCGCCAAATTAATTCTAACCGCCGGTTCATTTGGTGGTTCAATAAAACCGCCATTTAGACCGGCGGTTCAGTCCTATGGGAGGTACCGTCGGCCTGCATTTGGCAGTTCATGCAACCGCCGAATGAACCGGCGGTTTAAGTTACCGCTAAATGGATCAGCGGTATGTGGTTTTTATTCTTTTTATTTTTGCATTGAAAAAGTGGTGTAATTTGTATGTGCAACCGTAATTTTTTTAAAATGCTTGGGAATGAAGGGAAATTATAACATCAAACGGAATAATATCACAAACAACAAACAAGTCAACATGAAAAGTATAATACAACATCTAGTACGATACACAATCACTCGACCGTAAAAAGTAAAAAACTAAATGCGGCCTCGCTTGGCCGCCACCTTAGGCCTGACCCTCCTGGCCGCCTGCTGCGCGGCCCTCGTGTGGTGCACGGAGTACGTAACGGGGTCAGGTGGCGGTGCCTGCTGACTCGGGCGCCCTACATCCGCAGGAGGCGGTGTCACGAACGGTGGCTACGAGAACTGAGTAGCAGGTACTGGGGTGCCAGCTAACTGTGAACCACCAATCTCGTCCTGCGACCCCTGCCCCTGTCGGTACCACCGCTCAATCTTGGAGGGGACCGTCCACTGGGTCGGTGCTGGGTGCTGCTCCTCGACTGGGTCGTCGGGTGTCCCGCCTGAAGCGTACGCTGCATTATACACAATCACGTTAGTACGCAAGTAAAAGTATGTAGTCATATCGTTTGGTCAATTACGTACCTAAGCCGTGGACGGCGTGCCCTGCCGACGTGGACCCGCCGCCTGTGGTCATCGCTGGTTGCCCTGTCACATAAAACGTTAGTCGAGAACGTAATTACATAATGCTAGGATGTTACGAACAAAACGTGGACACTATGGTGTACCTGTGCTGTAGTAGACTGCTACTGGCCTCGGCGTGTACGTGGGTATCCCCGAGGGAGCGCTCTGAACCGGGAGAGGAGTGCTGAGCATGGAGGGTACCGTCGACGGACCTGCTCCCATAGGAGAGAAGGGTGGCCGCGAGGAGCTGGACGGTGCATGGTACGAACGTCTAGTCGACGCCGAGCTCGAGGACGAGGCGAGGTGGCGTGGAATCGCCGGAGCGTCGTCGTGCCGGCACAAAACCGCCTGCCTGAACCTCGTGAGGAGGCCCAGAATGCGTTCGTGCGTCGCCACGTGCTCGGCGGGGGTCATGAAATCCGCCTTCGCTCGGATCCTCGCAGCTGTAGCGTCGATCTCGACGAGCACGTCGTACTGTTCAATTATGTTAATTAAATTGTGTACCGTACAAAAGTGTTATAGTAGTAAGGATGTAGTAGTTACCCCAATCGTGTAGTTATGATCGCGTCATACCGGGTACGTAGTCGTCACCTGCGCCGGGGGGAAAGTGGCCTGGGACGGAACCCGGAGGACCCGAACGTGGGTCCGAGACCAGTACCACTGCAGGTACGCTGCGAAGGCCACCTCAGAGTGCGGTCGGTGCTCGTCGACGACGTCGTTCAACGCCTCTGCCCAACTCGCCACGTAGGGCGCCACTACGCCCTGCCACAGTGTGCCAGTTGTGTGTCCCTTCCTCGTCCACCTATTCAACCATATCTAACTTTCGCCTGATCCATGTTACAATTGGAACCATAAGGGTTCAGACATGTCTAAAACCAAACCAGAACAATAAGAAGAATTAATACGATTTTGTACTCATAAAAAGACTTATGCATAATACTCTACTATAAACTATAATATAAACTCGTATATAGAATCTAATATCAATAAAACTCTACTGTAAACTCTACTATAAACTCTAATATAAACTCTAATATAAAGTCATTACTCTAATATAAAGTCTAATATAAACTCTAATATAAAGTCATTACTCTAATATAAACTCAAATTTAAACTCTAATATAAAGTCATTACTCTAATCTAAACTCTAATATAAAGTCATTACTCTAATATAAACTCTAATTTAAACTCTAGTTTAAACTCTAATATAAAGTCATTACTCTAATATAAACTCTTATATAAATTCTAATATGCATAAAACTCTAACAGAAACTCTAATATAAAAAGATATAAACTCTAATGTAAACTCTAAAATGCATAATTACAGTTTATATAAAATTCTGGTGTAAACTCTAATATCAATACATCTAATATAAAAAGATATATTAATAAAGATCTAATATCACTAAAAGTAATGACTCTAACTATCTCTAATGTCATTAAATATAAGGTAACTCAAACTAATGTCACTAATTTCAGCAACTGTCTCTAATACTAATTTCAGTAACTAAGTCTAATATCAGTAACTCAAAAATAATACTATGATTTCATAATGTGTAAACTAAATACTAAAATAACTACAAAGTCATACATCTACCAAATTGAAGTTACAATTACAAGATCGGATTTTACCTGAAACCGAAGCGCAGAACCGGCAGGGCTTCGCCGCTGATTTTCCCTCCCCCTCACCCTCTTCTCTAACCCTAGTTTTCTTTTTTATGATTTAGAATAAAATTTTCAACTCAATTTCACCTTTTATAGCCGACAGCGACCTAACCGCCGAATGATTCGGCGGTAGGGGACTGCCACCGTGGATCCGACGGCGGGAAGCCTTCCTGCCGGATCAAACGGCGTGGGAAGGCCCTGCTTCCCACTACTGTCGAATGATCTGACGGTTAGGAGGGCCGGGCCCAGGTGCCGACACCTACCGCCAAATCATTTAGCGGTTAGGTTCGGCATATAGAGCAAATATATGTTTTTATATTAAATAGCTAATTCATATGGCGGTCTTTGTAACCGCTATATGATTTGGCGGTTACAACGGCAGCCATATGATACGGCGGTTGGGTGACAGATTATCCGTTGTTTTTAAAAAATCGTAAAAAAAATTAAAAAAATTCCGGGTTAACACGGCAGTGGACAGCGGCGGCGGGAGCCGCCGGAGACAGGAAAGACCACCGTGGGCCTTCTGCGATGACCCGCCTCCCAACCGCATACGCGACCCGATTACGGCCCGTGGATCACTGAAGCTTTGCTTTTAAAGCATTTATTTATGGGCTGCGGTTGTAGTAGAAGTGTACAACCTACAAGAATTTCCGACCCAGATAAGCCCATTCTGATTTGGACTAGCCGGTAGCCATCAGCCCATCACCGGTTGCAACCGCTGAAAGTACTAGGCCCAACAAATCATGGACGGAGAAAAATCAGCTAGAAGAAACAAATATCGACCGTCATTGATCGGTCAAGAAGATGCGCGCCCGCCGGGTTTATAGATAACTAAGCCCAGTCTCATCGTCTCAACCCAGATGTCGAGAGGGCCTTTGCTAATACCCCACGGCACACGACCCCAGGCCAAACCGTCCAAGTCGTCAACCGCCTTCACACTAATCTCTCTTCCTCCTCACCTTCCTTCGGTCCTTCCCCTTTCCCGGCCAAGCAACCACCACTCCCCCTTTCCCTTCTCCTCCAAGCAAAGCCGCTCGTCTCGTCCCGCCTGCCGGGCAAAACCCTAGCTCCGCGATGTCCGGCTCCGGCGCTCTCTCGGGCCGCGGCTCCGGCGGCGGAGGCGGCTCCCGCAGCTTCGACTTCGGCGCCGACGACGTGCTCTGCTCCTACGACGACTTCGCTGCCACATCCGAGCCCAAGCGCCCCGATCCGGCCGAAAAGGTGCCCATCCCCGCTCAATTCCTTGTTTATCCTCTGCTTTGATCCCTTTTTGCGCGTACTAGTGTCTAGCGAGTAACCAGTATTGTATACGCACGAAGCCTTGGCCGAATCATGGGGATCGATTTTTGTTCGATGTGGTGGTGCCGTATTTTCCGTGAATCCGTTTGTTGGATCGGAAATTAACAAGGACAAATGGAACTGCTCTGAACAAATTCAATTTGTTATTTAGCTGATTCAGATGGAAGGTTTTGTGGGTTCTCATGTTATTATGCTTAGGTTTCTAATAACTCGCCTGTTATCCTCGTTAGCTGTTATTCTTACACGGTTTCATAATTTAATCTATTTTAATTCAGGCAAAGTTGTGTTACTCTTTTTTTTGTTCAGCAAGCTTTACATGGTGTATAACGGTATATATGTTTATCTGCAACGCTTTCAGATTCACGGGCCGTCGGGCCCTATTTGACTTGACTCTTAATGTGATCAGGAGCATGGGGCTATAAATAATGCAAACTGATAGTGAACTTCCGCATCATGATAGGTTTTAAACTGAGATGCTTTGTACATTATTATTGCTGTAGTGATAGTGATGTGAGAGGCATGCTGTTTTAAACAGGAGCTTCTCTGCTATTTCCCTTTTCCCTATTAATAGTCCTATTGTCAGGTGTTGATCAATGGTGTGCATGATTGTTTGGCTTACCTGACATATGTTCTGAGTGCCTTGGGGTCTAGGAGATCAATACTTAGGAAATAAGTCAAGCTTCAGAAACAGGATAGGAAGACCTTTGCAACAGTAGCTCCTAACTGCAGAAGGGTCTGCGGACCCTAAACAGTGTGAGCTCCACTATTTATTCAAAGTTTTCTTGTCAGACTTATTTTTCAGACCCTGCATAGATTACTGATCTCTCAATGCTAAATTTTGAGGGAGAAATTTATAAGTTTTGTAACAGGAATCATCCAATGTTGCTATTATTACTGACGAACTAGGATAGGCTATCAGTAAGTTTCAATGAAACTTTTGTACTTTAGAAGGTGAATTGGCCTAAATTTTAGGACGATTCTTTGATAAAGGGGTAGTTCCACAGGTTTGCCTTGGTATCGTGTTCATACTGTTGTATTGAACGGTCTGGGTTGATTTCTTCTTGTGCAATACAGCTCTAGTTTCTGGTCAAGCTGGTTGCTTTGCTCGATGCCTTTACTATGAATAGCGATTTTTTGTCCAACTAATCCCGTGTTGGTGATAATTATGTTTACCTTGTACTTTTGCAACAGGATTTTCATGACAGCAGATTGGGGCGGCCATTTGTGAAAGCTTATGAACAAGAAAGTTATGGCAAGGAGGATGTACTTTCTGCTGTTGAGAAATGCATGAAAAAGTATGCTGATAATTTGCTAAGATCTCTTGAGGGAATCACTAGTCGGCTTTCACAACTGGAGATCTATTGCTATAAGCTTGAGAGGTCCATAGGTGAACTTCGAAGCGATGTGCTTCGTGATGAGACTGATCATAGATTGAAGTCTCTTGAGAAGCATCTGCATGAAGTAAGTAAATTAGTACTTTGGAACAAGATTGTATTTTAGACTAGATGATGCTTCCACCACATTATTCTCAAATTATCTGTCTCTGCATTCTTATAAATCTAGTACTCCGTCCTGGAATATAATGCATATTTTGTTTCGTTAGGACAAGATTTCGACGAACCATTACGCTATTAATATTTCATTTTGTGATATAAACTTTTAATCTTAAGTGCTTTTGAATATGAATATAACAATATATAGAGTAATTGTTGGTCAAAGGCTTGTCCTAACGAAACAAATTGCACCTTACATTCTTAGACAGAGGGAATATGAATGTCATGGTATAGGTTCATATCTGTATCAGTATAGTACTAGTGAGAACCTTTTGAGTTCCTTGATGTATCTTTTCTTAATGTGATAATTTCTTTAGATGACACCATCATGCTAGGATTCTTGAGCCAGCATTTAGAACATTCTTACATGTGATGTTTGCTATTCGTATATGTTTATGCGTGTTGGATATTGTCATTTAGTAAGACAGTAAGTTGGGTCCACTTGTGAATGTTATTTGTTATAGAGAATTAATAGCTTGGCCGTTCAGATATATGAACATAGACTGCATCTCTTGTTATATTTATTTATGTGGTATTTCTTTGAAAACCTTTTCAGTTCATATTACTCAACCATGGTGTATATTATAAACAAATTACACATCACAAAACAACTTCATGGTACTATGCATATTTTGATTCTGAAGGCGCTTACACAAATGATCTACAGTTGTTATGGGTTATGACCTTATTGATGTAATCTGCATAGAAATGACACTGCAGGGATTAGTATTTATGCTGGTAGAAGAATGTTCACTTTCCTCTGGCAATGCATGCTCATTGCCTGTTGTCCCCAGACCATGGTTGATGGCGATCCTCTGTCTATAAATTGGTATATGTTGGCTGGATCATACAACAAGTTGCAGATGATTCTGTCCTAACATATATCATGATCTTATTAAGAAGTTGTAACAAAACCTTATCTATCCAAATTTGGAAGAGGCTTTCCTTTTCTTTTGGTTGATTATTTAGTGCTTATTGTTCAGTTTCTACGTCTATGTTGCGTTTATGTTTATGTATTTGCTAGATCATTGAACATTCTCTTTTTAAAATTTCTTAAACCTATTTAAAATTTAAATGGTGCAGGTGCACAGGTCGGTTCAAATTCTTCGGGACAAACAGGAGTTGGCTGAAGCTCAGAAGGAATTGGCCAAGTTTCAACTTACACAAGACACATCTAAAAAGAAGGAAGCTTCTTTGGCTGAGCCAAAGAAGCTTGAAGAAAAGCCTGATACATCAGGCCAGCAATTGGCCCTTGTTCTGCCTCATCAGGTGAACCAGCCATCACTTGCACCTAGAGCCTCTGAATCAGTCCAACCATACAAGGATCAACCTGTGCAACAATCAGCCCCTGCCCCTCCTGTGGCACAGCAGGACCGCTATGTTCTTAGCCAAGCCATCGTCTACTACCCACAGCGCCAAGCGCCAGGAATCCAGGACACACAGGGGCAACAATTGCAACCAGAGGTGCAATACTTACCAGCAAGACCCCCAGCTCAAGATGTTCCGGTCCATGCATCATCCCAACCACCTCAGGTCGGAAATCCAACACAGCCACAGTCTTACCCTCCTTACCAGCAACAGTGGCACCAACAATCCTCACAGCTAACTCCTGCATCGGTGGCTCAGCCACAGCAGACTTTCTCACAGCCATTTCCTCCACCTGGACAGCAGGCCCAGTTATCTAATGTGCAGCAGTTTCCTCCTCAACCAGTGCAGCAGCCCCAATCTAGTGCTCAACAATATCCTCCGCCACCAGTGCAACCACAGCAATCTAACCCACAGCTTCCTCCACAGGCAATGCAACCACAGCACCCACCTGTGCAAACCCAGATGAGACCTCAAACCCCACCAAACTATCCTCATTATCCACCTCAGCAGCCCTTGAACTCCAGTCCTGAAACGCTGCCTGGTAATGTGGCTATGCAAGGACAATACAACACTGCTGCTCCATCAGGTGTGAACCGTTCTGAAGCACCATATTCATATGGAGGACCTGGCATCCCGCCGTCTCAGCCACCACCGCAGCACGGCATGCAAAGGCACCAGCTACCACCTTCAGGTCAGGGCTCCTATGGGCCACCTCCAAGCAAAGGGTCCTATGCTGGCGGCCCTGCACAATACACGCCACGGGGCAATCCGCAAGGCTACAGTGCAGGTTATGGCTACCCACCGAGCGGCCCTCCAGCAGTTCAGCCACCACAGATGCCCCCAGGTGGTGTTGGCATGAGCCATCCAGGGTCGCATATGATGCGTGGCCATCCCTATGGAGAAATGATCGAGAAGGCGATGTCCATGGGATACCCTAGGGACCAGGTGCTGAACGTGACCCAGAGGATGGCCGAGAGCGGCCAGTCGATGGATTTCAACACCCTGCTCGACAGGCTGAACGAAGCTGGGTCCGGAGCACCCCCTCGAGCGTGGTGAATTTGGTCCAGGTTTGAGTGCCGTTCTCGGTCGTGTGCTATACTGCTATGACTTACGACCGTTATCACGCAGCTAAATAAATAAAATTTGAGCTGATGCCGTGTACTGCTTGTCTGTACGATGTATATATATATAATTGTGAGTTCCATGTAATTGCTGCGGCACGTATGCTACGAACGTATCATCCAAGTTGGACTATTCCTGAAGCAAAATTATTGCCTGGAATCTTGTTATTTTTATGGTGTGTGATATGCCAGACGATGATTCCCTACCGTTGCCCCTCTACTTAGCGATCGCCTGCCACTAAATTTTGTTTTCATCGCAGCTTGTTATTTGTTCGATTAAGTTTTGGTTCGTGGTACAGTTCGATCAAATTGCTTGTTTTTTTAAAAAAAATAAAGCAGATCTCGAGAAACAGCAGGTTATGGGTCATATGCTTACAATTTTTATACACGTCTGCAGGCATGTGGAAATACTGTGTGTGCACAGATTGGACTATAGCGAGGAGAGGGGATAGGGGATTTGGTCATACAAGAATCACGGCCCAACGGAGAAGAGCATAAAAGCATCTTTCTCCTCTCCGCGGCGAAACGTAAAACATCTCCCGTGACTACCGACTTGTGAGCGATAACGGGGCAAGCGGCGAGCGCAGAAACAAGGTAGCACAAGGGGGAGTCGAGGAAACCGAACGCCTAGAAACGTACGTGAGTCCATTCGATTTCGATTCCGCTGTGAAATCTCCTCCTGTGCAGCAGCGTCTAAGTCCTCAGATTCCCATTTCTGTTTCATATCAGCTGTAGGAAAAGATCCAGCAGCACAGCAGGAACGCAGGCCGCGCGTTCGCAAAGGGAGACGATAGCCGTCTCCTCGCCGGCCGGGGCGGCGGCGACGGGCGGAGGCGGAGGCGGAGGCGGCGGCGGTCGGTCCGTCCGGTGAGAATTATCTCTTTTGTCTGGTTAAGAATTCTCTCCTATTTTACCGTTGCCGTAGATCGTCAGGCCGAGGATTTCGTCCCGTTCCGAGGTTCGTTCTGGCCTTTTGGTTGGGAGAGAAGCATTTTTTTTTTTTTTGCGGGAGAGGAGAAGGAAATCCAAGCGAACTCCAGTGGCAATTCCGTGAATCCCAGGGATGTCGCCATCGCCCCCATTCGCTCCGCTCACCGAGCCGCGGCCAACGTGTTTATCCCTTGTAGTAGCTCAGAAGCTACAATTCCACTTGGGATGGATGATCCCAAATCCATGTACTCTGTTTTCACACTATTAATATAATCGAGTCCTAATTATAAAAAAAAAACGTGTTGATCCCAGGCATGTCGCCATCGCCCCCATTTGCTCACCTCACCGGTTCGAGACCTCTTTTTCCACTGACTACTGGGCCCGTACCGCAATCCCATCCCTTTCGTGCTTCTCGGGCCCGCGACTCAGCCTCCCAAGTCTTTCTGCTATACTGGTGCTGGTCTGCAATCCGCCTGCGCTGAGGAGTGGGCCCAAAAGCGTCAGTGGCGGGCGTGGGAAACGGAAAAGCGACAGAACAGGGAAGATCTCAGCGGACAGCGGAGGGGAGCGAGCGAGTCAAGTGGTCTGGTCGCAGCGGGTCCACCCACGAGCGGCGGTGTGTGGCAGTGCGGCGGGCCCACCTGCCATTGGCGCATTCCCCGATCCGTGAGCCTCTGTTCTGACTTCTGAGCGAGCAATGAGCAGCAGCATCTGTGTTCGGATGGCGCGTGTCTCTAAGTAATCTTGCATGGAATACTAAATAAAGTCTATTTATAAAATATTTTTACAGATGAGTGTAACTTTACGCGACGAATCTAACGAGCCTAATTAATCCATGATTTGCTACAGTAATGCTACAGTAATCATCCTCTAATCGTGCGGTCAAAGGCCTCATTAGATTCGTCTCACGAATTTGCCAAGGGTTGTGGAGGTAGTTTTATAAACTGATTTTATTTAATACCCCTAATTAATGGTCAAAGTAAGGTGCAAAAAATTTGTCCCACCATCTGAACACTGGCTAGTGTTGCGTCAGATTAGTAGAAGACGCAGGCAACCACCAACCCCTGCCTAAAACAATTGCCCACTGGCTAACGTATAGCTCAGGGGACAGATCACGAAGTTTAGGGGGTGTTTAACATGTATAGTATTTATGCATTGGATTGCGTGCATAGAGAGAAGAAATGAACTGACACAGTTCTTTAGGTGAAAACTTTTTGTGTTTTGGGTGCAACTAAACAGGGTCTTAAACATACTGTACTGTACCGCGTCATATTAACGGTAACGGTCAAGAAGTGGTATTTTATTTATAGGGAACTATATGTTTGAAATAGGTTAAAAACTTAAAATTTGTGGAGAAATGGTCATCATCTACCTCTACTTTTTTACGTTCGCAGCTGGCAGAAATATGGTGATTGTTTGCGCTTTCTGGATTAGCTTACTAGTGCCGCACAAAAAACTGACAGTGCACGAATGGTAAAGGCAAACAAAAAGCGTAAGCAGCTTGAAGCAGAAGGGATTAGCGCATTAGCCAGTAGCCACCATAATGCCCTGTAACAAGTGTCACGATGATAGGTCCTGAAAGCCGTCGTTATCGGTGATAGGTCATAAAGCTTCTAGGTCTTTTTGGTGCCGTCACTCTCAAGTTTCATAGGATATGGATGTGGTAGTGATCCGCATGGAATTCACTCAGCAAGTCTTCGGCCCTGTTTAATTCAGCAAGATAAGTTTAGAAAATTTACTGTAGCAAAACTAAATCGAAAATTAGGAGGACTAAATATGATCTAATTATAAAACTAATTACACGGATAGACGAAAAATCACGAGACGAATCTATTAAGCCTAATTAATCCATCATTAAATCACGTTTAATACTTTTAATTAGTATCCTAATATTTGATGTGACAGGATGAATAGAGAAAACTTATGGAATTAAACATGGCCTTCTTATTCAGCCGTGTTCACCCCTTCGGAAAAAAAAAATATCTGTAGAATTTTGAAAGTTGTGGTATGATAATCAGTTAATCACTGTTCTGACGGCTACTACTTGCATTTTTTAACGGCGAACGAGGCGTGAACAGCATGTAGCCAATTGTTGCTATTTGTAGAAAGTAGTAGTAAAAAAAGTTGGGAGAATCTTATGCCAGATGGCCTCCAACATCAAACGCTCTTGTTCTTTTCTCACCCTTAATCAAAAGTTGCCACGGATTGATTCCCTTTTACTGAACTCATGACCACAGTCACCCCGTTCGGCTGGCTGGTGCTGATTCTGGCTGGTGGCTGGTGCTGATTTTCTGAGAGAAAAGTACTGCTGACTGGCTGGTGGCTGGTGCTGATTTTATGTGAGACTAAAGTACTGTTGGCTGATTCTGAACCAGCCAGCCGAACAGAGCGACTAACCACCCCACTTCTGTCCTACTCAATTTCGCAACAAATTTGTTAAATTTCCATACCCCCAGCACTTTTGTTGCGTTTTTGCGGCACCTTTCTCGATTTTCCTCATCCACTAGCCGCCGCCCTACTACCAAATCAGGAGGGAACACGAACAAGGCCTCATCAGAACATCCTCGAAAGAATTGGGGAAAGAAACCCCCACTCCCACGCACACCAAATTGGCAAATGTCCAAGCACACCAGTTGACCCCTTCGTAAAGTAGCAGTAGATCATCATCTCCATCCAGACCCTGACCCATCGTCGTCATCATCGTAGCACCGGCACATACAGCTCACGGAAACACTAGCTCGCGTCGCATCCCATGGCTGGTTTTGGTTAGAAACCCCACAAGCAAAGCAAGCGAACCAAACCAAGCCCCACGCCACTCCACTACGCCAGCCCGGCCTCGCGACCGGATCACACTTGACACTTCACTCGACTAGTCGAGTCGAGGAGCAGTAGTACCCGGCTCCCCCGCCTACCCCCGGAAAAGCTGAAGCAAACAAACGCAAACGGCTCATCCCGTCACATGATTCCTCCCCGCGCCTCGCTATCGCCAGTCGCCACGGCATCGCGTCATCGCAATCTCCAAGCCCGCCTCCCCAATTCCCTGTACTTCTCCGACCATAATGGCTTGATTTCTCAGCTTGCGCTCGTCACTGAGGCCGCTGGGCACTGACGCCTCCCCATTTTTTTGCAGCTTCGCGAGCGGTGAGGGATGAGCCTCCGCCGCAACCGCCGCGCCGCCGCCGCCGCCGCGGCGGCGGCGGCCGGAGGAGGAGGGGGTGCCCCGGAGCCGGCGGCGTACAACATCATCCCGATCCAGGACGTGGTGATGCACGGGGAGCACCCGTCGCTGCGGTTCCCTGAGGTGCGCGCGGCCGTGGAGGCGCTGGCGCACGCGGCGGACCTGCCGGTGCCGCCGCTCGCCCGCAACTGGGACTCCTTCCGCGCCGACCTCTTGGACTGGCTCGGCGCTACCTTCGGCTTCCAGCTCCACAACGTCCGCAACCAGCGGGAGCACCTCGTGCTCCTCCTCGCCAACGCGCAGCTCCGCGCCGGCGGGACCCTCCCCGCCGACCACCCCGCCGACGTCCTGCACCACACCATCGCACGCGGCATCCGGAAGAAGCTTCTCAAGAACTACAAGTCCTGGTGCTCGTACCTCGGCAAGAGGCCGCACGTCCATGTGCCTGGCGCCAGCCGCCGCGTCCAGGGGGTCGGCCCTGACACGCGCCGCGACCTACTGTACACCGCGCTCTACCTCCTCATCTGGGGCGAGGCGGCCAATTTGAGGTTCATGCCCGAGTGCCTCTGCTACATCTTCCACTACATGGCACTCGACCTCAACCATGTCATCGACCAGTCGGTTGATGTCGAGACAGGGCGCCTATCTATTCCTGCCGTGCACGGTGAGGATGCTTTCCTTGAGAAGGTCGTGACGCCTATTTATAATGTGCTCAAGGCTGAGGTGGATTTCAGCCGGAATGGGACCAAACCACACTCGGCCTGGAGGAATTATGATGATGTGAATGAGTACTTCTGGAGCCGTCGAGTTTTCAAGCGGCTCCAGTGGCCCCTGTCTCCGGCCAGGAGTTTTTTTATACAGCCGGGAAATCCTGGGCGTATTGGCAAGACTGGTTTTGTTGAGCAGAGGTCATTCTGGAATGTGTATCGCAGCTTTGATCGGGTATGGGTGATGCTCATTCTGTTCTTTCAAGCAGCGATGATCGTTGCTTGGGATGGGCGCACTCCTTGGGATAGCCTTCGCTTCCGTGACATCCAGGTCCGGGTGCTGTCTGTGTTCATCACCTGGGCTGCGCTGCGCATCGTGCAGGCAGTGCTTGATGCAGGCACACAATACAGTCTCGTGAGGAGGGAGACTACATTGCTTGCTGTCCGGATGGTGCTCAAGGTGTTTGTTGCTGTTGGGTGGACTATCACATTCTCTGTGCTCTATGTCCGGATGTGGGATCAGAGGTGGCGTGATCGCAGGTGGTCTTTTGCTGCCAATTCCAGGGTGTTGAACTACCTTGAGGCAGCTGCTGTGTTTGTCATCCCGCAGGTGCTTGCACTTGTGCTCTTCATCGTCCCGTGGATTCGTAATTTTCTGGAGAAAACCAACTGGCGAATTCTATATGTTCTCACCTGGTGGTTCCAGACCCGAACATTTGTTGGACGTGGTGTGAGGGAGGGCCTCATTGATAACATCAAATATACCACATTCTGGGTGTTCCTTCTCACTGCTAAGTTTGTCTTCAGTTACTTTCTTCAGATTAAGCCGATGGTGGGGCCAACAAAGACAATTCTCAGCCTTCATGATATCCCCCGTAACTGGTTTGAGTTTATGCCTCACACAGAGCGGATTGCTATAATCTTGCTGTGGCTCCCAGTTGTCCTTATTTATATCATGGATATTCAGATATGGTATGCGGTCTTCTCATCACTTACGGGGGCACTTATTGGTCTGTTCTCACATCTGGGGGAGATTCGCAGTGTTGAGCAACTGCGCTTGAGGTTCCAGTTCTTTGCAAGTGCGATGCAGTTCAATTTGATGCCAGAGGAGCACCTGGATGCTGTGCGTGGCGGCCTCCGAAGCAAGCTGTATGATGCTATCAATCGTCTGAAGCTGAGATATGGCTTTGGTCGGCCATATAGGAAGATTGAAGCTAATGAGGTGGAGGCTAAGAGGTTTGCCCTGATATGGAATGAGATTATTCAGACATTTAGAGAAGAGGACATCATTAGTGACAAGGAAGTTGAGCTTCTTGAGCTGCCACCAGTTGTGTGGAACATTCGTGTGGTACGATGGCCATGCTTCCTACTAAATAATGAGCTGCTTCTTGCTCTCAGTCAGGCGAAAGAGCTGGTAGCTGATGACAGGGCACACTGGACAAGGATATGTAACAATGAATACAGGCGATGTGCTGTTGTTGAAGCTTATGACAGTATACGTCACTTACTGCTGGAGATCATTGAGGAGAGAACTGTTGAGCACATTATTATCAGTCAGCTGTTCTTTGCATTCGATGCTGCAATGGCGGATGGGAAATTTTTTGAAGAATATAAGCTAAACCTGATACCTGAAATCCATTCATATATAATCACATTAGTAGAACTGCTACTGAAGGAGAAGAAAGATCAGACCAAGATAATCAATACCTTACAGACTCTTTATGTCTTTGCAATTCATGATTTTCCAAGGAATAAGAAGGACATGGAACAGCTGAGGCAAGAGAGGCTGGCACCATCAAGGCTAGAGGAATCCAGTCTCCTCTTTGAGGATGTCATAAAATGTCCAAGCAATGATGATGTTAGCTTCTACAAACAGGTGAGGCGCCTCCATACAATTCTCACATCCAGGGATTCAATGAACAATGTCCCAAAGAATCCCGAGGCTCGACGGCGTATAACTTTCTTCAGCAACTCTCTGTTCATGAATATGCCACGTGCTCCAACAGTTGAGAAGATGATGGCATTCAGTGTTTTAACCCCATACTACAATGAGGATGTGATGTACAACAAAGACCAGCTTCGTCGTGAGAATGAAGACGGTGTCTCAATTTTGTTTTATCTCCAAAAGATCTATGAAGACGATTGGGGGAACTTTTTAGAACGAATGCGGAGGGAAGGAATGACCGATGATGATGAAATTTGGGCCGGAAAATATCAGGAGCTCCGACTTTGGGCCTCGTATAGAGGCCAAACCTTAGCACGGACTGTTAGGGGTATGATGTACTACCACAGGGCTCTCAAGATGCTTGCTTTTCTTGATACTGCCTCCGAGGTAGATATTACAGAGGGGACAAAACATCTTGCATCCTTTGGTTCAGTTAGGCATGAGAACGATGCGTATCCCATGAATGGTGGTTTCCAGCGACGACCACCAAGGAGGCTAGACAGAGGAACCAGTACTGTAAGCCAGTTGTTTAAAGGCCAGGAAGATGGTGCTGCTCTCATGAAGTACACTTATGTGGTCGCTTGCCAGATATATGGAAACCAGAAAATTGCTAAGGATCAACGTGCTGAAGATATTTTGACTCTCATGAAGAAAAATGTGGCACTCCGAGTTGCTTATGTTGATGAGGTCCATCACCAGGGCTATACTCAATACTATTCTGTCCTGGTAAAGTTTGACCAGGATTTACAGAGGGAGGTTGAGATATACCGGATTAGGTTACCAGGTCCACTCAAGCTTGGGGAAGGAAAACCTGAAAACCAGAATCATGCTATTATATTCACAAGAGGTGATGCAGTTCAAACAATTGACATGAACCAGGATAATTATCTTGAGGAGGCCCTTAAAATGCGTAACCTGTTAGAGCAGTACAACTATTATCACGGGAGCAGAAAACCAACACTTCTGGGAGTTCGAGAACATGTTTTCACTGGATCCGTCTCTTCACTTGCTTGGTTTATGTCTGCACAGGAGACAATCTTTGTTACCCTTGGTCAGCGGGTCCTAGCTAATCCACTGAAGGTTCGGATGCATTATGGGCATCCTGATGTATTTGACCGCCTTTGGTTTTTGACTCGGGGTGGTATAAGTAAGGCATCAAGAGTGATTAATATCAGCGAGGACATATTTGCTGGTTTCAACTGTACCCTGCGTGGTGGCAATGTTAGTCACCATGAGTATATTCAGGTTGGTAAGGGTCGTGATGTTGGCCTCAATCAGATATCAATGTTTGAAGCAAAGGTTTCCAGTGGCAATGGTGAGCAGACCCTTAGTAGGGATATCTACAGGCTTGGTCATAGACTGGATTTCTTTCGGATGCTCTCTGTGTTTTATACAACAGTTGGGTTCTACTTCAACACAATGCTGGTGGTCTTGACAGTTTACACATTTGTTTGGGGACGCCTGTATCTAGCTCTCAGTGGTCTTGAGGCAGGTATTCAGGGCAGCGCTAATTCAACCAACAACAAAGCCTTAGGTACTGTGCTTAATCAGCAATTCATCATACAGCTTGGATTCTTCACTGCCTTGCCAATGATTATAGAAAACTCTCTTGAGCTAGGTTTCCTACCAGCTATCTGGGATTTTTTCACAATGCAAATGAACTTTTCATCTCTGTTCTACACATTTTCCATGGGAACTAAGAGCCATTACTATGGCCGGACAATCCTTCATGGTGGTGCAAAGTACCGTGCTACCGGTCGTGGTTTTGTTGTGCAACACAAGAGTTTTGCTGAAAATTACAGGCTTTATGCTAGGAGCCACTTTATAAAGGCAATAGAACTTGGAATAATACTGACTGTGTATGCTGCTCACAGTGTTATTGCAAGGAATACACTTGTTTACATAATCATGAATATATCTAGCTGGTTTCTGGTGGTATCGTGGATTATGGCTCCATTTGCTTTCAATCCCTCTGGTTTTGATTGGTTGAAAACAGTGTATGATTTTGATGATTTCATGAACTGGATCTGGTATCCCGGTGGTCTCTTTTCTAAGGCTGAGCAAAGCTGGGAAGTGTGGTGGTATGAGGAGCAAGATCATCTACGGACCACTGGCCTTTGGGGGAAGATTTTGGAAATACTGTTAGATCTCAGGTACTTCTTTTTCCAGTATGGAGTTGTATACCAGCTGAAGATAGCAAACCATAGGAGAAGTATTGCTGTCTATCTGCTTTCCTGGATATGTGTGGCTGTGATTTTTGGTGTGTTTGTCCTAATGTCCTATGCTCGAGACAAGTACGCCGCAAAGCAACACCTTTACTACCGGGTTGTCCAAACTGCTGTCATCATTCTTGCGGTACTAGTGCTGATTATATTTCTGGAGTTCACAAATTTTCAAATCATTGACATCTTCACCAGTCTTTTGGCATTTATTCCTACTGGTTGGGGCTTGATATCGATTGCTCAAGTAATTCGGCCATTTATTGAATCCACTGTGGTCTGGAACAGTGTTGTTTCTGTGGCACGTTTGTATGAGATACTGCTTGGGGTATTTGTTATGGCGCCAGTTGCGTTGCTGTCCTGGTTGCCAGGATTTCAAGAAATGCAGACGAGGGTACTTTTCAATGAAGGTTTCAGCAGGGGACTCCAAATATCCCGCATTCTTACTGGCAAAAAGGCGAATACAGCTTGAGGTACTTCACATTTTACGCCTCGCGGTTTATTATATACTTTGCTCGTAGTTAATGTTGCCTTTCACTGCATTGATTAGTGAACAAATCAGTAGTCCCTTCTGTTTGATTTGTTAATTAGTCTGCACCGTGATAATGCTAGCTCCAGATAGCACAAATAGTGAACTAAAGTTTTTGATGGCGCCTTCGTATGATGATTTAAAATGAACATAAATCAAACTAAATGTTTGATCAACATATGTTAGTTGTAGATAGCCCAAGAGCCAATTGAAGCTGGACAGCGCTCATTTGACAAATTGAAATGGCATCCAAAACTTGAACAAAATCTTTGTTTTATAAGCTCTGCAATAGGAGCAAAAATATTCCTCTGTAGCATATGGAAAACAACCATGCTGATAGCAGTTCTTAAACTTGTCATGTATGCAATTGGAAATACCATAACGCGAACTTTTAGTTTCAGATGTGCAGTTCCTGAGTGCTGACTGTTTCCCTGAACAGGTTTCTAACTGGATTGTTGCGGACTTGCAGTGTAGCAGTGCTCCATCTCCTATGTACAGCTTCCCAATTCAATGTGGAAGGGCTTTCTGCTTACTGATATAGCTTAGATCCATGTTGGAACTCTCTTGGTAGCTATAGCTATCTAGTTTAGGTGTCCAGATTTGTGCTTTTGGCATTGTAGGTCTCAAATTTTTGTACATTGGTAGAGCTAGTTGTGTGTAGCTGATTCAATTGCAGCACCACTGGTGAGCTCTGGTGAATTATTTGTTGACCTGGCTAGATGGTTCCATCTTTTGTGCTAGAAAATATTGTGTGAATGGTGATGCTCGGTTGAAGGTATAAAAGGTTGCTGGAAGGGATTTTCCTGGAGGTGGCTGTCTGGCTGATCAGATGAGCGACCCTTTGTCGCCAGATGTAAAATCTGCTGCTGATGCTCGTTTCAGGCCTTGTTTAGGGGGTGTTTAGTTCCTGCCGTTTTGCAAAATGGGGACGTATTGGGCCGCGTGCACAGAGAGAAAAAGTGCATTGGGAAACGCGTATTTTGCAAAATGGATAACAAAAGGGGTGAACTAAACACCCCCTTAGTTACAGCAAGTTTTTACAATTCAACCAAAAGTAACGCATTGAAAAATGTGCCCTTTATCTGCAACACGCTTCTCAATGCATTTTTTCTACAGGAAATTCGATCAAATTTCACCAACTTTTACTACAAACAAGGTCTCAGGCCTTGTTTAGTTCCCACAACAAACTTCACTATTCATTCAACTTCACTATTCATCAAAGGGAATTTTACATGCATGGAGTATTAAACGTGAGTTAATGACAAAACCCATTCCATAACCCCCTAACTTTGCGAGACGAATCTAATGAGCCTAATTTGGCCATGATTAGACAACGTCGTGCTACAGTAAACAATCTCTAATGACGAATTAATTAGGCTTAATAGATTCGTCTCGCGATTTCCCGTCCATCCGTATAATTAGTTTTATAATTAAATCATGTTTAGTCCTCCTAATCTTAGGTTTAGAATTGCTACAGTAAAAAATTCAAAATAACTAAACAAGCCCAGTTATCGGCGCATCGTTTCCGCCCCCGGGGTCTGCAGTTTTCTGTTTTCTGCTGCAAACCAGAGGCGGCGCCGCACTAGGTCGAGGCGTGCCGGCTACTGATGTGCATTGGGGGCGCTCCAACTCCAGGCCCGGCTACTGATGTGTGTCTGACTAGCTGCCCTTTGGCCTTCGCGGTGGGTGCACGCAGTAGCATTGGCCGCTGCCCACTGACTAGCTGCCCTTTGGCCTTCGCCGTGGGTGCACGCAGTAGCATTGGCCGCTGCCCGTTGGGGTGTGGGATGCCGTCCAGTACTGATTTGTGAGCTCCTGCGCAGCCCATGCTATGCTATGCTCTGCGCATGCCTATGCTGCCCGGTTACGCCGCGGTGGTTCACATGGCCGCGCACGAGCGGGGCCTGTTCTATCAACGCAGTGATGAACTGATGATGATGAATATATGACAATGTGGGGATGGCGACATGGCGTGGTTAGGCTTCCATAACTTTTTGGGTCCGGATACAACATAATTATTGATTTCTTCCGATAGGAAAGAAATCTGAGTGCCGTTTCCTTGCACGTCAAGTGTATGGATTAATGGATGATCAAAGCACGTAAGAATATATCATGTGATGCTTTTGTAAATGCCATGCCTGAAGACACACGTACTGTGAGGTCTCTTCGACCGTGTACTACAATTGAGCGAGTGGTTACAAGAGGTGCTTGGAGGAAAAAAAAAAAGGTTTTTTTTTAATCATCGTGACATCTGCACCCTGTGCTTAAAAAGGGGTTAAGGTGCTTAAGTTTGCACCGATGCTAATGTGTGCTAACAGGGTGGTTGTTTGCCCATTTGAACACACGGTTGTGTTGTAAGGATTAACTTCTATATGGTGCTTGTGCTATAATAACATCCTCTATCTAACATCCTCCATCTAAACACTCTCATCTTACACGACTTGCATTGACGCTCGGCTTGTAAGGAGCACTTGACACCACTTGTTTGTTTCTAAGATAGATTATAATCTGGAATGAGCATACCTAGGGTGTTTGTTTCACACCTAGATTATATAATCTAGCTTATGAGTCAAGGACACTATAGTAAAAGGCCACCATGGACCACTCAAATAATCTCAAATAAGCTGAGATTATTTGAGTGGTCCATGGTGCCCTTTTACCATAATATCCTTGGTCCATAAGCTAGATTATATAATCTAGGTGGAAAACAAACAGGAATATGTGTGTGGATTATATAATCTAAGCAGTAATCTGTGGTGTTCGTTATCCATGTGAGATTATTCTCTAGATTATATAATCTAGAGGGTAAACAATTAAGATCCATTTTTTATAAAGCTGAATCACACCTTTTTCTCAGTCTTGTTATCATGCATCTTCTCAACTCCATTAATGGATTAATGTTGCAAGAACAACTGAAGGGAAATTTGGGGCATAACAAAAAAAAAAGCTATAAGAAGATGGGGAAGAGCGTGATCGGTTTCCTGCTAAGTCTAGCCTACCTCATATCAGGGAGCTAGCTCCCCATTAGCCGGGGGCAGTGGATGCAATAACAATTTGATTGGTTGCTTGTTTTTTCATCCAGCCAGGTCGTGGAGGGAAGGCGTTTGATTTACCTACATGGGCTAGAACTTTCAAAAAGTAAATGCAAGAATAGTTTGGTATAATAGTTTGATCGATTGGTTAGATACAGTTTGGTTTGGTTGCCCTCCTTCATGCTGTGGTGAAGTTACCACAGCGATGAAACCTGAAAAGGTCAAATTAGAGCCACTTTACTAATATTTATAGACATAGGTTATTGGCATGGACATATCCTCGAATTGTAACATAAACACTATTGGTATTAATATGCGCATCCACGAATAAAATGAAACCAACATCACTTTTAGTTTTTGTAGCATATAGAGCACACAACCTTATCCAAAACCTATCTCAAGATTAATAGGGGGTAGGAGGAGTGGTTTATTCATATATTTTACCATGGCATCAGTTGTAGGAATCCAACATGAAGACGTAACGGAGGGGGGTGGGGGAAGAGAGTATGGCAGATCCGCAATCTTGTAAAAAAAGTTTAACCATCAAGATCTCATAAAAATGAAAAGAAAGAAGCACAAATCGATGTCCAAGAACAAATAACTTGCCTATTTTACATTCAAACCATCAAACCACTCGGATGTGCTCCACATATGAGAAGAGAGACGAGGGATGGCATGAGATTTTTTTTATCAAGTTTTAGGGTAAAAGGATGGGAAAGCGAGAGGAAAAGGGGAAGGAGAAATCACTTGCCTGTATGCACAGGATCTTAAAAAAATCAGCGTCGCAAACACAAATAATACAAAACGGAGGAGATAGGTAGGGATTCGATGAGGAGGATACCAAAGAGGAAGCTTAGAGAATAGTGAGGAGATGGGAGAAGAGTTTCACCTGATCAAGGAACAGAATGGCGACTGAGCGAGAGGGAGTGGCGGCGGCGATGATATATATAGGACAGACGGTGGTGCAAACTACATATTGTAACCCTAGTATGTACATGGGCCGAGCCAATTGTGATCCCACTTGCTCGCTCGGCCCACCCCAGCCAAATATGTCCGGTGAAAACGTTCGTATATCCAAGCTGGAAAATGCTTTTTGCCCCATGCGGCCCAGGCCCAAGCCCAGGCCTAAGTGCTACTTAAAACAATCAATCAAACCGAGATTGAATTCTAGAACCAAGCTAGGCTAAATCTAAGTTACAGGTCACACTCATAATATTCTTTTCTGTTTTACTCTGCATGTTTTAATAGATCTCCATTCTATTTATATTGGAAAAAACGTTATTTAACATTTACTCACATATCTACTTTGCATATAAGTGCACATATTCCCCTTACATTTGAATTTATTAAAACATAAAACACGTTCAAAATCTAGAAGTAAAGCATATGTAAAGATAAGACCTAATCCCCCAATGATAAAAATAAACTTTACAAAAAGCTTTACGTAAAGGAGGAGAAAGTGATAAAATAACCCAATCTGTCCTATTGGCTCTGGGCCTCTGGCAATGATAGCGCCTGATTTAACAACGCCGCCGCATCGTTAGTGGACTCCTCGATCGACCCCTCCTCCCGTATTAAATCCTTCCCCATCTAGGGTTTGGTCACCCCAACTCCGAACTCCGCATCCTCTAATCCTATTCCTATCTCTATCCTTCGTCCTCATGGCCACGGCGGCGGCAAAGCGGAAGCCGGTGTTCGTCAAGGTGGACCAGCTCAGGCCCGGCACGGCCGGCCACACGCTCGTCGCCAAGGTGCTCAGCTCTAAGACCGTCCTCCAGAAGGGCCGTCCCGGCGCTGCCGCCGCTGTCCCGGCGGCGCGGCCCACCAGGATCGCTGAGTGCCTCATCGGTGACGAGACTGGCTGCATCCTCTTCACCGCCCGCAACGAGCAGGGTACGATCCCCATCTGTTCATGCAGTAATCTGTTCTTTTTGTTTGGTGCCATGCACTTTCCTTTTGACTTGTGAGCGCGTTGGGAGATTGGTTGGAACGGCCGACGGCGTGCCCGATACATGTCTTGATTTTGAATACGATAGAATCTATGTTTACGTTACCGTTACTTATTACAGAAAAAGGACTGCTGTTTAATACTCCAGTATGTTGTAATTTGCATTTTGCAATAGTTGTGTTCTCTGTGCTCACAGTTTTATGCCTGTTTCGTTATAGTCAGTAATTCAATCATCCCTAGAACTGGGTTGTGAGGATTTAAAGTTTGATCTTAAGGAATGTTATGTATATTTAATCCCAAATATTAGGAAATCTAGAATTGTCATTGCTCAAACATAAAATCGATCTTAAGGGATACTATTCTGATCAAAATACAAGTGCTGTCTTAGCACAGCTTTGGCCATCACCTTCTAAAAAAGGTATACAGATTAACAAAGATTAGTTTCTAAATTCATGAAAAAAATCATTTTCATAATTTATATTTGGGATCAGAGGGACTATTGAAGTGATAAATTGAACTTGAAGGTGTTGATGTCCTGTAAAAGTTTTTTAATTCGTAAATGTGGCATCCATGTGGATGTTTCTTTGTATTTTCTTTCCTATAACAATAAAAGTACAACCTATCTATTTCACTCTGTCTGCTGCAAGATTTCTGTTTCTCCAAGGCTTATATGTGGTCTTGGTTCTTGTGCTAATATACTTTGTATATTGTTATTAACTTATTATGCCTAACAAATGCTCAAATAGCAATTGATTATGGTTATATGTGGGGTGATATCTAACAACAGTATGCCTTTTTTTCACAGTTGACTTGTTGAAGCCTGACAGCACTGTTATTATCCGCAATGGAAAGATTGATATGTTCAAAGGTTCAATGAGGCTTGCTGTGGACAAATGGGGCCGCATCGAAGTCACTGAACCAGCAAGCTTCAATGTGAAGGAGGACAACAATCTCTCTCTTGTGGAGTATGAGCTTGTCAACGTTGCCGAAGAGTGAAGGTCTTCATCTCATTGTTAACCAGAACACCTTCTGGGGAAAAAAAATCTACTTGAATCAAGAATGAGAACTTGAGAAGATGAAGGGGCTTATGAAGTAGATTGGAGCTGTTGGGTCGAACTAGTGCAAGTTCCTCGTTATCATGCATTTATGTCTATCAATGGATATTAGCTGCTGCAGCGTTGCGGTTGTATGAACAAATGTGGCGTGCTGAGCAGTTAATACGCTAATGGTGCGTGAGCTCTTCAGAATGGAAAATTTGGGTTTGTATCCTACTCGGGTGGTATTAACTCGTGCGCACATCACTAAGTTGCTGCAGCTGGGTGGGTTACGCTTTTTTTTTCGAGGTTACAATCGTCGTAGATGGCTAACTTCACTTTAGAAACATGGTTCACAGCAGTCTGAAAATGAATTTGTAAGTTTAAAAAAAGGTTGATTAGAGTTTCAGAGAATTTTTATGGATATATGAGCAGCAGCTCAAAATCAATTTTTATGGTCTATCACATTAATTAAATTAGCTATAAGTTGTGAACTTTGTAGACAACAGACAAACCACATTGTTTGATGTTTCAACAAACAAAATTGATGGATGAAACATCCCCAACAATGTACAGTTTGAATTTGGTGTTTCATATGCATTTAATTCTAAGACACATTGTGAAACAATATATATGAATTTCATCTAGTTGAAACTACTATCTCTCTCTTTTTAGAAAACTTTTCCATGTCATCAAAAATACTTACATGGCGCCAAATTTAATGAAAATAAAACTCCCATTCGGAGTAGCCAAGAGAACAGCCCCACGGGCCACGGCCGGTGAAGAAACCATGTGGTTCAGTTAATTTGCAATCCTAACTTGAGAAGCTACAGTAGTTGAATATAGGCCGAGAGTAAAGCACAATTATCAGCAGAACGCCCTGTTATATTTATTCATCCCTGCATAATCGCAAAATCTATAAACTAAGGCATCCACCAAATGAATCTCAGAATAATTTCGTAAACGCTTGTACACACTGGAATCCCAGAGCACAAAACATGTTAACTGAGATGCCGAACAGGTACTTTAAACTCAAGAGGTGGTAGTCCATAATCCAGACCAGCTACCATCACTGCAGGCCTCCAATAACGACAAATCATCCATCTACAAATAGAAACACAATACCTGAGCTCCAGTTCTTAATTGACACCATAAAACTTAACAGAAATAAAAGCAACTTCTGCTCTATGTCCATTTGTCAATTATCATGGACAAAACTAAGGCAACAGAGATGTCAAAAAATAGCATGGGCTAGTCTTCATCCGAGATGACCTCCATCGCACTAATCACAGGCCTAAAGAGATAACAATAAAGTCAAGAAAACAAATATTGTACAAAGATAAACAATATTTTATTGAGGCTAATAGCCTAATTATTCACTATTTCTATCAAAATCAACTGGCGCAGAGGGCATCTTGTAAGAATATGGAATATTTATAAAAAATTGTACTAAACAAATCTTATCATTGATGTTCCTAAAAATTGGGCCAGACCTGAGGTGACGGATAATAATCTGCTACATTCCACCTAGAATTGTCACACGTCATCATTGCCAGCTGGGCCAATACAAAAGAATCAGTCTCCTTTTTAACTAAAATTTGTAATTAATGATGATGTTACAATCAAATTTAGAAACATTCTTTTCTTTTGCCAAATTCATGAACAGCTTGAGAAACAGATCCCCCATATCACCAAAACTTCAATAACAGATTGCTCAAAATGACACTAGCCATACAAATTGTTGCACAGGCGCACAGCAGTTCCTAGGCCAAATCATTTTGCAAGGATACAAGGAACAAAAAAGACCTAGCTCAATACATTGTATTGGTCATCATAACAATGCAGAGTTCTTTTTTTCCATATTGTGCTGCATGTTTACATATAAATGTAAATGTGCACAATACAAGAATTTAGACGCTGTTCAATGAAATAAAGATGAAGAGCTCTTCTTTCGGCAAATCATTCCAACGCATAAACTAGTGGCAGAACCTAGCCATCAACAGTTATTAGTGACGGAATCTTTAAAGTTATTCACCTTTTGGGGCCCTGAAGTTCATCTAGTTTCATCTTGACCTACAACAAGGGCCACGTGGAAATATAAGACTCATTTCAACTTGAAAATTTTTATTATGATATATCAATTTTGAAATAAAAAAAATGCGTATAGTTCCATGATGGTTATGAGAAGAGGACTTGAGGACCACTAGGAACTGCATGAGTGCCACATCACCCTACCCATGTTCATATAGAAATGTTTTCAAAACCGTTAATCTAACTAGAAAAATAGGCTATGTTAGGTTCATACGTGTTATACAGGGGAAACATGAAAATATCTAAAGGAATTGAAACCAAGGACTACAAGAAGATTTAAAGCTGTTGGTTCTATCAGGTGATCTGATGTAAGCAACGTATTTTAGTTTGTAGGACAATTAAGTTTTTTAGGACATCCTACAAAGGATATAATATTGTTTCAAACAGAACTTTCATACTCTGGGTGTTCTAAACAGAGCGATGTGAACACATAGTCATCCAAAATTCAAATTGAATCAAATTCTTGACCCAGGTGTAGAAAAATTAGGTTGACGATCCACTCAGTGTGGAAGCTTAAATGTAGTCTGTTCGTTTTGATATACAAAATTAACCTCCTCTGCTAAGTTGCTGCTGAAACTGGCATGCTTAATACCAAAATTACCCCCAAACTAAAATCAATTCTTATGGCTAACAGTTATGCTTCATAGCTTAAACTAATCTAAAAATTGCGAGGCAAGATTGAGGCTAGGGCAAATCACCTTCGGAGAGCCAACCGAATCCCTTGCAAGCCGGGGCGGCGAGAAGCGACGTCATGAGCGCCGAAGCCGTGGCGCTGTGCATCGGCATTAGGGTCTCCAGGCACACGCTGCTCATCTCCACCGGCGACCTACGGATCGAAACCAAAGGCATAAAAAAATCACACAGAAATAGCAAAATGGAGGACTAGAAGACGACGGCTCCACGGTCCCAAATCCTAAGTTCGCGCGCACCTTAGGAGGACGCGGGGGCCAGAGGCGGGCATCCGCCTCGGCAGCGGAGCCGGCCCGGCACGGGAGGCGGCTCTGGCCGCCGCGCTGCGGAGGGACGACGTGGCGCTGGATCGGAGGAAGGATCTCGCGGCGGAGGCGGCGGCTGCCATTGCGGCGGCGACAGCGGGCGGGTGCTGTGTTGTGCGCTGTGGGGGGGCGGCGCGACAGGGACCGAGTGGGGCGGCGGAGGGGAAGGGGAGATATGCCAATAAACCCTACGGCCGTGCTGGGCCAGGAATGAATTGAGAGAGGCGGCGGAACGAAAATGGCCCGGCTTTTGTGAGTGGAATGGGCCGGCCGCGTGACGAGGAGGAGTCCGGCAGGCCGCTTGGGTTGGGCACTTCATGGCCATTTGCGAACGGGCCTCTCTGGTGCCTCGGCCGGCCCGGTGTTTTTTCTGGCCGTGCTGACTTTTTTTTAAGCCCTTTTCGCGAAACAAGTTCACAAATAGACCTTTTTACGGAAAGATTTGCAAAAATGGACCCTCACCTCGGCGCCACAAGTCACGGCGCCGAGCTTACACGTCTCGGCGCCATAAACCATGGTGCCGAGGTCTATTACCGTAGCAGCAGACGTGGCATACGTGGAGCTGAGATGGCAACACGGTTCAGCGCCAAAACTGATGGCACCGAGCTCGGCGCCGAGATCTGTGGCGCTGAGCTCAGCTGACCGGCACAGTTGCCGTCACTTTCGGTGAATAGTGAATAGTGAACAGTTGGTTCATGGATTACGCGTTACTCGACTTTGGGCCTATTTAGTTCGGTGAGAAAGTTTGCGAAATTTACTGTAGCAATTTTAAACCAAAGATTAGGAGGACTAAATATGATCTAATTATAAAACTAATTACACGGATGGACAGAAAATCGAGACAAATCTATTAAGCCTAATTAATCTGTCATTAGAGATTATTTACTGTAGCACGACGTTGTCTAATCATGGCCTAATTAGACTCATTAGATTCGTCTCGCGAAGTTACCCGGGGTTATGGAATGAGTTTTATCATTAATCCACGTTTAATACCCTTCATTAGTGTTCTAACATTTGATGTGACGGGTGAATAATGAAAAGTTGTGAAACTTTTCTCAACTAAACAGGGCCATTGTTCATAGTGCATAGCAAGTACTTTGTTTCTACAATAATAGCAAGTTTGCTTATATGTGAATATCGATATAGATATATTGATATGACAATGACCAAGAAACATATTCATTTGTGTTATAATAGCTAACTGTCAATAAATGTCACAAAAAAGGAAAACTTTGGCAATATTTGTGAAACTTGCCATAAAAATTTCTAGATGAACAGTCAGGGAGAAAACTGCAAAGGTGACCATGACACTTTTGTCTTTTTTTCAATTGTGGAAATTCTTTCCAAACTTTTGTTCTTGCATTACTCACCACACAAATCCTAGAAGAGAAAGTTGAGTACGTACCCACTGTTGCTTTTTATGTGGGCTATGAAACTAAACCACACGGAACAATAGTTTTAAGATTTTTCCTCGTAGCAAACGGCAAAACAGATACTAATATTGCCGATTTAGTGGCTATTTAGACTACATGTTTTACCTCACTCGCACTTTCTTTTTCTATAGCCTCTAGATATTATTCTTGTTTTTAGCTTTCAAATATGTGAGAAAGATTATGGTTGCAGCAGTTAAAAATTGTGTGTGTCTAGCTTAATTTGCTAAACCTCACTCACACTCGCTCCCTCCCTATCTCCTGCCGCCACTCTGCACGAGCTCGCTGGGTTTGTCCCGCTCTGCGGCCGCGAGCGCGCACAGGAGGGCAGCAGCGAGGAGAGGAGCTCGATCGCGGCCGTGCGCGAGGCCGAGGAGCGTGGTCGTCCAGGCTGGAGGGAGGGAGCAACAGTCTCATTCACTGTTCACTATTCACCGAAAGCGACGGCAACTGCACTGGTCAGCCGAGCTCGGCGCCACAGTTTTGGCGCTGAACCGTGTTGCCACCTCAGCTCCACGTATGCCACGTCTGTTGCTAAGATAATAGACTTTGGCACCATGGTTTACGGCACCGAGACGTGTAAGCTCAGCGCCGTGACTTGTGGCGCCGAGGTGAGGGTTCATTTTTGCAAATCTTTCCGTAAAGAACTTGTTTCGCGAAAAGGGTAAAAAACAAAAAAGTCGGTGAGATTTCCGTGTTTCTTCGTACTAGGCGAGTTGCACGGCAATCTTGCCGAGTCGAGCGGGTCGTAGTAGGGACTAGGGAGAGGATAGATAGGAACTATGAGCGTCGCACCAACCTACCTCGCGTGGTCCATGCACGTCAACAACCGGACAGCAAAGTTAAGCCTAGTAGGCAGGAGAGGGAGAGCCACTGGTAGCCGCCATCCTCGTCTCGCTGTTCTTCTTACCCTAACCGCCGGCCTAACCAACAATACGTACACTGCAATAGCAAATAAGTACCCCTACTAATAAGCGTCCAAATACAATTATAGTGGCGACTGGTGATCATTGCTAGCTGCTGGTGTTGCGGGCTTGCGGCTGAAGAAGAGCAACAGCTGGCTATATTCAGCTTGAAAAGCACTTTCCAGCCGAACCCGAAGATGGCCTGCGTCTGCGGCCGGCCGAGTTTAATGGGCCGAAGGATCTGTTGCATCAGATAAAGCGGCAGCGGGTACGTGACCGTGAGACGCTGGTTGGTGTAACGAGATGGATCCAGCCATCCAGGTGTCCAGCAACGAACAGTCAACAGTTTTGTCATGCGCCTTGGACGGTCAAAATTATGCCCTGCGTCGTCCTGCGATGTCGCGGATGCGCGCCGTGCCTTTGTTTGCTGAACGAAATCATTGCGCGCCACTGTGGTAACCCCACGAGTAGTACTGAAAATGTCAATAGTGGCCTTAGATCCTGTGGCTATAGCATTATTGAAATAAAATTAAAATGTGCGAGGTACTCAGGTGGCCTTAGCTGCTGGGTTGGTGTGCCATTAACAGGATGGATCCAAGCGTCCAACAGTCGGCAGTTTTGTCGTGCACGCACACAGGAACGTCAAAATAATGGCCTACATGTCGTTCGTCCCATTGTCTGATCAAATTATTGCCATCCATCGGTACGGATCCACGTGAAAAAATGTCAACAGTACTCCTTAAATTATGTGCGTGTAAATATGAAAAATATTTGAAGAGGCAAAGCAGCACTGACGGCTAGGTACGAAATCCTTAAAGCGAAAATCACCATGTAGTACGTTCGTGCAAAAGATCAGGGTTTTTAAACGAGCTAGGAAAAGGTCCGCACCCTATATCAATCACGCTGCCTTCGAGGAGAGGATAATGCAAAACCTTTATAGACCGAGTGCACCGACAGATGAACAGATAGCATTTTGATCTGCAATACAGTACACGTTCCATTTTACACACAGACACACCCACACACATACACAGCTTATTCGTTCATCGGTTGCGTCACCATGAGGACTGCACGTAGCCGTGCACAGAAGCAGCAGCTAGCTCTCGCTCGCTCTTCCCACAAGTACTTGCAGCAAGCAAGAACAGCTAGCCCATGCGGCCATGCGAGATTACTCTGCGATGGAGGCATGGTCGCATGGAGCACACGACACGATCACTACTAGTAGTAGCATCATAAGTACATTACAACTTACTACTACAAGGCTTCATTTTCTTCCCATCATGGAATGTATCGTCCATTCTGGTGGCCTTCCTCCTGGAAGCCGTTCGGGTTCTGATCCATGGCTCCGTTCCCGAACTCGTTGTCGTCGTTGCCGTACTGCTGGTACCCCGCCGCCGCGTCGCCGTACCTTCCGCGCCTGTCGCCGGCGCCGGCGCGGCGGCCGTACCCGGAGCCGGGGAATTCATCCTCCTGGGGGCGCGTCCGCATGGGGTTCGACTCGCGGCCGTAGCCGTACCTGCCGGCGTCCACGTCGTAGTAGTACCGGCCGTTCTGGTACAGCCGCGTGTCGCTCATCCCGTAGTCCCGCTGCGGCTCCTGCCCCTGCTGCCTGCCGCCGCGGAAGGCCGTGTAGTACCACGGCGGCCGGCCCCTGCCGCTGCCGTTCTCCGGGTACGGCTGCACGCCGTCGAGGTCTCCGGCGCCTTGCACGGGCCCCGCCTCCTCCTCGGTACCGGCAGTGGATGTTGTCGGCACGCGGGTCGTAGTCGGCGGCCGACCTCTGCCGCTGCCATCTTCCGGGTACTGCTGGGCGCGTCCGCCTCCCACGGGGACCGCCTCTCTCCCGGCACCGGCAGCGACCGGCACGTCGGCCGCCGCCGTCGTTGTCAGCTTCTCGGCGTTGCGGTGCACGCCGCGGCGGAAGTAGTCCGGCGGGTAGTTCTCCTCGGGGCGGCCGTAGAGCCCGTACCCGCGGCCGCTGCCGCCGGTCGACGGGCGGGAGACCGCCGGCGCCGCATTAGGGTCCGCCGCGCTCGGCACGCCGCCGGCCGCGACAGTCTCCGCGGCCTTCTCAGGCTCAACGCCTGCTTCGGCGCGCGTCGTCTTGCTGAAGAAGAAGCGGCCACCGCCCCACGCGTCCGCCGCTCGGGGCGCCGCGACGGCGAGCACGGCCGCTAAGGCGACGAGAAAGAGGTGGCGAGCACGAGCAGAGGAAGCCATCGGTGGAGCGTCGGTGCCGCGTTGGCTAGCGAGCTACTAGCGTACTACGATCCGGCACTGTCCAGTCCGCGCCCACTTATTTATAGCCGCTCCCGATCTAGCTAGCGACCACCGGCGGTGTAGGACAATCGGGTTGTTGCATCGAGCAGTGTCAGAAAGGAAATGGGAACAGGCGAGGGCATCTTGGACATCGCAGGACGCCATGAAATGAGTGTGACTGTGTGACAGTGTGTGAGTGAGGGAGCGGATCAGGTCGGGGGCGCGGCGGTGATCGCGGGGAGCGAAGGGGGAGAGCGTGCACTGGGCGCAGTGGGCATGATGGAATTTGGTGCACGCTAGCCAGCTGCGGCATATGCACGTGAGATCTAGGAGACACGCAGAGGGCCTCTCGCATTGATGGAAGTCATGGCTCGTGAGGTATGAACAGGCCAACAGGGCGCAGGCGATTCGGGTTAATTCCGGCTGTGGGCAGCATCTTGGCAGCGTGAGATTTTAAATGCGCGTCGCTCTGCTCACATGACCATTGATCATGAGATGTAGTTGCTCTCACGTGATTATAATGCGTATGCTTTGGTTCTAAGCGAAGCAGCTCAATAATCTTGGTTTCACCTGGTGTCCTGGTCTACGATCGGGAGTACTCATGTGCTGTAGTACATGTACGTCGTGTTCGTGAGAGGAGGTCAGGACTGTCAAGCAGTGACAGTCTTACGGTTACAGGATTCCAGCAGGACTCATGTCAACTGTCGAGACGTCGAGTCTTGCCAGCACAGACCTCGGAACGAAAGTTGCCTATCTCTTTCCAAAGAGAGAGAGAGAGATTGATGGCACATGAAATCATTGAAGCTCGCTCAAAGCGGCAAACTGCCGGCAGCTGCCTTTCTCTCCCTTGTCTTTGTCCCGTTCTCTTTGCCGGATTATCTCTGCCTTCGTGTAACCGTGTCCATGCACCGGACCATGGGTGACGAGTCCATGACTGATGATTACAACGACGCACCGTATGAGCTTAGATAGCGGCAGCACCCAACTGAAAACACATCTCGCACGATCAATCCGGCGCTCCTCGCGGTTCTGTTGCTCGTCGCGCCATTCTCGCCGCGCTCGCGCTCGCCCTGCTGCCGCCGCCAGCTGCCCAGCCAGTCTGCTATCTGCCTGCCTCCAGACCACCACACGCTGTTCGTCGTCGTCGTATCGCGGAACCGAAATGGTCCGGCCCATTGTACATTTCAGCCCAACTCCATACTCTCATGTTGGTGGTGTGGGAGCGGGAGCGGAAGCGTGCTGAGCAGGTCCTCCTCCTCTCTAGCCCGAATTTCTTAGCCTGTTACTGTACAGTTCAGAATACGGATTCGGCCTACTAGGCCTTGTACTCTTGGGCCTTTAGGCCATTAGGCCAATTTACTTGTACAATACTCCGTACCTAGTTGTCTTGGGCCTTTTGCTATGAGCATTAGGGGCCTTCGCTGCTAGAAACACAGAAGTTTTCACGAGGTTGATCAAATGGTATAAGCGTTAAAACATAATCTGTGCACGCTAGCTGGCATGGATTCACGAATGACGAAATGCTGCAGGTAGAGGATAAACAGCCTGTATGTTCACATCCGCGACGATTATCGCGATACTGTCACGGTAGTTTTTTTTAAAAAAATAAAGACAGAGCACAGCCATGTCATTTAAGAAAAAGAAGCAAACGTGACATTTTTTTTAAATCCAATGTTTAATTTGCTGGGTGCGTATTCCACGCACCATGCTACCAGCACACGAGCTACGTCCTCGTGCTCTGAGTGTACCTTCATGGGGGCACGAAGCAAACGTGACATTACATAGGTGCGATTACATAAAAATCAAAGAAACTTACTACTACTAGACTTAACATAAACTAAGATACAACGGGTCCTCCACAGGCCCGTACTCGAACTTCGATCTCTTGCTTAATAAGGAGGAAAACCTGCTGGTGATCCGAAACTTTTCCTTCGAAGATTCGTCTATCTCTCTCATTCCATAAATTCCATGCCGTGTACATCATAGTGCCGATTTCTTGCGCTATTGCTCTTTGCTAAGGCCCAACAGGGATGAATTACTGTCACAGTAGTTTACCGAGTAATATATGTCTCCGATTGGCCATGGTCATTCAGCGGGTGGGACAGCACACACTTCCGCCCTATTTTCGCATATGATTGGCGAGGTCATCGGTCACCATACAAAGCGCATGGATTTCTTTTTCTGGTCGGAAACAGTTGGTGAACTATCAATAGCCTCTTAACACACACACACCCGCCACCAGAACAACACACTTGCTCAATCTGGACGTCGACGTATAAAATCACCCTAGGTTATCTTGAAGCACAGAATTCTGCTAAAGGCCTGTTTAGTTGGGAGTTGAAGTTTGCGAAATTTACTGTAGCAATTTTAAACCAAAGATTAGGAGGACTAAACATGATCTAATTATAAAACTAATTACACGGATGGACGGAAAATCACGAGACAAATCTATTAAGCCTAATTAATCCGTCATTAGAGATTGTTTACTGTAGCACGACGTTGTCTAATCATGGCCTAATTAGGCTCATTAGATTCGTCTCGCAAAGTTACCCGGGGGTTATGAAATGGGTTTTGTCATTAACACACGTTTACTACTCCATACATGTAAGATTCTCTTTGATGAATAGTGAAAATTTAAAAAAATTTGAAAAGTTGAGGTGACTAAACATGCGCTAAAAATGAGAAACGAAAGTATCCCAAGCTCCCACCCTACATAGCCTGCGAGCTATGGAACTTCTAGCAGAGAGATGATGGATCGGAGGAGCACATCACCGCTTGACATTTTGATGGGGCCCTCCTTATCGCACGTGAAGAGTTGTTAACCGAGAAAAAGACAGCAGCTTACTAGACAGGTCCACCCCACCAGAGAGGGCATCCGTAGCACGAGAGCAACCACCAGCCGGGCGGATCCAAAGAAGCGGAGAACGCGAGCGGAGACGCAGGCCCGGGCCAGCGCCCCCTCTGCCCTGCCCCGATGCCCCGGCCCCCGGCTGGGGACGAGAGGACGGAGACGAATCACACGGCCTGGCCGGATGGCCCCACCTGGGCTAGACCAGACCTCTACGGCTCTACCGGGAAAGCGGACACGACCAGCGGGGCCCGCGGCCAAGCAGAACGGCTCTATGTCTTGTCACCGGATGTGCCACCCGTACCGTGCGGGGGCCCCACCGGCAAAGCCATCAGCAGGCAGGCAGGCGCAGACGGGCAGCGAGGCGCTGCCGCTGCGCTCCGGCCTCCGGGAACTCGTCGCTCGCTGGCGCTGGCTGCAAAAGGCGTCGCCCCCTCCTCCGTCGCCCCGCGTCCGTTTCTGCTGGGTGCTGGCTGCTGCCCACCCTTGCGTTTGAAAAGACGAGCAAAGCCGAGCGCAGGCAGGCCCGGCCCTAATAGATGCAGGGTAATAAATGCAGCTTTGACCACTAATTAGGGGTATTAAATAATGTCAGTTTACAAAACTATCTCCACAACCTCTAGTAAATTTCCGAGAAGAATCTAATGAGGCATTTGACCGCATGATTAGAGGATGATTAGAAGATGGTTACTGTAGCATCACTGTAGCAAATCATGGATTAATTAGGCTCATTAGATTCGTCTCGGAAAGTTACGCTCATCCGTGGCTGGGTTTTGCAAATATACTTCATTTAGTACTCCATGCAAGAAAGATTCCCTTTTGCAAAATTTTTTGGGAAGGAAGTAAACACGGCCAGAAGGGGCCCCGCTCAGTAAAGTATGGTCGTACTTGTATAAGCAGCAGTCTTAGGGTTTAGTTTCCACCGAAACTTTTGAAACTTTACTATTCATCAAAGGGAATCTTACATGCATGAAGTATTAAACGTGTGTTAATGATAAAACCCATTCCATAACCCCTCGGTAACTTTGCAAGACGAATCTAATGAGCCTAATTTGGCCATGATTAGACAACGTCGTGCTACAGTAAACAATTTCTAATGACGGATTAATTAGGCTTAATAGATTCGTCTCACGATTTTCCGTCCATCCGTGTATTTAGTTTTATAATTAGATCATGTTTAGTCCTCCTAATCTTCGATTTAGAATTGAAAACTTTCTTTCGCAGACTTACAACTCTAAGGGCCTGTTTGAAACGCAGGATTTTCACAGGAATCGCGCAGGAATTTCACAGAAAACAGTTCAATTTCACAGAAAAACACAGGTACAGGGAAAAAAAATCCCGCATTCCAAACAGCGCCTAAACTAAACAAACTATAAACAGGCCCTTAGGTCGAGATTCCAAGCGGCGGCGACAGCGAGACCGCGTCATCTACTCCTCCTCCAGGCCCTCGACAATGCCCATCATCGCGTGTTCGCGACTCCCGCGTCCCCTCCCACGGCGAGCCTGCGAGGGAGCGTGCTGAGCCGCCAGGTGCTCTCGCTTCTTGTTTGTCTGTTCGGCGCCCCGCCGTATACATTGTCCATCCGATCCGTCCAAACAGAGAAAAAAAAGGAGAAGCCGGTGCAGACGTGCAGTAGTCATCCACATCGAATCATCAACTGATGGTTGCATTGATGGTTGCATGGACCAGGTGTGCGACTTAGTTAGGATGTAGCTTGTTCCATTCATTCACGAGTGTAACCCATGGTGAATTGACACACTAGTAAGGGGGTGTTTAGATGTTGTTATGCATAATATTTTTTATACATTGGGTCACGTGCCACAGAGAGAAAAAAGTGTATTGGAAAACGCGTATTATGCAAAACGGAGGAGAGAGGGGGTGAACTAAACACCCCCTAATTCACATGAACATATTACTTCGAGTTGTTGCAGTAGGGCATTATAAGCGACACTGATTATGGTTATTAGGGAAGATATTATTGGGATTTCAGAGTTTTACATGATAATTGGTAAGTTTCATTAAGTTGATTTAATATCTTCATAGCTTTGCACTAGTTACTATTTTTTTATTTTCTCATTATTTTGAGATCATCATTTAAACTCCTATATTTTCTACCATACATATTTATGGTGCAAAAAATTAACCTCTATTTTTACTACAATACATATATTGATAATTAATTAATTATATATTGATGTGTATATTAAGGACCCTGTCTTTTATTTCACCCCGGGCCCCTAAAATCTCAGGACCGGCCCCGAGCGCAGGCATGGGGTAAAGCCGTAAAGGAGAGGGAGGGGCGGGGTAGAAACTAGAAACGGGGAGATCAGGGAGTACCAGTACCAGATATACATGGCCAAACGGGCCGTGCCGGCCCGGCACGGCACTAGCACTATTAGGCACGGCACTAAGTGGCACGGCACTAGGCAGCACGACTAATTAGCCGTGCCGTGCCACTTAGTGCCACCGTGCCTAAGTGCAGGCACGAGCACGACACTATGGCCTCCGGCCAGTGCCGTGCCGTGCCAAAGGCACTATAGTGCCGGTGGCGGCACTAAACACAGATTACATATCAAACATCTCAGAATTTAATGCACAAACACAACCTCAACTCAGAATTCTCCAACAGACATCACAAACACAAGGAAGTTAACAAAATAATAATTCATTTGGGAGCTTATGCAATGGCTGCCTCATTAAAAACCTGTGTAGGTAAAACTCACCCTTGTGAGAAACCCTACACAGGAAAAGAGTACAGCCAAGCTCCAATAAAAAGGGCAATGTTCAAGTCTCATACAGCAACAGCAAGTCCAGTCCAGTCTAAAGTCCTAAATATTACAGACCACCATTACATAAATGATAAATGTTCATGAATCAAGTTCAACTCCTTGGAAGACATCTTCAAGCTCCTTGTCCTCCACTTCTTGTTGCAACCTTGATTCTGCTGCTTCCCAGTCCTTGATGCAGGTGAGCATCTCCACCATTTCAGGCTTCAGCTTCCTTCGTCGCTCCTCGATGATCCTGCCAGTCATACTAAAAGTAGATTCTGAAGATATAGTAGACACAGGAACAGTTAAAATATCTTTAGCCATGATAGAGAGTACTGGATAAGTTAGTTTGTGCTGATGCCACCAGTTCAATATGTTAAAGTCATCAGATAGATGATTGACAGTGTCACAGTCCAAGTAGGACACAAGTTCAGAAGCATTAGAAGATGAAGACCTTACAGCATGCAGTAGAGAAGTTGCAGATGTAGCTCTAGCCATGTTAAGACTAGCTGGCAAGGTACCACCACCCAAACCAGTACCAGAACTTTCACCATCATCATATATTTCATCCCAAGCAGACCTTGACTTACCAGAAATCTCAGGAGGGTCAGACCTCTTCAGCCTCACAGCACCAAACTTATCATCATACTTGTTGTAAACATCAGTTAGTCTTGCTCTAGTTTCAAGCATATAAGCATTATAATCTGTACTAGTGAGATTACCCAACCTTCTAAGAACCCTACCAAAGCCTTTCATTTTAGCTCTAGGGTCCAAGATGAATGCAAAAGAATAAAGCACAGGTATGTCTCTCCAGTATTTATTATACTTATCTATCATAGGTTGAACAACATGTCTGATGTGCACATCATTTGCATATTTGTTTAGATGCAGAGCAAATTTAACAAGATAATGAATCATAATAGGAGATGTAGGATAGTAAACACCAGACAAATCAACTGTTGCATCATAAAACAACTCAAGAAATGATAGGACTTTCTTTGCCACAGTCCAATGCTCATCAGTTAATAGCAAAGCCTCACCCTCAACCCTAGGGTATTGAGCATGGATGAAAGTAGTGAAAGGGCCCTTATGAGGCATCAGATGTTTAAGCATCAGATAGGTAGAATTCCACCTAACATCCATGTTCAGCTGAAACTTTCTAGGGGTTGATCCAGTTGCAATACAATAGCTTTTACATGCAGCAATTCTTTGATTAGAAGAATTTATGAATGATATTGCAGTTCTAAATGTTTCTATCAAAGGCTTAAGAGAATTGATGGCCTCCTTAACAATCAGGTTAATTATATGACATGCACAACGCTGATGCAAGAACATGGAATTAACTGCATTAGATGATTCATCTTCATCATCATCTATAGGAACAGGCAAGCCAAGATATTTAGACAGGATAGGTCTCAGCTTTCTCATAGCTGATGTATTAGATGAAGCATTGTCTAAAGTAACAGCAAACACCTTATCAGTTAAACCATAATCAGCAAGAACAGATGAAACACGCTCAGCAATGTTCTGTCCACTGTGGGACACATCAATCAGTACAAGAGCAAGGACCCTCTTCTCTAATTGCCAATCAGAGTTGATGTAGTGAGCAACAACACTGAGATAGTCCTCTTTGGCATTACCAGACCATATGTCTGAAGTTAAACAGACACAGCTAACAGAGGTGTTCAAAGTTTCAATCAGCTTAGACTTGCACTCAGTGAAATACTTGGTTATGTCCCTACTGGTGCTTTGCCTAGAAACTCTAGCAAATCTAGGGTTATGAGCAATTTTAATGTACTCTTCAAAAGCATCAGATTCACCCATAGAGATAGGAAGATCTAGTCTAGCAATCAATCGCACAAGCTGATTACGAGCAACAAGAGGACAGTAGTCCCAACTACGCACAGAACCATCAGGATTAAAAGAGATTTGAGACTGAGACATGCGAGTCTTTTCACGCCTCTGAACACAAGATTTAATGTGGCGGGCAAGATGACCAGTACCACCAGAGGAGAGTGCAGAGTACTCTTTACCGCAATGCAAGCAGCGAGCACCATACCTAATCTTCTTACCATTTTCCACCTTGATGAGCTTCTCGAAGTCATCCCATACTTTAGACGTAGAGGGACGTAGGCGCTTGGTGCTGTTCCGCTCCAAGCCAGAGGTAGGAGGGGCCTCAGCCTCATCGCCATCTGGCTCGGCGCCGTCAACGTTAATGGGATCATCAACGCCACGGCCAGGGCCAAACAGCGCCTCGCAGTCCTCGCGCAAGTCATCCTCGTCATCATCTCCGGCCAGTCCGCACAACCGCCGCTCTTCGTTCATACCGATCTCAACCGTCTCGTCGTCGGAGCCGTCCATCGTCACGCGCAGGCGACCTGGTCCCTCAACAGCTGCAGAAGCACGGATCTAGGGTTAGGGTCTCACTGTCTCAGTGAAAGAATCACGGATCTAGGGTTAGGGTTAGGGTTTTCTCGTACCTTTGTAGCTGGAGCACCAGGTACACCGGCGACGACGACGTACGGATCCTGACGGCGGCGGCGAAGATGCGGACGAGGACGACAAGGAGAGGACGATACTACATCGTCTTCCCGAGATCGAAATCACAGGGCGCGACGGGGGTGCCGTGTGCCAGTGCCGGCCCCCGGCGGTGCAAGACCACCGGATAGAGGAGAGGAGATCGAGAGAGGAGAGGAGATCGAGGGAGGGGCGAGGCGAAGAAGACGAACAGGAGCGAGTGACGCGGTCGCGCGGCGGCGAGGCGGAGAACGAGACGAGAGGGAGGCGGCCAGGGGAAGGGAAAATGAATTAGGGTTAGGGTCGTGGGGGGGTCGGCCGGCGCCGCGGCTTATATAGGCCCCCCTTCAACGGCCGGATCCAACGGTCGGATGGAGCCGGGGGTCGGGATCCAACGGCCGTCGTGCCTCCCCCGGGCCGCCATCGTGCCGAGGCCGGGCCGGCCCAGTAGCCGTGCCGTGCCCGTGCTCGTGCCACGGGCCGACTTTGCGGCCCAAGCACGGCACTGGGCCAGGCACGGGCACGGCACTGGCACTAAGGCCATCGGGCCGAGCCGTGTCCGGGCCGTGCTCAATAGGGCCGGGCCCGTGCTGGCCCAGCGGGCTTGGCCCGTTTGGCCATGTATAGTACCAGACCAGAGACCACCCGAAGAAAACGTGAGCGTTGTGTACGGGAGTGGAGCGCCCCCGGGATAGCTGCTGCGCACGCCAGAGCTGCTGTTGCCTTGCCCCCACACCTCCGGTAAATAGTGAAAGCTAGTGGGTAAAAGGAGCGCAGTGGACGCTGCACGGCGCGGGAGTCGCGACGACGCGACGGCTCCTGTCCTCCGTTACTCCTTTTGATGCCCCACGCCGGCTCGGCCCGCCCCGCCCCGCGGTGACTCCTCCCCTTTTGAGGGTTTTACCTTTGCGCCGTCGCCACACCAGGCTTGGGCGCTCGGCTCCGCTAGATCTCGGTGCGGCGCGGTTGTGCCACGCCCCGGCACGGCAGGCAGGCGGGGGCAGCGACGCTGGTGCCTCAGTGCCGGCTAGGCCCAGCGCGTCCTGCTACACCACACGGCGGTACCGGTACGGCAACAGTGGCGGTCTGGGGGTGGATTCCTTGGCGTACGAAGTCCTTTTTCCTCCGTTGGCCGGACCGTTCGCTGGACGCTACAAATCCAAATCCAAGACGGGTTGGCACATGCGAGCGCGTCGGCGTCGACGGGCAGAGCGCAGGAGCACGCTGCGCCACGGCTTCCCGGTGGACCGGGCTAGTGGCCGCCGTAGTGGGCTAGTGGCGGCATGAGGCGGGCCGATCCTACCACGTTCCCCGGTTCCCGTATCGCCACGGCACGCCGCTTTGCTGCGGTGAGGTGCACGGCGCACCAGTTCTGCTACCGGCGTCGGCTCCGTGTCTCGCACGTAGTAGACGAAACGGACAGGCAGGCCGCGGCCGGCACGCAGCCGCCGGCGCGAGGGCGGGAGCGGCGGCGAGGAGGCACACTCATTGCCTAATCACGGCGTGTGTACTTATCGGCCATTGATTGCGACTGGGTCGGTCAGATCCGCCCGTCGACTGCTACTCTGCTAGCTTTGCATTGAAGCGCACCGGCGGAGACATGGTGACCATTTAAAACGAGTCCACCCCACACGGCATGGTCGCATGGAAATGGAAGCAGCGGACCCAGAGCCATAACGGCCTTCGACTGCTCTGCATTGGCATCGCATTGCATATGACCTGCGGCTACACTACAGTAACAGACCATCTCCTGAGCTACCAACGCTATTCACGCACCTGCAGAGACAGCAGAGTACTGCTGCGGCTGCTCCCGTGAAAGGGCAGAGGGTAGTAGGCAGGGATGGATATGGATGTTCAGAAATTCGAATTATCTGTATTCATATTCGATTAAAATGTTAATATGGATATCCGTATTCGTATTCGATTTTAATGTGGATGTTAAATGAAAATATTCAAATTCGATTTTTGTTGTTTTTCTCTATCCGAATCCATATTCGTATTCGAATAAAATATAAAATATCCGATATTATCCGTATCCGTGAAGAATTAACACGTAATGAAGTCATCTATCTGAATGCGAATCCGTATTCGATATATTCGTATCCGATAAGAATGGACAACATCCGGCAAGATTCGTATTCGAATTAAAATATGGTAAAAGATGATATCCAAATTCGATTCTATACGTATATGATCCGAATCCATCTTATCTATAGTAGGCATCGCTCGAGCCTGATCCGATCAAACGAACCGAGACGCACCTGAGGTCAAAAACTCAAAACCACGTTCCGGGGCTGGAAATCGCACCGTTGCAAAGGCCTGGTGAAGTGGTGATGGGGTAGGAATCAGCAGGCGGAGGGGTGAAATGCGGTAGAGGACGGCAGCACTGTGCGCTCTTTGCCCGAGGCGCTGGCGGGTGGCCTCCTGGCGGGGGAACAGTGGCACCTAAAGCAGCAGCGGCCGGCCGCGCACGGCGGCCAGTAAGCGCGCAACAGCAGCGCAGCGCAGCGCCGTGCCACTCCGTCTCCGCGGCAGCAACGCAGGCAGCAGCAGGCAAAAAAACCCAGCGCCCAAGGGCAAAAGGAAACAGCGCGTCCAATCCATCCCCTCACCTCATCCCCGCAGTGGCTGCTGCTCCCTCCTCTCATCCGCCCACCTCATCCCCACCTCACCAAGCCCTCTCCTCGGCTTCACTTCACATCACCAGCAGCTCACGAAACGGGAGCGTCATAAATTAAAACATGGGCGTCGCAGGCCAGCCACAGTGAAGCAGCGGCAGCGGCAGCGGCCCAGGAAGCAACAGCGACCGGCATCGATCGCGGCAGCCGAGGCGGGGGGAGCCGGGGAAGGGGGGGGAGGGGGAGCGCGGTGGCCGCAGCACGCAGGAGCAGAGCGGCATGGGGGGGCCTGACTGACTGACTGAGTGACTGACTGAGAAGGAGATGGCTGGAGCGCGACGGCCCCGGAGGCATTAATGGGGTGCTCATCCTCGTCCTCCCCCTCCTCTCCTCCTCCCGGCCGGGTCGCGGTCGGCTCCGCCTTTTAACCGGCTTGTCCTGGAGGGGGCCGAGCGGCGAACCGCGCAGGCACACGACCGCGGGGGGACCGGAACAGGAGCCGGAACCCTCGTGGCGGCGGCGCGCGCCATGGGCATCGATCTCAACATGGTGGACGGCGAGGGCGAGGACCGCCGCCCGCCGCCGGGGGTGTGCCGGGAGCTGTGGCACGCGTGCGCGGGGCCCGTCGTCGCCCTGCCGCGCCGGGGCAGCCTGGTCGTGTACCTGCCGCAGGGCCACCTCGCTGCGGCCGGCGGCGGCGACGTCGCGGCGGACCTGCCGCCGCACGTGGTGTGCCGCGTCGCGGACGTCGAGCTATGCGTGAGTGCGGCAGAACTGTGCCATATATGTGATGTGTTTTAGCCCTTCTGTCGTGCGGCGGCTGTATTGGCGCTCCATTGTTTCTTATGACGAGGATCGTATGGCTGTGTGCAGGCGGATGCGGCGACGGACGAGGTGTTCGCGCGTCTGGCGCTGGTGGCCGAGGGCGAGGTGAAGTTCTGCTCAAAATCAACCCGATCCGATTGGATTCGTGTTCTTGTGGGGATCGGGGGATCATCTTCCCCATACTTGGATTAGAATTTTGGGGTGTCAAATGTGTCAGACCTGTTTTGTTTTCAGTTCTAGGTGTGGTGTAAGCATTCAATAGTGCTCGCGTTTTTTTGGCTTTGGCTGCCCAGGTTGATTTTGGAATGGGAGGCATCCATGGAATAGACATTTTTAGTTCTTTCTAATTTTACTGAGCCCTTAGTTGGTGGGTTTTTTTTTCCGGTTGGAATAGGCATCTTTGTGCAATGTGGTCTCATTTAGAATGGCTAGCACCCTACTGTTGGCATATTTCAGCTATTTAGTGGAACTTTATAGCAGCACCAGTCAGCTATAATGAACAAGTACGGAATGCATGGTTCATTTCCTGAGACCTTGTTTGGGTACATAGTAATCCCTCATATTGTAGTTGAAATTAGTACATTTTTCACTCCAGGAGCTGTGGGATACGATATGAAAATAATACTTTCCATGTGAGATTATCCATTTCTCTTGTCATGTTTAATGCATCAACCACACATTTTGTTCATTTAGGCATTTGGGAGAAATCTGCGTTGTGGTGGAGTTGAAGGGGATGATGACATGGAGGATTTTGATGCTGAAAGGAAGTCCCGCATGCTGCACATGTTCTGCAAAACGCTCACAGCCTCTGACACAAGCACACATGGAGGGTTCTCTGTTCCTCGCCGAGCTGCCGAGGACTGTTTCCCGCCCCTGGTGATATTGCTGGATCTTTCATTGTGTCATTTGGCTCTTGAAACTGCTACTTGCCTTGTGCTTCAGCACTAACTGCATTTGGTTGCTGTGGACTTGGTAGGACTATAATCAACTCAGGCCTTCTCAAGAGCTGGTCGCCAAGGATTTGCATGGAGCCAAGTGGAAGTTTCGTCATATTTATAGGGGTGAGATCAGTTCTACTCTGTACTAGACAAGAAGTGAAAAATGCTTTTTTGACAATTTGTGTTCACTGAATGAATTTTTCGTATGATACATCTGTATGGGACGAGTGTTGCTTCCATATAATTTATATTTCAGATGCAAATAATGACCAATGGTAAAACCTCTGCTAGTGTGTAATCTCTTTGAAGACATGTGTATCAGATGTATCGAACGAAATGTGTAGCAGATGTAGCTGTAACACTCTGAAATCCTACTTTTAAGACACTATTTTTTGGGTTTTGTATTGGTAAAAATCTTACTGTGATTCTATGAATTCTGTTTCACATTCTAGTAGTGTTTTATAACTTTTAATGTGTGGTATAATATTGATAGATATATCTTGGAATATTGTGCGCACTGTGAAGATTACTTGCTTTTCTCAAGCAATGTCTTGTTGTTACAAGAATTAATGTATTTGGAATAATTGTGGATCTGATCTCTGATTTTGGTGGTGCCTGAGTTGCTTCTATCATCTGTTTCAAATTCAAGCAAGTGATGAAATTGCTTTGTGTTCCAGGTCAGCCTCGTAGGCATCTCTTGACAACTGGATGGAGTTCATTTGTCAATAAAAAGAAACTGGTCTCAGGGGACGCGGTTTTATTTCTCCGGTAAGCACATGAACAATGTGGTAGTCATAGGTGCATTGCCTATCTTTATTCACCAGTGTTTTGTTTAACCTTTGTAGAGGTGATGATGGTGAACTTAGACTGGGCGTAAGGAGAGCCATTCAGCTTAAAAATGAGGCCCTTTTTGAAGATTTCAGTAGCGACAGTGAAAAGAGGCATACATTGTCTGCTGTATATGATTCCTTCAAACATAGAAGTGTCTTTCACATTTCTTACAATCCAAGGTTTGTTGATTTAACATACCTTATTCCTTCTAGTATTGTTGATTTTGCTTAAATCAAACATGTAATTTTGGCTTGGTACACTATAGTAGTATGGATGACATATTGTTAAAAGTTCAACAGTAAAGTTTAGTAGCGAGTAGTGACTTTGGCTTGGTACACTATAGTATTATTGATGACATATTGTTAAAAGTTCAACAGTAAAGTTTAATAGTGAGTAGTGACCATGCTTAAAACATAAACTTTGATATGTTGGGACACTTTGTTACTCTCTATCTTTGCCAAGCCTAAATCCCATTAGTAACATCTCTTGATACATATTGTAAGTATCAAGGCAGGCCACATGAGATGATAATTTGCTGTCAAAGTTGCTTCAGAGCGCAGGATTTTTTAAATCTTTCTATTATATTACAAAATATCAGTTGGAATTCCTGTAAAAGAACACTTCTGTGTTCAATACCAGCCAAGTAAAGTAAGCTTCTGTGTGGCTTGATGATAAATAGATCTCCGTTTGAATGCTTTGTCTGCAGAGCTACTGCTTCAGAATACATAATTCCATACCGGAAGTTTCTTAAAAGCCTTAACCATCCAGTATGTATTGGAGCGAGGATCAACTTCCAGTGCCAGAACGAAGATGTTAGCGAAAGGTCTGTCTCTTTTGAATTCAACTTAATTTTTGTTCTACACATTACATTCCTGTTTCTTACGTTCGATGTTTTTAGGCGATCTGGAATGGTTGTTGGCATTAGTGAAGTAGATCCCATGAAATGGCCTGGCTCAAAGTGGAGAAGCCTGCTGGTATGCATTTCTGCTTATTTTATTAAGCTTTAGATGCTGAATTTCATTATTCCCGTCTGTCTGGCAAGCTTTTTTTAAATGTATCTTCTTTTGGAGACTGGTTGGATTCTGGTAAAGATGGTTTTTATTGTAGTCTTGTGTTAAAAGGAGTAAAGAGAGAAGAATGCTAACCAATGAACAATGAATATCTGATAGCCTGTTGCCTGAGCATGCAACACCTTAGGTCTTTGACCAATAAAGCATGGATTTTGGCATATAAGCCCTACCACAAGAGAAATGCAACAACACGAACAATACCAACCTCTAGCTGTTGTTAACTTGTTATTACTGGCTGGGTGATGGCTATATGCAATGTTTCGTATTTGGCCTGGTGGTAGTTTTCATGCATAACTATGATAAACATGAATTTACTAGATGCTGAAAACTTTACCACCATGTGGTGTGTCTAGGAACTTCGAATGTTTTGACCTTCAGCTGCAAGTATATATCCACAATCAAAGCATAATGGTGAAAATGTCTGCCATTTAGCAAGACTTGCTGATGCTTCACTTGCTTCCCTTTTAAATAAGAAATAAATATGCTATATCTACTCAAGATAATTCAATTTATAGCCATCCATTCATAATGAACCGTGCTATGCAGATTAAGTAATATGTGGTTGCTGATGTGTTGCCTTTCGTACAGGTAAGATGGGAGAGTGGTTCTGAATGCAATGGCCAAGATAGAGTATCTCCATGGGAGATCGAGATAGTTGGTGGTTCAATCTCCGTTGCCCATTCTCTGTCTGCATCTAGTTCTAAAAGAACCAAGTTGTGCTCTCAGGGAAATCTGGACGTTCCAAAAATGTGTAAGTTCTGATTGCACAAGACTAATGTCTATACATACGCACACTATCCTTGAGCTGCTAATTGACTCGCATTAGATGTTGCAGGGAATGGTTGTACTGACTCCGTGGAAACTGGAAAGTTACCCAGGGTCTTGCAAGGTCAAGAATTGATGGGTTTTAGGACTCATCGTGTTACGTGCGCTCCTCAAACTGCTGAGGTTGCGAAATTTCAATCTTCTGATGCTAGTAGGTTCCTTACAAATGCACGAAGCTGCATGTTGAGCGGTCCAACAAGCAGACTTGCAGCGCAGCACTCTGGCTTTACCTACCAATCTGTAGGCTTCAATGAATCTATTGGATTCTCAGAGGTCTTGCAAGGTCAAGAAATTTCTCGGGCAGTTCCTATGTTCCAAGGAATGATGTCTGAGGCATGCTCAGCGAAAGGCGAATTTGGGTTGCATACTTATATGCGTACCCCAGCTGCTGTTAATGGATTATCAGCCACAGCTCAAGAATGTCCTCTCACACTATCTACTTCACCAGGAGCACAAGTGCCCTCTCCTCATCCCAATCACATGTTTAACCAAACTGTGAATTCACAGCTTGGATTGGCAAGCAAGGCTGCTGGTGAAGGTGCAAATGGCAGTCAGCCTGGCCCATTTGATGTGCCGTGGGAAGCTCAGACCAGGCCACAGCATGAAACACCTGGTCAAATCAGCTTGGATCAGTCTGAGGCTAAGAGAGCTTCAGCACCAGGAGATGCTGCTAAAATTGGGTCTGGTGGAAGGGAGGTCCGCAAAACTAGCTGCAGGCTCTTTGGTTTCTCCTTGACTGAGAAGATTTTGCCAGCTGATAATGATGGCGTGAAGGAAGTGAGCTATGAGACTGAGCGCCAGAATCCACGGATGCTGGACTTGTTTGGGTACAACTGCTCCACCCCAAATGCTGCTCTTCCGGCACTCTGTGCCGCCCCCTTCGGAATGTGATGCTACTTCAGTAATGTTTTCGAGTGTTTTCAAGCACTCAGCTTAGAAGTTTTACTTTCCCAGCACCCGGTGTATGCCATAAGCTGCCTTTTGACCTCATTCCCTCTATTGGTCCGCCCAAGCTAATCAGTCAGTTGCAGAAGTCAACGAAGGATGTTTGGTGAACCATTCCTCTCCATGCCTCACATGGTCACCGAAAGGTATCATGGTTCTAGTCTTTGTACCCTGGTATGCTCCATTGCAACTTTTGTGGCTGGTCAATTCAGAATAATTCATGGGAAGGTCTGTCAGCTCTAATGTACCGGTTATGTATCTTTTAACTAAGCTACCTATGACTTTGTAGTTGTAGCTCTATCACGAGCCCTGGTTGCCGTCACCTAGGTCGCGTGATTGTATCAGTATGTAAAACCAATGCTATGTTTTATTCTATGTTGCGTATGGACCTTTATTCTGGTGCGTTTGCGTGTGAATGCTGTGCCTATTCGTAGCTTGAATAATCATGTTTGCTGGTAGCCTAGTACTTGGTGTAGAAATGTTCTGTATGAGTGTTTGAGAATGGCTATTTTACTCAAGAAACATGGTGAATACTGAACAGGTGAATAGTCTGCTTGTTCCAGAGGAAATCAAGGGTAGACCTCGATCACCGACCGGATCCCGAGGATGGCCACGATCTTGTAGCCGCTGAAGCCCGCGTCCTCGAAGATCTTGCGCCACTCGCGCTCGTCCCGCTCGGGGCTCCCTACAACCCCCATCATCATCACGTCCCACAACAGCTGCGTCTCGGTGGCCTTCTCGTCTGCCGGGCTCGATCCCACCACCAGGTCCATCACGATCACCCTGCCGCAGTCCTCCCTCGACGGGATCGCCTCCTTGCACCGCCGCAGTAAACGCACGCACTTCTCGTCATCCCATCCGTGCAGAATCCACTGCACAACAACAAACGAGTGCACAGCATCACTGTTCGGCTTCCACAAGGGTTAGGGAGAGTGATGAAGCTGGTGGCGAAGCGAATCGAGCGCCGGACCTTGAGGAGGACGGCGTCGGCCTTGGGGACGTTCTCGAACATGTCCCCGGCGACGAACTCGACGCCTCCGCGCTCGCGCTGGCGGGACGCTGTCGACGACGTGTGGCAGCTCAAGGACGCTGCACCTGACGTGCGGGAACGCGGCGGCGATGGCCCTTGCGGCGCCGCCGGACCCGCCGCCGACGTCGACCAGCGAGGCGAGGCCCCGGAACACGTCGCCGTGGTCGCGCACGAGCACCTTCATCACGAACCGGCCGTCGCACGCCATGGCGTCGTTGAACGCCGCGCCGAACTCCCTGTCGCCCTTCGCCACCGCCCAGAGGTCGCGGCCGTGCGCGGCCTCGAACGGGACGCGCGCCGCGGCGGTGCGGGCGTCCGCGGCGCGGAACCAGGACGCAAGGGACATGGACGGCGACACGATGACGGGGTGCAGCATGGCGAGCGCGAACGGCGAGAGGCCCTGCCCACCCGCGCCGGGCGCGGACACGAGGAGGCGCGAGAGCGGGGTGAGCCCGTAGCTAGCGGCCGCGCCGTCGGAGACGAAGAACCCGGCGTGCGCGAGCAGCCGCATGAGGCGGCGCAGGTACGGCGCCCTGGAGGGCGGCAGGGAGAGCGCCGCGGCAAGCTCCGGGACCGTCGCGGCACCACCGAGGCGGTGCACGGCGTCGGGGATGCCGAGCTCGACGGCGCACCGGAGGGACATGGACCTCGTGTACGCGAAGACGTGGTTCCACAGCTCGGCCTGCGCCTGCATGAGCTGATCGCCGGTCGCAAGGCCGAGGCCCCCATCGCGGCGGCGTCCATGGCTACGCGGAGACGTGGTTCCACAGCTCGGCGAGCTTGGTGCACGCAGCGAGAAGTGGCTACTGGCTAGCGTGTCTCTGCGTTCGGGTTTGTGAGGTCAAACGTAAACGCGTTCGTGTATCGTAGCGCTGCATTTCTACGCCTCTGGAGATCGGCTCCTAGATTCTTGTTGTCCCCGTGCACACATTCATGGAAAAACGGTGGTTGTCTTTTCTTGCAAGTGCGTGTATTTTTATAGTATGCACAAGTCACAACTTAAATGTTGCGAGTTAATAATCAGTTGCCTACTTGCCAGCAGTGGAATCAGCTCGCAGTTTACTGATAGTAGTACTGCTAGCTTGAAAGATGAACATTGTAGAGCTGGTAGTTGAGTCAAAACGACAAAACTAAGGAGAGAACCACCGGTAGATGTTTATTTCAAATCGAGAAAAGTACTATTTGCTTATCCAAGTTGCGCTAGTGCGTCAATATCATACAGGTATGCATAAAACTGCAACAAGTATATGCCGCCCTTTCTTTTACAACCAACATTAGAAAACGTTGATGACATGTTTGGTTAGTAATCCCTGTATGTTTGAGCTTTTAGTCACATTTAGGCATTGTTTGTTTGAGCTTATAGAGCCTTTTAGCATGCTAGCTTTTTGAGTGTCCAAAAGCCAAATGCCTCTGAAAGCCAGAAGCCAGAAGCCTTTTTCATGAGTTTTACAACTTCTGGCTTTTGGGGTCATCCGGTTTTTTGACATATAAAAAGTTAGTAGTCTCCTAGGGGCTCGAGTAGGAAGGCCCCTACTCGGGCCTTAGACTACTAGCTTTTCAGATATCCAAAAGCCGGATGACTCCAAAAGCCAGAAGGTGAAAAACTAATGAAAAGAGGCTTCTGCCTTCTAGTTTTCTGGGGCATCCGGTTTTTGGACATCTAAAAAGCGAGTAGACTAAAAGTGTCCAGAATCTCAAACAAACTGGTCCTAAAGTTGATAGCGTGTGCTACATTTTCTCCTCAAACTTAACCTAAGTTAGTTCATTAGAGTGTTTTCATACTTGGCTAGGCTTCGGAAACCTTATTTTTTTATTAACCGGCATGTGCTATAATTTATGTTAAACTTAACTAAGGTTAGCTCATTGTATTGTTTGTTAGTTGTCAAACTTGGCTGGGCCTTAAGAATTTCAAACCATATTTTTTCTTCGAGTGAAATGTGGCAAGTTGCACGGCGAAGATCTTTGCCACCGTGGCTACAACCAAACAACCGATTAACTTGGTCGAACTCATCTAACACTAAATCTAGCAAGGTTTGGCTACCAACCAAAATAAATCCATACATTTTTGCATGTGTACAACCAACGACAGTAAAAGCTAAACTCTAAATGAGTGTTTTCACCTAGCTATGCCCTTTCATTTTGTGGGTATTTGTGTCCTTAGAGCAACTACCTTGAAACAAACTCTTTATATTTCTAAGTAGGGTTTGTCTCTACTTTCTAAGTATTTGTTTTTTTTTCTCTCTGCTCCATCAGTATCTCTAAGCATTCTTTTATTTTTTCTTGGCCCACCTCTCAGTGTCTGCTATGGATAGATGGCTCCTTAGAGACCCTCGGGCCTGGAGAGACTGTGGGAGGGAATTTAAAGGATTTTCTATTTTATGGGCTAAAGTAGAGAGCCTGCTGAAGTTGGTCTCTAAATTAAAATAAAATTTATTTAGAGGGTCTAATGGAGTATGATTGCAATTTTTCCCTTGTTTATAACTTTGTGGTTTTTTCTTTTACTATTCACAAGTAAATACGATTTTGCCCTAGTCAACGGTGAAAACGGAGGAAAATGTGCAAAGACCAAGAGTAAAAGCACAATGACTTGTGAATATCAAAAGGCAAAATCACGAAGTTTAAAATATGAGGCAAAGACACATTTTCACTTAAAAAAAAAGGCAAGAACACCAAAATCCTTGTTTTAATGTCGGATCGATGCCACAATTGATGTTTCGGGGCTTCGACTCCAACTATGATGAAACCTAGAAACATTGCACGGGACGCCGGTGGTGCGGCAGCGAAAAGACTGAAGGAGAACCATGTTAAGGTGTGAAATCCAAAATAATGAGCTTAACCTCATTGTACAGATGGTCCAAAAAAATGGAGCAACGTGTAGGAAAAAAACGGCGCAGCAATCTGACTATTTCTTTCTTCTGCGCAAAAAGCAAGTACTTGAGAAACCACAATTATACAGGGATGTTTCTGTAATTGTTTCCAAGATAGAGCCGACTACACTGTGTCAAAGATAGTTCAAGGGAAAAAGAGGAAAAGATTTCGAGGTGACAAAAATTTCCAGCGATGTCGGCGGCGCCGGCTGCTAGCGCATGGCTGCGGCCGTCTGCAGCTGTGCGGCCCCGCGAGACGGCTTTCCCCCTTGGCAGCGCCAGCTGCGCCACTACGCGACTCTGCATCGGACGACGCTCCTCGGACAGAACCTTGTGAGCCCCCTTATCTCGCATAATATCTTCGATTTCTTGATCCATTTACCTGGAACTTACGAAGTACCTGGCGGTGGCTCCATTTGATCGATTTGGTCTTTCTTTTATCTAGTTTTAATCTCCTTCCAATTTGGAACGGTTTTGGGGGGGCAATTTCTTGGTCGGATCGGTGATCCTGACACGAAGTATGGCGCGTATGGATTTGGAATTAAACTGCGCAGATAGCAAATTCTTTGTCAAATAGTCGCTAGTGTGGATGGCAATCGCTCCAATGGTCATAGTTTAGGGTGAACCCAAATTGTATGAAACCTAGACAAGTTAGCTTGGTGAACATTAGGTCTCGAAGTAGTTAATTTACCTCTTTCAACCGTCAAGTATCAGTTGCTAACACATATTCAGGTGGTTCCAATTCCAAATGCCTGAACTCCCCCTTATGAACCGAGTCTATAATTCCTTATATGTGAATCATCTGCACGTGCTATTTTGAAAGACGTATTTGCTGAACTTTGAACCTAGCAGAAAAGGTCAGGGGTGGTAATTTCATGAATGCGATTGCAAAACACTTCCCACAAGAAGTGCAGAATCATATGCTATTCTCAAAATTGTCTAACATTTCATCTTCAGTGCAGGGATTCAATTTGCAGATTCCAATTTGAGAAAATGCAAAATTGTCCATGTTAAAAGTGGGGAGTCCGATGGATATCCAAAAACTGAGGATATGCTGGTCGATGAAGAAACTCTTCAGTCTAATTTGGATAGAGCCATTGAGGAAGAAGATTATGCCCGTGCAGCAAAGATCCGGGATGATCTACGTATCCTCCATGAAGATGCTGAAGCTTCGCTCCTTGCAGCAAATGCACGTTTCTACAATGCCTTCAAGAATGGAGATATTGCTGCGATGTACTCTATCTGGGCTAAGGGTGACCATGTGTATGTAATACACCCTGCTGCAGGTCGGATATCCGGTTATGATGTGGTCATGCAAAGCTGGGAGATGGTTTGCAATGCTGATTATGAGTTTCCACTCAGTATTGATCTCAGGAACATAGAGGTTCACATCCGTGGAAACCTCGGTTATGTCACATGCTTGGAGGTGGTGAAGAACAAAGGAAGGACTTGGGGAAAGCAAATTGCCACCAACATCTTTGAGAAAGTTGATGGCACATGGCTGATATCTGTTCACCATGCTTCACACATCGAAGAATGAAACACACACAGTGATGGAAATTTTGGGAGAGACCACCATGTACAATTTTGAGAAATTTTGTAGCTTCTGTGTACTTAATGGGATTGTTATGTATTACTCATCTATATTCCTTAGGAGTCTTTGGTTTACAAAGTGAATTTTGCGGTAAACGTTTTATTTTCATAGTTCTGGTATATGTTGTCAGATGGACCATGTACAAGTTGAGCCAAGGTTTTTTGTTTTTTTACTGCGGTGTCAAAAGTTTTGGTGGTAAACATGTTTGACTGAAGTCATAACATTCCGGCGCTGGATTTTTTTTACTGCAACTTATCATTGAGTATACGTGGTGTTATCTTGCTGCCTGGTCTTTAAGAAATCTTCGCACTGAGTTAGGGACGTTCTACCTGAGACTTCTTATATCCTCACTGTTGATTCTGCACTGAGATGATGAAGCACCGTTCAAAATCTAATTCTCTTTGATGATTCAAATTCAAATTTTGAATTAACTAATTCTGGTCTTATCTAACTACACTTTGCCGAGGAGATTAGGTCATCAAGGGGTAGAAAAGGAATTAGTAGACAAATAAAGGGGCCGAAGCGATCTACTTGGCCAATAAGCCTGAACCGAGAGGCATCAATTCCCACTCTTTCTGCGCCCCTTCCCTCCCTCTCCTTCCTCCCCAAGGAAAAGGAACGCGGCGAGCAACAACCTCCGCCGCCGCGCACCCACGCCCACCGCCCGCGCCCTCGTATGAGTGAAGAACCCCGCGCCTTCCCCTCGGCGAGCACGGTCGGAGGAGACTAGAGGAGCAACCGCAACGATGCTGCCGCTGGTGAAGCTCAGCTCGCTCGCGTTTCGGACGCTGAGCAAGCCCATCGCGGCCCGCCTCAAGCACAACGCTGGCATCCACCCCAAGTTCCGCGGCTTCATCATCGGCATCGCGCAGGTGATCGCCGCTCCATCCAGTCTGGCTCTTCGTCTCTGATGTTTTTTTTTCCGACTGCAATCTGCGCGTTGATGGTTGGATTAGTTCCCGTTTGCCGTGGAGAAATTCCTTGTTGCGGTTATTGCTGTATATGGAATCGTGCAATTTGGGACTGCCTGATCGTTTTTCTTTCTTGAGTACGGGTTGGGTGATGCAGCAAACTTTCCCAGGTTCTGGTTTTCTTTAGCGCGAGTTCTTAGAGTGATTTGGATTGTGGCGTTTGATCTCTCAAGGGATACCCGCGGAATGGATTTCTGGATTATTGCGTCTGATCTCACGAACGATACTTGCGAAATGGTTTCTGGGATTATCGCGTTTGATCTCATGAACGATACCTGATGAGTGGATTTCTGCAATGTGCCATGCTGTCAGCCTGTCAGGGATACCCATTTTTTTTTCTCATGTACAAAGAGTGAAAGATGTGCTGCATTGATCCATATAGTTGGTGATAAAGTGAATGAATTATATAATCGATTTTTGTTGTGAGTTCATGATCTTATCCTACATGGGAATTTGGTGTGGACAAACTTCTGAAGTCTGTGCTGCTTTCTCTGAGTGTTCATTCCGATAGGAATATCTGGGTGGCGAGGACATTTCAGAATGATGCCTTTAGGGTCAGTTAAACTTGAATCTGCGTTTGATGCTATATAAGTATTGTGCATGATGGATGATGATTACGATTGATTCATTCTTCCATACTTTGTGACCAATATAAATGATATGATCTTCACAACCTCACCAACACGATGAAGTATTCCATTCTGCAAATGCTGATGATGTAGGCGCACCATCTTCCCAAAGAAATAGCGACTTGAGTATAGAAATGCTGTCCAACGTTTTTGGATGAAAGTTTCACCATGAAGTTTGCATTGTACAACAACTGAAAATGTAGCAAGCTAGTAGCATTGTTCCGTTATGGTATTGCTTTTATCACTATTTTCCTTGCATCTGTCTTGCTCTCTTAGTGAAAATTGTGTGATTCTGGTCCTGTACTAGCAAACATGGAATCACAGTACTTTGCACCATATTATGGGACTGCTGTAACTGATACATTTTTATGGCGCATTGTTCAGGCAAACCATCGTTTCACAACAAATATGCAGAGGCGACTTTATGGACGTGCGACTGACATTCACATTCGGCCCCTGAATGAGGAGAAAGCTATTCAAGCTGCTGCAGATCTTCTTGGCGAACTATTTGTTTTCTCGGTAAGTATTCTTGAGCTGCATTACACTGACTAGAAACTATCTTTTTTTTTGAAGTAATGTGAATAGAAAATGGTTAACACCTTTTTCTTGTCATGTCTCATGGGAAACTCAAAATTTGATCATTCTAGAATCCTATTTCCTTCTGCACTAACTCCTCAGATCCTGAAAATATGTATTATGTCAAATGACTAGAACTGACGTGAACTTGCATAATTTCTCAGGTCGCTGGTGCTGCAATTATCTACGAGGTGCAAAGAAGTGCTAGGTCAGAAGCCAGGAAAGAGGAGGTCCGTAGGCAGGAAATGGAGGTAAGATGACTGCCTCCAACTATTCTCTTGGAGACATTAGTTCACCTTTTCAATGCAAAACATGACACGGAGATGATATATTCCGAATCTGAACCACAAGTGCGAGACAGGATTACAATTTGATAATCACTTGTAGTTATTCTTGTCTTACATGATGTTTGATGAGTACTGGCAAGTTTCAACCTGTCTGGACAGTCCATGCATCTGCAAAAGAATAAGAAGTGAAGAAACTTATATGGCAATTCGATAAATCTTCTCAAGCCTTTTCCATTATAATTGACTGTCCATGTCCAAATGACAGGCGATAAAACAAAGGGAGGAACAACTAGCCATCGAAGTGCAGCTCATGAAACAGAGGATTAGCGAAATGGAGCGGCAGTACTCCAAGTGGACTCGTCCAGGGTTCCGCGTCTTCGGCACTGCCCAGGCGGCAGCACAGCCTGCTGGTACTCAGCAGCCAACAGCTCCGTAATCGATCTACTGCTGCAACTGTCCGTAGCTCGCCGTCCTGCATTCTGGACGTCCGACTGCCGGACTGACTATGTTTCCCTTGCGTTACTCAGTTACATTGATTCGACAGGAGTTGCCGACAAAGTGCTGAAAAAAATTTTGTAGCGCAAGCTGTAGATACTGGATAGTACCCAGGAGGAATTTGATGTGAATCGAAGTTGTTGTTACTGGCTCAGATTGGTGACGTGACATTCAGTTCAAAGTTTTGACATGCCCAAGAAAAAAGTCTTGGGGCTGAGGAGCTGTCGGTGAATGATGTACCGTACCTGCATCTCGTGATATTTCACCATAACAGTGGCTTCATTATCACCTTTATGCTTTTACAGAGGCTTCTTGTTCGAATCTGGTTTGGCACACTTGTTTTACTGAATTTCTTTGCAAAGGTCATTGGGTAAAATTTTCTTCCAACATGGGAGCGTAATTTCCGTAGCATTATTTCGTTTGATAAAGCAGAGCAGCAGGGGCATAGTGAAAATGCACCACAAAGCATCAAGTTTCTTGATGCAAATATACAGTGGCAGAAGAAATGCATCTGCAAAATGTTCCTGTTTCTGATATGATTATTTACCGCATTCCACTGAAACGGAACGACAAACTGGAACAAAAAAATTCCTGACGGCTTCAGAGCTATTTGGATTTTCCAAAAAAAGAGAGAAGTTACTATCATGATTTACAAACGCGCAGCTCTTCAGTTCCTGACGATACTACTTTGCTATCAGTCGAATTCTAGAACGACCTTGCCAGGAAACAACTTTTTCTCCTTGGCCATATGAGCTTCTCTTACTTGGTTGATGGGAAAGGTCTTCTCCACAGGTATCTGCAGTTTCCCAGCTCCAGATAGCCTTTGGATTTCATGAAGCCCTTCGGCATCAGCTCTCATGTATGTCCACCAATACTCTGAAATTGAATATCTTATATAAGTGACGATATTTAGCAGTAGAAAGTAACAGACAAAGCCAAATGTGCTTCTTTAATGTGATACATTCATCATGACGATCATAGTGAAGCGATGAGGGAGCTAAACTTAATGCCACCTACAGAGTTTTACACGAGACACGTGCAAATGTACATCACAATTTCATTAAACACCCTGGTAATTTCATGTCCTGGATGTTTTCTTTTAACATATCCAATTGAAATATCTATATCCAAATCCAACAGATTCAGAAGCAACGACACCACTGGCTGGGTTCAAACTTTTGAAAAAATGACAACACAGTGGTCTCAACTTTGTGTATGTCAATCGTAACAGGAAATTGAGCTCATATCCAAAGAATTTGGGGAAAGTCTACAGGATACATACATAAATTTTAAAAAGACTTGGCCTGGACAACACTAATTAGTGTCTTACAGATAAAAAATTTGCTACGGACAAAAAACTCAGTGTCCTACAGAAAAATCTCAAAGAATTTGATGCATTGCTAAATTACAACAAAAAATTGCTACTGAAGGTTACTTTCAAATACTACTAGGTAGCAGTTACCAGTATTCTTTCTGATAAGTACCTAGTACTGTTTGTGAAAATTCCGCTAAAGTTTGGATAGGTTTACTTATGTTGCACAGAAAAGCACTGGGAGAGAAGATATTAACTCTTATGAGCTTTTAGCTGAAAGCAGCCTTGTCCTTGGCTAGTTGGTGGCTAACAGCAATGAGCCGGTTCATTAGAATTGTGACCTATACAATTCTGGACCAGAACCAGGATTCCCGAATCAAGACAAACATAACAAACGAATTCATGTATCTAAATAAACATGGTGGAGCAAAAGCTCATTACCTATTCCATGAGAATAACGATACTGCATTTGTTTCTGTAGTAAAGCAGCAGTGGCAGCAGGAAGCCCTACAGCCAATCCATATCTATCTGCTAGTGCCGCTGCTTCTCCCTATCACGTTGCATGACAATATGATAAGAAAAGATAGGATGAAGAAAACAGAAGGGCAAAAAACCCGAAATGCAGATCGATCACCTGAAGAGTCATATAGTGTCCACCTCTCCTAAGAACATTTATGCCTATTCTTTCAGTCTCAGGTACTCCTATGGTGTCTAAAACAGCATCAAACTTTCCTTTTACGGCCGCTTCAGTATCCTGTAAGGCAGGCCATTTAAGATGAACAAGATGGTAGTCAAAGTCTCAAAGCAAGGGAATTTCAATTTCTTGAGAAGAAAATCCAATGCAGACAAGAAGGACAATGAATAGCCATTTATCCGGTTAGAAAATACTGATGTTAATGGACAACAAATTCTAGCCCAGAAGAGTAACTAAAGATTTCTACGTCTTTCTTCTATTACAAGTTTATATTAGGCTCCATACTGTTGTGCAACTCAAACCAGCTAACAAATAAACGGACGCCAGGAAGCTCTCCCTACAATTCTATATATACTTAATTTTCATCTTAAAACATGGAGAAAAAATAGTTAGATTAGGCTTAGGCAAAAACACAGGTTTAAGCGTATGTGTTGTTCCCCAAATTCGCAAGTATAATATCACAGGTTTCTTATACAAATGGAAGCATCAGCAAAGTATTAAGAAGTTCTACAGCTTCATACAGCAAAGCAGTAAAAGAACATTTGGTCCGAATTTCCTTTTTGTCCATGTATAAATGAATGATCGGGCTATTACGATAATAGAACTACAGTGGTAGGAGAAGGCCATGAAGAACACACAAAGTGTATTATATCCTACAACCATTACATATCACTCATACAGATCAAAATATTTTGAGCTGTCCTGCTATTACTAAAGAATGGCGGTCACATGTGAAGCAAGATTTCACAAGATAACAACTGGACAAGCAATGGGCATATTAGAAGGGCAAAGAATTAACAACTATATTACATTAAAAGATCGAACAAGAATAACAGCATCGAAGGCTATTTACCTCAGCAGTGTAATCAATAGCTTGTTCAGCACCAGCTCCCATAACTCGCTCAATACTTTGCGTTCCACAGGTAGCAGAAACCCCACACCCAGCAGCTACTGCAAGCTGAACAGCAGCTAGCCCAACCGCTCCTCCTCCACCAATCACAAGTACTCTTTGCCTAATAAATTACAATAAGTTGCATCAAAATCAAGCGAATAAACAGAAAATACTGCAATATGCTTCAATCAATTAGTACTTTGCATTGTGCAGATAATGACGAGAGAGCATGCATATAAGCATACCCTGTTCGCCTAACTAAGAGATTCGTTTTGAGATTAAGACAGGAGACAGTTGGGGATACAGTAAGACAAGGAAATTGCCAGGAACTTCCACAAAGGGTAAATTAAAAAATATGCAAGTTTGTATATGACAGAACTAACTTTGCCAGTCATATGTTGCTTATTTGTTCACTAGCAATTACAAGGACTCATATCGTTCAGAAGAAAGAGGGAGAANTTACAATTTGATAATCACTTGTAGTTATTCTTGTCTTACATGATGTTTGATGAGTACTGGCAAGTTTCAACCTGTCTGGACAGTCCATGCATCTGCAAAAGAATAAGAAGTGAAGAAACTTATATGGCAATTCGATAAATCTTCTCAAGCCTTTTCCATTATAATTGACTGTCCATGTCCAAAATGACAGGCGATAAAGCAAAGGGAGGAACAACTAGCCATCGAAGTGCAGCTCATGAAACAGAGGATTAGCGAAATGGAGCGGCAGTACTCCAAGTGGACTCGTCCAGGGTTCCGCGTCTTCGGCACTGCCCAGGCGGCAGCACAGCCTGCTGGTACTCAGCAGCCAACAGCTCCGTAGTCGATCTACTGCTGCAACTGTCCGTAGCTCGCCGTCCTGCATTCTGGACGTCCGACTGCCGGACTGACTATGTTTCCCTTGCGTTACTCAGTTACACTGATTCGACAGGAGTTGCCGACAAAATGCTGAAAAAGTTTTTGTAGCGCAAGCTGTAGATACTGGATAGTACCCGGGAGGAATTCGATGTGAATCGAAGTTGTTGTTACTGGCTCAGATTGGTGGTGAGTGGTGACATTCAGTTCAAAGTTTTGACATGCCCAAGAAAAAAGTCTTGGGGCTGAGGAGCTGTCGGTGAATGATGTACCGTACCTGCATCTCGTGATATTTCACCATAACAGTGGCTTCATTATCACCTTTATGCTTTTACAGAGGCTTCTTGTTCGAATCTGGTTTGGCACACTTGTTTTACTGAATTTCTTTGCAAAGGTCATTGGGTAAAATTTTCTTCCAACATGGGAGCGTAATTTCCGTAGCATTATTTCGTTTGATAAAGCAGAGCAGCAGGGGCATAGTGAAAATGCACCACAAAGCATCAAGTTTCTTGATGCAAATATACAGTGGCAGAAGAAATGCATCTGCAAAATGTTCCTGTTTCTGATATGATTATTTACCGCATTCCACTGAAACGGAATGACAAACTGGAACAAAAAAATTCCTGACGGCTTCAGAGCTATTTGGATTTTCCAAAAAAAGAGAGAAGTTACTATCATGATTTACAAACGCACAGCTCTTCAGTTCCTGACGAGGTAAATCTTACTACTTTGCTATCAGTCGAATTCTAGAACGACCTTGCCAGGAAACAACTTTTTCTCCTTGGCCATATGAGCTTCTCTTACTTGGTTGATGGGAAAGGTCTTCTCCACAGGTATCTGCAGTTTCCCAGCTCCAGATAGCCTTTGGATTTCATGAAGCCCTTCGGCATCAGCTCTCATGTATGTCCACCAATACTCTGAAATTGAATCAGAACATCTTATATAAGTGATGATATTTAGCAGTAGAAAGTAACAGACAAAGTCAAATGTGCTTCTTTAATGTGATACATTCATCATGACGATCATAGTGAAGCGATGAGGGAGCTAAACTTAATGCCACCTACAGAGTTTTACACGAGACACGTGCAAATGTACATCACAATTTCATTAAACACCCTGGTAATTTCATGTCCTGGATGTTTTCTTTTAACATATCCAATTGAAATATCTATATCCAAATCCAACAGATTCAGAAGCAACGACACCACTGGCTGGGTTCAAACTTTTTAAAAAATGACAACACAGTGGTCTCAACTTTGTGTATGTCAATCGTAACAGGAAATTGAGCTCATATCCAAAGAATTTGGGGAAAGTCTACAGGATACATACATAAATTTTAAAAAGACTTGGCCTGGACAACACTAATTAGTGTCTTACAGATAAAAAATTTGCTACGGACAAAAAACTCAGTGTCCTACAGAAAAATCTCAAAGAATTTGATGCATTGCTAAATTACAACAAAAAATTGCTACTGAAGGTTACTTTCAAATACTACTAGGTAGCAGTTACCAGTATTCTTTCTGATAAGTACCTAGTACTATTTGTGAAAATTCCGCTAAAGTTTGGATAGGTTTACTTACGTTGCACAGAAAAGCACTGGGAGATAAGATATTAACTCTTATGAGCTTTTAGCTGAAAGCAGCCTTGTCCTTGGCTAGTTGGTGGCTAACAGCAATGAGCCGGTTCATTAGAATTGTGACTTATACAATTCTGGACCAGAACCAGGATTCCCGAATCAAGACAAACATAACAAACGAATTCATGTATCTAAATAAACATGGTGGAGCAAAAGCTCATTACCTATTCCATGAGAACAACGATACTGCATTTGTTTCTGTAGTAAAGCAGCAGTGGCAGCAGGAAGCCCTACAGCCAATCCATATCTATCTGCTAGTGCCGCTGCTTCTCCCTATCACGTTGCATGACAATATGATAAGAAAAGATAGGATGAAGAAAACAGAAGGGCAAAAAACCCGAAATGCAGATCGATCACCTGAAGAGTCATATAGTGTCCACCTCTCCTAAGAACATTTATGCCAATTCTTTCAGTCTCAGGTACTCCTATGGTGTCTAAAACAGCATCAAACTTTCCTTTTACGGCCGCTTCAGTATCCTGTAAGGCAGGCCATTTAAGATGAACAAGATGGTAGTCAAAGTCTCAAAGCAAGGGAATTTCAATTTCTTGAGAAGAAAATCCAATGCAGACAAGGAGGACAATGAATAGCCATTTATCCGGTTAGAAAATACTGATGTTAATGGACAATAAATTCTAGCCCAGAAGAGTAAATAAAGATTTCTACGTCTTTCTTCTATTACAAGTTTATATTAGGCTCCAACTGTTGTGCAACTCAAACCAGCTAACAAACAAACGGACGCCAGGAAGCTCTCCCTACAATTCTATATATACTTAATTTTCATCTTAAAACATGGAGAAAAAATAGTTAGATTAGGCTTAGGCAAAAACACAGGTTTAAGCGTATGTGTTGTTCCCCAAATTCGCAAGTATAATATCACAGGTTTCTTATACAAATGGAAGCATCAGCAAAGTATTAAGAAGTTCTACAGCTTCATACAGCAAAGCAGTAAAAGAACATTTGGTCCGAATTTCCTTTTTGTCCATGTATAAATGAATGATCGGCTATTACGATAATAGAACTACAGTGGTAGGAGAAGGCCATGAAGAACACACAAAGGGTGTGTTTGGTTACATGGCTTAGCTTAGCATGGCTAGGAACCAGAGCCAGGCCAACCAAAGCCTGGGTAACTCAATGCAAGATGCCTATGTTTGGTTCGCTGTATAAGCTAAGCCTGGCTTTGCTTCTCGTTCGTTTGGTTGCTTGGCTGGCTGGAGTGTGGTCACTCTATCTTCAACATGGTGAGTTTAACTCGTTCTCCAAATCCTGAATTAACCAAGAAAGGGGAAAAAACATCAGCATCTCCAAATCCTCAATTGCGGGATCGGTAGCCTTGTTCTGCGATGTCCCTTTGTACCCAAATCGAGTCGACTGCAATCAGAAGTGGAAAAAAACGAGGCTGGTAGAACTGGAATGGAGCAGAGCGAGCTACCAAGATGCACGACACAAATAACAAAATTCTTTGCTCCAAGAAGATAAAAAAATAGGGAAAAAATTAACAGCACACATGACGCTGTCCTCAAAGCATCTTCACAAGCAAAAGAAGAAAGAAAAAGAAAGAAAGGCGCTCTGATCCATGAACCTTAACTCCCTTGACGCCTGAAGCTTCGGACCTTGTGCCCTTGTAGATCCGCCGAGGATGCGAACGCCGGATCCCTGTGCGTTGCAAGTGCAAGCTCATCCAGGCCATCTTACTCCATCACGTATTGCTCCATGGCCCCTGAATCAAGGTCCGGCGGACCTGAATCGAGGCCCTGCGTGGCTGGATCAAGGTTCCCCGCGGCCGAATCGATGCCCCGCGTGGCTGAATCGAGATTCCCCGCGGCCGAATTGAGGCCCTGCATGGCTGGATCGAGGTCCTCCGCGGCCGAATCGAGCTACGCTGCGGCGAGACGTTGAGCTTGCCGCCGGGATGATGGATCTCACGGCTGAGGTGAAGATGAGGAGGAGGCATGGGAGAAATATGCGTGACCGGGAGGTAAGCAAACTCAAGAGGAGTGCGTGCGCGGAGCCTGGCTCCGTGGAAACGCTCGGCCTCGGCGTTCCCAGCAAGCCTGGCTAAGTCCCCCTCCTTGCACTAGCATAGCCTGGGTAAGAGGGTTAAACAGGCAACCAAACATGCGTCGGTTGGCTCCACAGAGCCTGGCTAGGAGTTAGCCAGGTAACCAAACATACCCAAAGTGTATTATATCCTACAACCATTACATATCACTCATACAGATCAAAATATTTTTAGCTGTCCTGCTATTACTAAAGAATGGCGGTCACATGTGAAGCAAGATTTCACAAGATAACAACTGGACAAGCAATGGGCATATTAGAAGGGCAAAGAATTAACAACTATATTACATTAAAAGATCGAACAAGAATAACAGCATCGAAGGCTATTTACCTCAGCAGTGTAATCAATAGCTTGTTCAGCACCAGCTCCCATAACTCGCTCAATACTTTGCGTTCCACAGGTAGCAGAAACCCCACACCCAGCAGCTACTGCAAGCTGAACAGCAGCTAGCCCAACCGCTCCTCCTCCACCAATCACAAGTACTCTTTGCCTAATAAATTGCAATAAGTTGCATCAAAATCAAGCGAATAAACAGAAAATACTGCAATATGCTTCAATCAATTAGTACTTTGCATTGTGCAGATAATGACGAGAGAGCATGCATATAAGCATACCCTGTTCGCCTAACTAAGAGATTCGTTTTGAGATTAAGACAGGAGACAGTTGGGGATACAGTAAGACAAGGAAATTGCCAGGAACTTCCACAAAGGGTAAATTAAAAAATATGCAAGTTTGTATATGACAGAACTAACTTTGCCAGTCATATGTTGCTTATTTGTTCACTACAAAAGCATATTACAAGGACTCATATCGTTTAGAAGGAGGG
>CM014274.1:18255640-18275686 GCA_004135705.1 Alloteropsis semialata
GAGCGCAGAGGCCCCCGCCGGCCGGGCCGCCGCTGAAAGGACCTTGATGTCGCCTAGAGGGGGGGTGAATAGGCGAGACCTGAAAATATTGCCACTTAAAACAAATTTATTAGCGACAATTGTATATTCTAAATAACACCTTTAGAAATTCAATAAATGAACTTCTAAAGATATCTTTGGAATCTCCAAATAAAAGAATAGCACGCCTAACGCAGCGGATATGAGTCACTGCCACCAAAACCGGTACCACCGGTTTTGCAAAACCGGTTCCACCGGTTTTGCCCGAGCAGTGAACCCCCAGATAAATTGAGAATGCTAGAGAGCTCGGAATCAAACCAAACTTGGAGATGATGATTGGAATATCTTTCTAAGGAATATCTCCAAGTCCCTGCACTCAAAAACACATATACAACAAAATCGAGCAATTTCACCAATAATCAAATATAAGCACAATGAAGCTCAAACCAGCGGGGAGACACAAGATTTGTTTCCCGAAGTTCGGATTCACCGCTTGCACTAAGCAGCCACCACGGCACGGCGAATCCTACTCTCCGTTGAGGAAGCTCATACGACCACACTAGGTCAAGCTATTTCCTCCTTCCACTAGTTTGCTTCTTCCCTTTCGGAGGCGAAGCACGACCTGCACAAACTTCCCGCAGCTCACCACACCTTGGTAGCTCACGGGCAACACCTAGCCGTCTAGGAGCGGAGCTCCAAGAGTAACAAATGAATCACAAAAGCTTGATGAAGTCCAACGGTTCTCAAGGTGCTTTTGGTGCTCTCAATCTTCACACAATGGCTGCTCTCTCAACTACCCAACACAAAGGATCTCACAATTGCAAGCAACCTCACAAAGAGGGGTTGGGGAGAGCAAGAATGGCTTTGGCTTGGCAAGGAAGAGCAGGGAAGCACTATAGCAACCTCAGGAACAGCAGCTTGCCACTGTGGAGGTCGTGGGGTATAAATACTCCACTCCTCAAAAACTAGCCGTTACAGACCCAGTGAAAACCGGTGCCACCGGTCCTAAAACCGGTGCCACCGAAAATTCAAACCAACTAGCCGTTTGTACTTTCTGACACAAAACCGGTGCCACCGGTTTCCCAAAACCGGTGCCACCGGTTTTGCCCTGGCAAAACCAGTAAGTGTGTACGTGAGGGTTTTGTGTCTCTCAACAACTCACATGGGTTTCTTGAGCACTTAGACAATTTCAAGGCTTCTTGTGATGCCAATTTGCACATTTTCAAGAAAACATGGAGCTCCCCCTAAATCTCAACATACGTGGGCTGCAAAACATGTGTGTGAACAATTAAAATGTGATGCATGCAGCACTAATTGATAAAGCAAAGAACTAGTGCTTCCCAGACAAAAACCGGTGCCACCGGTTTTCATAAACCGGTTCCACCGGAAAATTTCTGGAAAGCACGGACATACACCAGACAATGAGACCCGGAATTTTCGACACAACAGACCAGAACTTCCGGCAACAAACAGAGGCTACAGGAACTTCTAGACCAGAAATTCCGGCCCAACCAGAAATTCTCACACACATAGCATTTATTGAGCAAATGAATCTAAATAGAATTTAAACAAGTTCCACACACATAAATGAGTTCAACACACAGAATAGCACTCATTACAATGGTTCTCAAGTCCAAAAGAGCTAAGATAAAGTTTGAAAATTATTACATAGGCCTGTTGCATCCAACAGCCAAAACCGGTGCCACCGGTTTTGGAAAACCGGTGCCACCGGTTTTGCCCAGACAGACAGCCAGCAGAACAGATCGGCATCGCTTTAATCGCTCCATTTTCTCCTCCTTTGTCATCCATCACCAACAAAGGTCCTGGGGGATCTCCTGCTGTCCCTACTCATCATCTTCCTCATCATCGTCTTGTCCTTGGGCTTGAGTTGGTGGAGTAAGCGGAGGTTGAGGTGCAAATTGAGTTGGAGGAAATGTACCAACATATGGATTGACATGGCCAAAAATCCCTCCAAAAATGTCACCTTGAGCAGATCCTGAACCCCCAGCTGCATAAGGATCAATCTGTGGCATATTAGAAGAACCACCTTGCCCTTGAGTGCGCACAAATGGCACCTCAGAAAAAGAAGCCCCACCACTTTGCATGCCTCCATAGGATGGATTATAGTATGAGTCACCTATGGATCGATCCCAATAATCCTTTTGAGTCACCGGATCCACCTCTTGAGATCTAGTCCAAATTTGATCAAATCCCTCCGGTTCACTTTCCTCATCATCAGACTCTGTACGGGGAATAGGAGGTCTATTGGAAGGATCCTCATACATCTGCCTGATCATCCTCGAGTCCCTCTTCCTCCTTTGCCTTTCTTTGTGAGCAATTGCATTTGTGCTCATACAAGACCCACACATAAAGTTGAACAACTTTCTAAGCGGTGAAGGGGGCTTGTGCACATCTCTTTGCCCACGTCCACGTCCACTACGGGACGTCTCTCTTGCTGCCATAGAAGGGGCAGCAGCTGTAGGAGCATCTTGGGGTGCATCTCCACCCTCTATATTGGCCTCCATGCTTGCCGCTTGGGCTAGGGACGGACCTTTGATATCATTCTTCATGTGAAAGGGCTCAATCTCATGATCATAATCAAATGTGCAATTAGTCACGGCCTCAATGACATGCATGAGATAAGGAGCATACCCACAGCTCTTTTGTGGAGATCCAGCAATAGACTTCATTTCTTCCCAAATAAATTCCACCACACTGAACTCCGGCTCACTAGGTGTCATATACCTTAACAAATCACGAAGATAGAAAGATATGTTGCTTTGATCACCTTCCCTAGGAGCAAGTGTCTTCCTAAACATGCGGTTGAGATATGCATAGTAGGGTTGCATGCCATTAACTCTCCCAAAGTAACCCTCCTGTCCTGGTAAATACATGTATTTCATATCCTTCTTATCCATATATGGAGCATTATGAATATGAACTCTCTTATCATCCTCTCCATCAAAGCCCAAAAGTGAGGTAAACTGAGTGTAGGTCACTCCATACCAATTGCCCTCTGTCATCCAATGCACAATCCTTTCATCATTTCTAGATGTGAAATAACTAGTGGCATAGAATTGTGCAATTACCTCACTATTCCATGACTTGGCAAAGCTCATGATCTTGTATATATTCTTCCTCTTGCATTCCCTAATGATTTCATCAATTCTAGGATCCTTGAAGGCCCTCATGAACTTCCAATCAATGTATTGAGCCTGAGCAATAGGAACATCCTTTGTAAGGATGGCACTCTCATAGAAGTCCTGGTGAAAAGCTGTGCCAAACCTGTAATCAAGATGTTTTCCACCTACTTCTTTAGGATTCTTTGCTCTCTCAATTCTGGCCTTTTCTGTCATGCCCTTCACCTTATAGTTGACCTTGGCGCGGTTTGGGGGCGCCATGGGAGCTCTAAAAGTCACATCACTAACATGTATGGGAGGAGCACTATGAGATGGCATTGGCCCAAATGCTGAAATGATATCCTCCTCATCATCACCATTACCACTGCCACTTCTGCCACCGCTGCCTGTCCCCTGACTATGCTCATGGCTATGTGTGCGAATGGATTTGCCCTTTCTTTTGCGCTGACTAGCTGAGGGAGAGTCTGCTGCAATAGACTCGGAAGGAGTGCGATCCCTCTCATAAGGACTCTCCTCATCATCATCACTAGAGGTGTCCTCGGGCTCAGAATCTGCGAATATCACCCCTAGGAAGTCTCACTCTCCCTGCTGTCCTCGTGGATCTTCTAGGCTGTGCTTGTTCAGCTGGTTGGATTTCTTGCTCGCTACTTCCAACATCTCTTGCCCGAAACTCAAATTGGGCATTTTTTGAGCGAGTTGGCCTTCTTTGATAAGAAACATATTTGCTTGGATCTGTAACAAACACATGGAGAAAAAGCTTCTGAGAAACAGACCATTGGCATGGATATTGATTTTGAGCGTTTAGAACCGAGCAGAACCATTGACCAGGGTGTCTGTGCACAAACCGGTGCCACCGGTTTTGGAAAACCGGTGCCACCGGTTTCTGCCCAGAAACCCTAGGTCATGGCCCCCATCAATGCCACCAAGGAAACTTTGATTTCTTGCACTGAGATGATTCTAGGGCCTAAAACAAGATGTTCTACCAAGGGAATCCGAGAGGAAACATCTAGAGAAATAGATCGGGCAAAAACTTGATTTGAGTACCTCCCGACATGGTGGGTGAGTTGCTGCAGCCCTAGAACCGAGGGGAATCCGGTCACACCGAATGGGAGACTCCAAATCTTGCCTCAACACTTGAATCCCACGGTGGAAACTTGAAATCGCCTCAAAATCGCCCCAAAACGCCCTCTCCTTTCTGTTCTTGGTCGTGGGTGAAAGAGGGGGGTAAATGTAAGAGTGAAAGGGTAAGTCACGGGTAAATAGCGACAGAAACCGGTGCCACCGGAATTTCTTGAGCCCAGTGACTTTTGTCCATTTTTGCACTCGTGTCCTTTCCCTTTTCTCCTCTGCTCCATTTTTGAATCCATTTATCCATATTTCACTGCTCTTTGACTCAGATGGAGGATTTTGATAGATAGGGATGAGATAAGGAAATCCAATAAGCATAGCCCTTGAGATGAGATTGGGTAGATCTAATGGACTTGAGAGTGTTTCACCATTTGTAGTTAGCCAGCAATCAAGCAAGGATAACAATAACCACAAATGGATCAACTTGGCCACACGGACCAACACCAAAAAGTTTTCAAAAAGCACACTTCCTACACATGCTAGTTAATTTTGAAAATCTATCCTATGTCACACAAGGCATGCATCCATCTCAAGTCAATGACCATCTTAGTATATTTAGCTCATATCTTGCAAGAGATGACACCAAGTCAATTCTAGGTGAAGACATCAACTAAATATCTAGATTTGAAGCTCAAAATGACTTAAAACAATTACATGCAAACAACACATACTAGCAAGGTACAAAGGCCTAGATGCAAAAGATAAAAATAGAAGGTTCATGAAAACATACCTTTGCCTTAAGCCCATCCAATTTGTGCATATTTCAATTTAGCATGGTGCTAGCTCTCATAATTATTTTTCTTATTCAAGTATTGAGTTAGCACAAGATACACTAGCACATGTGACTACAAATTCACTAGAAGAAATTGTTAGTCCACAAGTGACACAAGTATTGGAATAAGCTCCCCCTTAGATAGTGCATAAGAATTTTGAATTTCTTTTGAGTTGCACTTTATTCAATTATGAATATTGAGGAGTTTATTCACAATCTTGGTCAAGGCATATAGAAGGTAATAAACAAATTGAAATTATGCCAAGGATCTCAATCATAGTCACATAAAACTTTTCATGCTAAACACACTAGCATGAGGGAAGGCCTAGATGCATTGAAATGAATATATGAATTTGAAAAATATACCTTGGTCTTGAACAAATAAATTCGTCACATAGAGGAACTTATATATCCATTAACTTGTGCTTTTGATTTCTTTTCATCTTGTCATTTTAGTGTGATCTAACCATAGTTTCAATAAAATGACAAGACAATACAAATATTAGTAGTACAAGCCCTAGTCTCATGTTTGGTGACTCTTTGAGTGTGGCGAGGGAGTGAGTCACAAAATATGAAACCTCATAACATGGACTAGATTCCTTGAGCATATGGTGTACACAAGATTATGTGGAAGGCAAGTAGATGTACACCATTTGGTCAATTAAGTCCAAACAGGGAATCTAAGCCATGCTATGGAGAGTAGCTATATATATGAAACTCAAACCAACTTAAATAAATAAAAATGATACAATTACCATGTTGGTTTGTTGACCTTGTTGTCATGTAGCTTACTCATCACCAACTCACTTGCATTGAAGTTGCTCAAGTGTATTATATGAATATATGTATGATCCCTTACACTTGAACTATTACACATGAAAACTTGCAAATGGTGTTAGTACCAAGAGACACAAAATATGAAGTGAGCTCCCCCTAAATATGTGCATCAAGGATTTGAATCTTGAGACTTGCACTTTTAGCTCAATTAGGGCATTAGAGTAGCTAGCTTCATATTATGGTCACAACACAAATAAATTCATGAATAAGTAAATGTGATCAAGACAGGCTCACACATAGTATGAAGCTTCAGATACAATTAGAAGAGTATTTCTTGTGATATTCCAATTTAGATGAAGCATGACAGTTGAACCCCTGCCGGAACTTCTGACATAGATGACCGGAACTTATGATACGAAACAGAGGCTGCCGAACTTTTGGGTCGGAAGATCTGAAGCCGGCCGGAACTTATTCTTTTCCTTCCTACTGATTCTGGCAAAACCGGTGCCACCGGTTTTACCAATCCGGTGCCACCGGATTTTCACTGAACCAGGCATTTCTTCAAAAAGATTATTCCGGTGCTTCTTGTCTTGATTCATTTCTATTTATCTTCATTACTTATTCATTGACCTGCATTTATAAACACTCAAAGCTTCTTGATGAAGTGGTTAGTAGCATCAAGTGTTATTTGTCATAACTTTTCATTATCAACAAATATAGCTTGTCCACTACACATGCTTAGAAACAACAAATGTATAGATAGATATACATGAGTGGACAGCTAGAGAGGTACTTATCATTGAAGAAGCATTGGATAACATTTTCTTCCATTGATCTCACTTGGTTCATTTATGATATGGAATTTCTCTTGAGATGAAAATGATGTAAGATGGAATTTTCTCAAGTGAACCAAGCTTCCAATGCTGCTTCAAGTACCTACAAGTCTCTTTTAGGCACATTTTGGTACCCAACGTGTGTTGGGTCCTACAAGGTTAGCAAGCAAGGATTTAGGAACCCACATGGCCTTTGTGCTTGTCCTAGGTGAACCAATCACATTAGTAGCACAAGAGTCATATGAGTTTCTCCTAATCTTAATGAACTTATTATTGACACGTTCAAGATTAGGATTTTTACCATTTGGACAATCCTTACCAAAATGTCCCTTCTCACGACATGTGTAGCAAGTCTTGTGCTTGATGTTGCTACTTCTATTTTTCTTGCTTGCAGAACATTTCTTCTCTTTAATGCCTGCTTGTGCCTTCAGACCATGGCTGTTCTTCTTGACTTGTGGTTTCTGAGTGGAAACCGATACCACCGGTTTTACCTGAGGGCACCCTTGACCAGTTAACACAAGCTTCAATTTCGTGCCCTTTCTCGCGGCATCCATAACACCTTCTCTTCCTTTTTGATTGCTTTGACAAATCCATCTTAAGCTTCTCAACTTCTAGCCTCAGATTATCATTATCTTGTGCAATGAGTTCATGACGTGACTCTACAAGAACTTGATCATACCATGAAGTTTTTGCTTGCGAGTCGCAAGGGTTAGCACAAGGTATATGAATTTTGTCTAGAGAACATTTACGTTTAAGAATTTGAGGTTCTAATGATTTCATAGTAGTAAGCATAACCTCATAATTCATTTCAAGAAAAGTGTGTGAATCTACAAGCTTCTCATAGGAGCACTCTAGTTCCTTATGAGTGACCTGCAAGTTCACATACTTACTAGAGAGCTTCTCAAGTTGATCCTTGAGCCTTTGATTTTCTTCCTCCAATGAAATTGTCAAGGATTCATTTGACTCCTTGACCTCTTTGCTTTCAGCCATATGACAATAAAGAATGTCAGTACTCAAAGAGGAATGAAAGGGAGCAGTAGATACCTCACTGTGCTGATGAGCCGCTGAATTTTCGCTCGAGGAAAACTCATCAGCTAGCTCCTGGCCAAAACCGGTGCCACCGGTTTTAGAAACCGGTGCCACTGGTTCTGCCTGAGCAGAACCAATGAGTGTAGTCTCATGGTCCTCTTGCTCCTTGGATGATGTCACTTGAGGCTCATAGCACATAGGTGATGTTGAGCACTCCTCTAGTGACTCCATGTCTTCTTGCTCTTCATCATCACTTTCTATATCTTCAAATGCACTCGTGATGAGATTCCAAATGCGATATGCATCTCTTTGGATTTTTTCATCGCTAGAGATGGCATACCATATACCTTTACACACAGACTTTTGTAAGAAGTTAGTAACACAAGTATTGAGTTGCATACAAGCTAACTCCTCTTGAGTGATATTTGATTGATCAATATTGTTTGTATCACACTTAGGAGGTAGAATGCTCTCAACTAAAACATGTTCAATAACAGGATCTATTTTTCTAAGAGCATTATGAACATTACCAACCCACGAAGCATAGTTTGAGCCGTCAAGCTTGAGAGGCTCAAAGTTTACCTTAAACGACATCTTTTCTTCACGGCGGTTAAACTTAGATGTGAAGCCAAGCTTTGATACCAATTGAAAGGACCTTGATGTCGCCTAGAGGGGGGGTGAATAGGCGAGACCTGAAAAAGTTGCCACTTAAAACAAATTTATTAGCAACAATTGGGTATTCCAAATATCACTTTTAGAAAATCAGAAAATGAACTTCTAAAAGGATCTTTAGAATCTCCAAATAAAAGAATAGCACGCCTAACGCAACGGATATGAGTCACTGCCACCAAAACCGGTACCACCGGTTTTGCAAAACCGGTTCCACCGGTTTTGCCCGAGCAGTGAACCCCCAGATAAATTGAGAATGCTAGAGAGCTCGGAATCAAACCAAACTTGGAGAAGATGATTGGAATATCTTTCTAAGAAATATCTCCAAGTCCCTGCACTCAAAAACACATATACAACAAAATCGAGCAATTTCACCAATAATCAAATATAAGCACAATGAAGTTCAAACCAGCGGGGAGACACAATATTTGTTTCCCGAAGTTCGGATTCACCGCTTGCACTAAGCAGCCACCACGGCACGGCGAATCCTACTCTCCGTTGAGGAAGCTCATACGACCACACTAGGTCAAGCTATTTTCTCATTCCACTAGTTTGCTTCTTCCCTTTCGGAGGCGAAGCACGACCTGCACAAACTTCCCGCAGCTCACCACACCTTGGTAGCTCACGGGCAACACCTAGCCGTCTAGGAGCGGAGCTCCAAGAGTAACAAATGAATCACAAAAGCTTGATGAAGTCCAACGGTTCTCAAGGTGCTTTTGGTGCTCTCAATCTTCACACAATGGCTGCTCTCTCAACTACCCAACACAAAGGATCTCACAATTGCAAGCAACCTCACAAAGAGGGGTTGGGGAGAGCAAGAATGGCTTTGGCTTGGCAAGGAAGAGCAGGGAAGCACTATAGCAACCTCAGGAACAGCAGCTTGCCACTGTGGAGGTCGTGGGGTATAAATACTCCACTCCTCAAAAACTAGCCGTTACAGACCCAGTGAAAACCGGTGCCACCGGATCCTAAAACCGGTGCCACCGAAAATTCAAACCAACTAGCCGTTTGTACTTTCTGACACAAAACCGGTGCCACCGGTTTCCCAAAACCGGTGCCACCGGTTTTGCCCTGGCAAAACCAGTAAGTGTGTACGTGAGGGTTTTGTGTCTCTCAACAACTCACATGGGTTTCTTGAGCACTTAGACAATTTCAAGGCTTCTTGTGATGCATCCCTCTTGATAGTACGGCATACCTAAACTCAAGATCAAATATAAATACAAATGATGCACTTGAGGTTCTTCACTTTGAGTCATGCCATACTTGATCAACATATCCACTTGAGAGTTGCATCCAACCTTGTCTCTTTTAATTGAGCACTTCAACCTTGAGCTAGTGACTTGAACCATTGTCATTGAATGAAATCCACTTCTAGTTCAATTCACCTTTTCACAACTTACTTCAAGAAAGATTGATACTTCCCAATATGAACACCACATGTGACCAAGATTCATCAAGTTGAAATCCAAAGAAAGTTTCGTCACCCTAGCAAAGATACATGACTCAAGTCCGCAACTTGATCACACATTGCTTAGTCCCTAGAAACACTATCCCGAATTCCACCTCTTCATCCTTGCATCATATATAGCTTCACACTAGTTTGTATCAACAATAAAAAACAATTCTTGATATGCAATATATTCACTTCACTTTGACCCTTCGTTTCTATCAAAGTCATCTTGTCTTGTTGGTCATTTCTTGATATGCAATATATCCACTTCAATTTGACCTTTCATTTCTATCAAAGTCATCATGTCTTGTTTGTCATTTCTTGATATGCAATATATCCATTTCAATTTGACCTTTCATTTCTATCAAAGTCATCATGTCTTGTTTGCAAGTCATTCTTCAAATATAGACCAAGAATAAACCATATCACCATGTCTCTTGTCCATTCAACCAAACTTGCTTTATGCAACATTTTAATCTAACATGATCTAAGATGTCCCATATCAATGTAAAACAAGCTTTCATCAATTTTTAGAGACCAATATATCACACACATCCTCATGTCTCTTTCTTTGTTGCACCATAGCTTGCCATCTTTCATATTCATATATAATGGGAGCAACCACTTATTTATTCATGTCAACATGAGCCATCCACATTGAATTCAACTAATGACCAATAGTGAATCATCAATATATAATTTAATTCCTGCTCACAATCTTTAACAAACATGTTAGTCCTTTAATCCTTTTGTCATTCAATTCACCAAAACCCACAAGGGAGCCTAGATGCACTTTCAGCCGCGCGCCCCCGCGAAGCACCGGCAGCCGTGCCACGCGCCTGCCGCCGCGCGCTCCCGTCGGCCGGCCTCCCGGGCACCTCCTGCTTTTGCCGTGAATGGTAAGAGATAGAAGAGAAGATAAGGAAGAGAGAGAAGGTGAGAGTAAAGAATGGAAGAGAGAGAGGATGGGTGGACGAGGACTTAGAAAAAATATGGGGGGAGTTGCTGCCTTGCTGGTTTTAGTCCCGGTTGGTTGCTCCACCCGGGACTAGTCTAAAACGTGTCATTTAGTCCCGGGTGGAGGCTCCAACCGGGACTAAATGCCCCACCCAGCCTCCCGTGCTTGGACCCGGGACTAAAGGCCCTTTATTCCCGGGTCCAATTGATACCGGGACTAAAAAGGGATGAACCAAAGGTGGTTTTTTACTAGTGCATGGAAGCGATAGATGACGTAAACACATGGCCAAATGAAACATATGGCGAGGGTGATAAAAAGGCAATCCTTTGACATGATGGGAAGATAATAACAAGTCGGGACAGCTAAGTATAGGTGAGTGAAGGACATTTATTGTGTACTCTCTCTGTATTAAAACATTTGTCGTAATTAGCTTTTATTACGACGCTGACAAAAATCGTCTTATCTAAAATATTATGTGTATATCATTTATTTGTATGTTATTTACTTTATCATATATGTCTTTAACTGTCACTTATCTTTTTACATATAGGCATTGGCTAACAGTTGTTCGCTCGAATTATTCATATTATTTATCATTTGTTTGAATCATATTATGGGTGTGCGTGTGGATTCCAATGGCGATGGAGAACATGGGTTTTGCGTGCGACACTTATTGGTGGACAGCTTTTGTTTTTCAGTGCTCAATTTATCGCATTCTAATAATTTGTTCGTTCCATAGCAACGCACGAACCTAGCTTTTTAATGAAAAAAGTCAAAAATTTCAAAAAAATTAATAACAATAAATATTTTAACATGGAAGGAGACAAAGTACACATCAAGCTTCTATACTTCAGAAACTACGAGTACATTTCCCCGGTGAATTCAAATACTCAATCATCGTCACTGGACTTTTATTTAGGACATGTTTAGTCGGTGAAAGTTGAAAAACTAGTTTGCAAGTTTGGTAAAGTTGAAAAACTAGTTTGCAAATTTGCAAAGTTGCAACACTAATTTGCATGGCATTAAATGCTGCTACAATGAATTCTGCAAACTAGTTCACCTCGAACTAAGGGGGTGTTTAATTCCTCAAAAAGTTTTCATCCAAAATTTTCTCAAGGAAATCTTACATGCATGGAGTAGTAAACTTGTGTTAATGACAAAACCCATTCCATAACCCCAGGTAGAGACGAATCTAATGAGCCTAATTAGGCCATGATTTACAACAGTGATGCTACAGTAACCATCCGTTAAACATCCACTAATCATAGATTAATTACCATCGTTAGATTCGTCTCGCGATTTTCAGGCGAGATCTATAATTAGTTTTATTATTAGCCTACATTTAGTACTCCTAAATGGTAAGATTCTCTTGCAAAATTTTTCACCAAAATTTTCTCACCCAATTGAACACCCTCTAAACATCTCTACAAACTTTTGGTTTCCACAAGTTTGTCAAACTTTAGGATTTTGCAAACTAGTTTTCAAAGTTTGCCAATTTTCATGAATTAAATATGCCTTACTTCAAACTTGAGGAAAGAAACGACAGAAGACTACCAGTACGACCTTTATCCACCGGCGACAACGTGAAAACACACGGAAATGACGGCAGTCCCATCTCCCATGGTCTACTGTTATTGGACGACGCTTTCGGCCTTTGACGCGTGCGAGTCGACGGCCGATGCCCCTAATCCGCATGCGGGCCCCAGCGTCGCCCGCCTCCTTTTGCCGCGGCCGTCGCTTTTCCCAAGGCCGCCGACCCCGACCCGACCCAACAAAGTGGCAGCCAGAAAACTCGCCAGAGCATCTCGCTCGCGCAGCAGAGCACACGGCGCGCGAGAGGAAAAAAACACCACGGCCCCATCCATTCCGCGCTCACCGATCACGGCGGCGGCGGCGATGGGGAAGGGGCCATCATCGCGGGTTGCGTCGCGGCACCAGCAGTTCCGCGCGCGTGCCAAGACCCGCGTCGACGATCTCCAGGAGATGTTCTCGGGCCTCCAGTCCGCGCGCAAGGACTCCCGCCCGGCCGACGCCGCCGTCCTCGAGGCGCAGCTGCAACAGATGCTCCGGGAGTGGCGCTCCGAGCTCAACGCCCCCTCCCCGGCCTCCTCCCTCCAGGTACCCGTCCCTTCTGCTTCCTCTGTTCGTTTCTCCCCACGATTGTTTCTGTGGCGCGGCTGATGTTTGGTTCGGTGGTTCTGGTTGATGGCAGGGCAACACCAGGGAGCTGTCGGATCCGCCATCGGAGACTCTGCGCCTGCTGCAGCTGGCGACGGCCGAGGAGGAGGACGACGCCACGAGCAAGCTGGCCGAGCAGCAACTGCAGCAGCAGACACCGCCCCCGCCTCCGCCTCCGCCACCGCCCCCAGCCATCCAGAGCCAGGAGCACGTGTTGGGCTGCCAGGACATGAAGCCGGAGCCGCGCGAGGAAGCAGTTGACGTCGCAGTGGCGCAGCCGCAGCTGCTGGGGCAGGGGGTTCTGCCTAATGGTGCTCCAGCCGCGGCTGCTGTTTTCCACGACCAGGTATAGTTATTACTCCTGTTTGCTGTATGCAAGTTTGAACATTGGTATGGCCGAGCTATCGATCTGATGACTGAAATTATTGGTGTGATACTATGATTTGTGGTTGAGTGTGATCATGTGTCAGACGAATTAGCTAGATGTATTTAGTTTGTACAGATATCCATGTGGTCTGTCTCACTCTCATTGTTTGCTTTAGTTGGGTTGGTGTGATCTGCAAGCGCCTACCACTCACTAAAACATCTGTTGGTCGTTTCTGTGTCTCTGGCGGATACATTTTGCTGGACGTTTATGCCTACCATCTGATCTCTGTTTTCAAGGCAATGGGACGGGGCTTCTCCTGTTCTCAACATGATGACAATGGAAAAAAATGGATTTTTGATATAGATGGCGGTTTTCAGTGAGTTGCATATTGATCTAAGTCTTTCTTTCTATAGTCTAAGGAAGGTTACAATTCATGAGGAGAGTTCGAGTTTATGTCTCTGTCTATGGTGTATCATTGCATTCACTTCATGGGGGCTTGGGATACCTATGCCCCTTGTGTATGCTAGTGCCTTCTGATTTGGATCGTATGATGGAATTGAAGTTTATTGGCTCATTCTGTTACTTCTTTGCCAATTAGTTCATGTTTGAATATCTTTTTATAGTAATAAACCCGCGATTCCATTCTGTTATGGACAATATGTGGCTCCTCAAGCTGCATAGTTCCATCTATTTGTCCTTAAGTCAACCTATGCTTGCTTACTCTTTCCCTCAATAGTATCTAATCTATATCAGATGATTTCTAAATGCCGTCTCTTTTGACATCATACCTGTCTTCAAAAAAAGCAGAGAAAGATGTAACATTGTTCCATGAACTACAAAAGTGTGTACTGTATTTGATATCTTGAGGCCGTTGGGACATCAGAAGACAGACTATACTTTAGAATTTTTTTAAACTCTGTACTGGTCACGTTTTGTTTGGGTGGTCATTTTCTCTTGCTTTGCAACCTTGTTTACATCCTTCATACTTTATCCACCATGTTTCTTAGCTTTGTGATGCGTGGCTGCTTACTCAACCTAATTCTGTGCCTAGCTGGATTGTTGAAACTTGAGTGAGCTGTATGGAAGCAAAAGTAGTTTATCGTGAGGAAAATGGAAGGAGTTGCTAGAGGGTTTGCTAACGCAGAATTCACCATAATCCTTTTGTCATCTAAAAAATCAAGTGAATTTTGGGGAGATGGATCTAGTGAGCTATGCGTGTGATAATTATTGGGACATATTGTGTTTTTAATGATTTTTTTATTTCTGAGAAGCCTAGAAACATAGTTTTAGAGCTGAAACGGGACTAAATCTGTGAATTAAGATGGGTAAAAGGGTAGAGTGCAAACCTGATAAGGCAAAACTTTAGTAATTTAATTTTGTTTGTAAAAACTAAATTTGAGCAAAGCGCGTGGATTTGACCAATTTCACTAGATTAAAGGAAGTAAATCCAGGGCAAGCCAAGCAGCTCATCACCTCTTGTTTAGGAGTTTAGATCTTATGGTAGGGATGCATGCCTTGTTACCTCTGCAGAAAAGCTTGATTGGAATAATGTGAGCCAAGATTAGGTCTTGTGTGGCCATATCAGCGAAGAGCCGAAGATCATGATAGAGCCTGGGTAAAAATAGAGTTGATTTGTCCTTTTTTTTCTTGAATTATCCTTTTTATTTTTTATTTTTTTGACTTATATCTATTAGAGTTCTTGAGTCACTAGCGGAAACACATTTTGCATGATTTTATTAAGCCATAACAATTTGTTAAGATAACACTTACTAGCAAATTTTAGGTGGTAGAGCCATAGAGGCCTCCTATTTTCTCTTCTTGACTAATTTTAGTATGTTAGTGATTCTAGTGCTGACACAAGTATAGAAAGCTGACATAATTTCAAGAGAACTAGAACCATAGGATAAAAACTAAATGAGTTACAGTTTCACACGTAGGCAAGAGGTCAATTGTGATAACTGTATGCAGCGTGCAATGGATATTGGAAATGGTGTGGACAATATGTTTCGATTGTCCTTTTGAAAGTAAACATCAACATTCTGCTTTTGAATGGCGTACGAGGAAGCTTTGCTTCTGCCTTGGTAGGCTAGTGATAACATTCATTTTGATTTTCCACTACCTGTTGCTTAGCTTTCTTATGTACCTCCTTAGCATTGTAAATACTAACACGTTAGTCCTTGGTGTTGCATCATTTAGCTGATGTGTACTGCTTTACAAGTAATTCTAGCATGCATGTAATTGGTGCGCTCGGTGATGTTTCTTGTGATGTTACCTTTCTGCCACTTACATTCCAACATTAAGTGGGATAGAATAATGCTAATTTAACAAGTTTTCACCTTACTCCTTGCAGATGTACTATGTGAATCAGGAGCTTACAGTTGAGGATTTTCTTTATGATGATGATTACAAGATAAACCTTTCTGGGTCTAATCCGGATGTCCTCAGTAACCTGGAAGGGATTGGTCAGCTGGAATATCCACAGTTCAATTTTCCGCAAGAGTTACCCCCTAATGTGTATCTTGACATGAGTAACTGTGGACAGAGTGCTGAGGATGTTTTCCTGCACATGTCAGATTTGCTCACAACAATGACTCCAGCACCTTCTGCATTCCTGAGGCCAAAGTGCGCTCTCTGGGACTGCCCCAGGCCTGCTATCGGATCAGAAAGATGGCATGATTATTGCAGCATGTATCATGCTGATTTAGCTGTGAAGGAAGAGGGCCCTCCAGGTACAATGCCTGTGATCCGTCCAAGAGGCATTGATCTGAAAGATGGCCCCCTGTTTGCTGCTCTTAGTGCAAAAGTCCAAGGAAAACATGTTGGGATTCCTATCTGTGAAGGCGCCGCTACTGCGAAGTCTCCATGGAATGCACCTGGTAAGTGTTCCCGTCATAACTTGTGTCTTCAAATATTACTGATAAATATTTTTACTAATTGTTAGCCCATCTGTATCATTGCAGAACTTTTCGATCTTTACATTTTTGAAGGTGAATCTATCAGAGAATGGCTGTTTTTTGACAAACCAAGGAGGGCATTTGATAGTGGAAATCGGAAGCAACGTTCCTTGCCAGATTACAATGGCCGTGGTTGGCATGAATCAAGGAAGCAGGTGATGAAGGACTTTGGGGGTCTGAAGAGGTCCTATTACATGGATCCACAGCCATCCAACAGCTATGAATGGCATCTTTATGAATATGAGATCAATGACTGTGATGCTTTTGCCTTATACCGGCTTGAGTTCAAATCTTCAGATGCAAAGAAGAGTGCTAAATCAAAATTAGCTTGTAATCCACTGAATGAAATTCAGCAGCAAATGGTTAGACTGAGTGCAGACAGTCCTGTGGACACCAAACGGACAGTCCGGGGCAGGACAAAGACTAACCCAATGGATGTCAATACTAACATCTATCCAATTCCAAATGCCACAGTTCAAGCTAACATTCCAAATGCTTATCAGCCAGTGTCACAAGTGGACCAGATGACATATTTGAACGGCAGTATTGTTTATGGACCTCATCTGCCTTATGGTTACTCGACTGAAAGAAGTGACTTCTATTGGAACTCGAATGACGGGACATGAACGGACAAACACATACTCGATTTATGGCATATTGTGCCTTCAATTTCTAACAGTATCAGCTGTGATCATTGGGTCTACTCTATTAGCATGACCCCCCATCTTCTTTTAATTGTATATGGTCCAATCTACAGGAAACCTCTCTGAAACAACGGATGTCAATACTGCAGCTCTATTTTCTGCGGTAACTTTGACGGTGTAATATAGCCTAGTATCATGAAAATAGCGTCTTGGTGTGCAGTCATTTAAAGATAAATCACCTGGTTAGGTAGACGAATATCCATTGTGTGAGTATAACAGTCATTTGATGGCTCCATTTATCCATTTATCAGTCATGCTGTATGTGCATGAATCATGATGCTGTTCTAAGTCAGGGTGCAATGTTTATCCTCAAACTCCAATTGCACTCCTGAAAACTCCCTGTGGTATTTTCCTGGTTCGCAAGCTGTTGACATGTAGCAACAGAAGCCCAAAATGACAGAAGTTGCTATATGATAGATCAGTCACTGAATAGTTTTGTCCTGAGTGCTAGGGTGATAGTTTTGTCCTGAGTGCTGGAGTGGCTTATGCTAAACTGTTGAATAGTTTTGTTCCGAGTGTTGCAGTAGCTGATGCCAAACTGGTGAATAGTTTTGCTTTGAGTGCTACGATGACTGATGCAAACTGGTGAAACTTACGATTGGTCCAGCGAATAGGTTTGGCACAGAGCCATCACGAATTCGTTATGGATATATGGTCCCGGCTGTGGCTTTGAATGATAAGAAAAATCCAAATTTCTCGAAAGCTAAGTTATTCCCTGTCCATCTCCGCAAGGAGGCCCAAGATTCGGGTTAAATCATTACGCTTCGAAAGAGATACCATCACCATGCGTGGATGCTAGATCGTGGTGGGATGCTTTTACCATTTCAGGTATGTTCAAAGCCAGACTGAGCATCCCTCCCTCGCTTCTAGCTAGTGTCTTGTCGCAAGTTTGTTAGGTTTCTTTTTAGATTGTTATTTTTCTGTTTTGTAAGTTCGATATTCTTTTTTCTTTTAACGAAATATGTGCTAAGCGTGTTCTTAAAAAGACAGTCTGAGAAATGTTCTTTGACATCCGCAGTTAGGGCCAGATGATATACATGCAATTATGATGCAAGTCATACATGCTTTGGTCATTGGAACGACCCGAAAACTTGTTAAAGTGAATTACGATGGCATTCTACATCATTAATTTAGGAGAAGAAATAAACTAGAGTGATATGCAATTTTAGTTAATCAGCTGACCAAAAATCAGCTGACCATACACGCAATCTGCTGCCTGCCTACTACATCCCTGGTTTCTTGCTAGCCACGATGAGGCACGCAAGCAACGTAGGAGACACATCTTTGCACAAGATCCAAGTACCTAATTGGAGCAAATATATAAACATAAACTCCATTACTCCACTGCCAAATTACGTATTTGAATGCACTAGACAAAAAATCCTGCTTGTCGATTGTAACAATCTGCTAGCCGTTTTGATCCCTGGATGGTAGGTGCGCTGAACTATTGTTCCAAGTCACGGTATGATACAATAGGCTATTTCATAGATTGTTGGATTGTTATAATCTATATGGGTGTAGATAATTACAATCTGCTGATGCATCGTCTGTTTGGTTTCAATCAGCCCTGTACAATCAGCGCTGAGGAGCAGAACTGCAGAAGTCGGGCCGCTATCGAGAGAGGGCAAAAGTTCAAGGCAAACCCCAACGGCCGCTGCAACTTCCCCACCCCCAAGGAGATCGGCGGCAACTACGGTCCTCGGCGTGCTTGGCTCAAGGCGTCGCGGCCATTTCCGCTGCAGCCTCCTCCATGCTCGCTTGTTGCCTGCCAGCCTCAAAACAGAGAAAGGCAGGGCTTCCCACATGCCCGGTGGCGGCGCCCCTCTGGCCCCGTTCCTGGTCGCACGCCTCAAGCGCGCCGCGTCCCTCCGTTGCGGCGAGCAGCTGCACGCGCTCGCCGCCAAGTCGGGCCTGCTCGTCTCCAACTCCTTCGTCCGCAACTCTGTCCTCGCCTTCTACTCCCGGGTCCCGTCCTCCCTTTCCAGCGTCCACCAGCTGTTCGACGAAACACCGCAACCGCTTCGTGACGCCGCCGCGCGCAACACCGTCCTCGCCGCGGTTGCCCGCGCAGGGCACCTCGACCGCGCGGAGCGCCTGCTCGAGGAGATGCCACATGGCCACAGGGACACGGTCTCGTACACCACCGTGGTGACCGCGCTCGCACGCGCCGGACACGCGGGCCGCGCGGTGGCTGTTTTCCGCGGCATGCTCGCCGAGGGTGTTTTTCCTAATGAGGTGACTCTTGCCGGCGCGGTCATGGCGATCGCTCGCTATGGGGTACCGGAGATAGTGGGGATGTCGCATGGGGTTGCTCTGCGGCGGGGGCTGGATGGGTTCATCATTGTTGCCACCAACCTGGTTCATGCCTATGCAGGGGTATCAGAGGTTTGCTCTGCTCGGGCTGTGTTTGATATGATACCGGATAGAAATACGGTCACTTGGAATGCAATGCTCAATGGATGTGTGAAAGCAGGGATGATGGACATGGCCGTGGAGGTGTTCCGGATGATCCCAGAGCGTGATGAGGTATCGTGGTTGACAATGATTTATGGTTATACTCGTGCAGATCTCATATTGGATGCACTGAAGGCATATGGTCATATGGTGGGTGAGCTAGATGCAAACGGCAGCGAAACACTGCTTGTTGATTTGATAAAGGCTTGTGCCCAGCACTCTGCTGTCACAGAAGGCCAGCAGCTTCATACAGTTATTCTGAAGAATGGTTTTGATGCCCATACGTTTGTTCAGGCGACCTTGATCCATTTCTACGGGTGTTGTGATCTTATTGGCCTTGCCCAGATGCAATTCAGATTGTCCAACAAGTCACACATCACATCATGGAATGCTCTTTTGGCTTGTCTACTGAGAAGAAACCTAATGCATGAAGCAAGACAGCTGTTCGATGATATGCCTGAGAGGGACATATTTTCCTGGAGTACTTTGTTATCAGGTTATGTACAGAGTGGATGTTCAGACATAGCTTTGCAACTCTTTTTCTCGATGTTGAATGCTGGTGTTGAACCAAATGAGATCACACTAGCCAGTGCTCTATCAGCAGTCGCAAATTCT
>CM014274.1:18283616-18329139 GCA_004135705.1 Alloteropsis semialata
CCCTGGATTCTCGACTTGTTCTTCTCGTGAATGTTTTACTGTCACTTACTGCACCTGTCCATCATGTTGGAGAAATATGCATGTTCCAGTAGGCTTCTTGCATATGTCCACTGATGAAGGCCTTTGCATATGCATATGTCCGTAAAACACATCAACAAAACAGAAGGAATGCTGCCCAATTCAATGGGTACAGGATACTGTGTGTTTGCATACCTTGCGTGCGAGCTTCTCCAGCTTGTCAACACCATTTTCTGCAGTAAACACAAAATTCAATGGACACAAAATTCTCCAGCTTGAATTCTGGACATCAACCAGGAGCTGCAAGCTGCAGCAGCAACCTGGAGCCTGTAATGTTTGACAAATGATTCACCATCTGATTCAGGATGCTTGACTGTCTCATTGTGATTCTGAGAACATAATGATTCTGAAACTGGTGCTCTGTCCACTGCTCTGATTCTGAAACTGCTGGAACATTGTGATTCTGTGTTGTCCACTGTCCACTTAAGCTAACATTTATTCTTCTGTTTCATTTACACTGTCCACTTAAGCTAACATTTATTCTTCTGTTTCATTTACCTGCCACCGATGAATTGAACTTCTGCCTGCTAGTTTAAAAGCATATATGTCTGGTGTACCTGCTAGTGCCTGAAATTGGATTTTAGCTGTGGGCATGAGTTTGTATTTTAATTGAGGATTGGTTGCTTTTAATCTTTCAATTCATGCAACATGAGAAGCCCTTGTCCATCTTTCAATTCTTTCAATTGTTTTTTTCCTCGCAGGCTGCACCATGGATCTGCCTCGTCCATCTTTGCGGCTGCACCAAACAGTGGACGACGAAGATTGTACCCTTGTTCGTTACTTGATTGCTGAGGATAAGCCAAATTATGAGTTTCTCGATGATGACGAAGACATACACACTCTGGTGTCAACCATGGACGCAGAGAGCTCCTACCACCGCTCAATACATGTGAGACGAGTTGTTCCCAGAGAACATGCTGATGGAGAGGCTAGGATCATACGCCAATACTTTGCTGCCAATCCTATTTACCCCCCTGAAAAGTTTCGTGAAAGGTATAGAACATGGCATTTCACATTATTGTCTTTTCTCCCAATATGTGCATGTTTCTTACATTTCCTATCTTGCAGGTTCCGTATGAGGCGTCACGTGTTCATTCGCATTCTTGATGCAGTTCAGTCTGTGGACAGCTATTTCCAGCAACGTGAGGATTGTACTGGGCTTTTAGGATTGAGTGCTTTGCAGAAGGTGGTAGCCGCAATGCGCATACTTGCGTATGGTTTGCCGTTAGACGCCGTTGATGAGTACGTGCAAATTGGCACGTCAACTGCTCGTGAGGCTCTTAACCATTTCTGCAGTACTGTTATAGCTGCCTTTGGGAAGGAATACCTGCGTTCTCCAACCCCTGCCGATGTGGCTCGTCTACTGCAAGAGGGTGAGAGACGAGGTTTCCCAGGTATGCTTGGTAGCATAGATTGTATGCACTGGACGTGGCGCAACTGCCCTACTGCTTGGAAGGGCATGTTCACTGGACGCGGGAAGCACCCATCAATGATCTTGGAGGCTGTAGCATCTCATGACCTTTGGATATGGCATGCCTACTTTGGGCTTCCAGGCAGCTGCAATGATATCAATGTGTTGCAGAGGTCGCCTATTTTCTCAGCATATGTCCGAGGAGAGTCACCTCCTGTTCACTTCACTGTCAACGGACGGACATATGACATGGGGTACTACCTTGCTGATGGTATATACCCTGATTGGCCTGCATTTGTCAAGAGTGTTCGCCATCCCATGGAGAGAAAGACACAACATTTTGCTGCTGTGCAAGAGGGTGCACGCAAAGATATTGAGAGAGCTTTTGGAGTTCTTCAAGCTAGGTGGGCAGTAATCGGTGGACCGGCTTATGGATGGGACAGGGAGCATCTTTCTGATATTATGACCGCATGTATTATCATGCACAATATGATTGTCGAGGATGAGAAGTCTGAGGCCAGCAATACCAACTTTGAGAACATTGGCGATGAAGTCAATCCATCAAATGGAAATTTATTGGAACGGGAAGCTTTTGTAGCAGCACATCACAAGTTGCGCGACCAAGCTCGGCATATCCAACTTCAGAAGGATCTCATCGAGCACAACTGGATGCGATATGGTTCAATCTAGTTGTAATCTGGTACTGGATGCGATATGTTTAAGATGTATGCTTGTTTTCTGTAAACCTGAATAAACGATTTCAATCTAGTTGTAATCTGGTTTGTAATTTGTATATATGTAAACCTGTTTTGTATCCCTATATATGTAAGTAGCAGTAGCAGTAGCATGCTAGGTAAATGTGAATCTCCATTTTGGATCTGAGAACAATAGATTATACTCTGATGGAAATAGACAACTAGTAGTCATACCTGGAGTTTGGACAATAGAATATACATTGAACAATAGATTATACTCTGATGGAAATAGACAACTAGTATGTTAGCAAGACTAAATGAACTGGCGCACAAAACAAGATGATAACATGGGATGCAGCTATCAGCAGAGTTCAGAGTTCTAACCTTGGCTTCGGTACAGGATTCAGAGTCTAATAGTTGCACCAGCAAATTAGAATGCCCCAGAGAGAGCTGATTAACTCCAGCATCTAAGGTTTCTGGCAAATTAGAGTGTCCATCCAGAATTGCACATTTGACCTCTTGGGCATACTCACAGCTGTATGCACCATTGTCTTCAGTCTCGGTAGCATTGGCATACAAATCAGGATTCCACTGCTGCGCAGGCAAAGTTAATTTATATTCTGTTCGGATATCTACCTGGAGTTTTTTTTTAATTTTATGACCATCAGATCAACGACCAACTGAGGAGAGGTTCACATTTCTGTTGTAATGTAGGAGAGGTTCACATTTCTTCTACGCTAGATCCCAATCATAATGAACAGTAAAGAACTGAAGAGGGGCAGCAATTCTGGTGATGGCGAGGTGCATTCTGTAACTTACCCTTCTCCAACACAAATGTATGAGTAATGGTAGGCACTTCCAGCAGAGGGGCAGCAATTCTTTTCCTGAGTAATGCATATTTAGCAAGTTCGCCAATACAACCTCAGTAACAATAAGCATCCAAGTAACAAAAAGACAGCTTCCAACAGGCTTCCAACAGACTGTCCAGATGGAGTCAGAATTAACCTGGTTTTGTATTATATATGCAGACTGATCAGCACAATCCAACAGACTGATCAGCACAATCCACCCAACCAAAATCATATATGCAGAAAATATTAGGAGATCATATACACAACAAAGTATGCAGCACCATAAGTAGCACCAACAGATCCATTTTTCCATGTTTCAAGACCTCACAGCTTAGCTTCAGAACTCAAAATTTCAAGTCACAAGCAAGGATTACACAGGACTAACAATCCATCAGTTATTACACAGGACTAACAATCCATCAGTTATTACATAATTTTTACTAAACTATCGAGACATCAACTTCCTCACTGACTTGGCCCATGGCGTCGAGACATCAACTTCTGAATAATATCTTCTTGTAGCGCTTGATAGTACATGCGTTGCATGGGTAGACATTGATCAAGGTTAATGGCCAAAATGCGCTCGTCCTCTTCCTTCTCTTTCTTTTCAGCCTCCAGTTGAAGCCGTTGCTTATCCATAGCCAACCTTTCCCTCTCTATGTCCAGCATCATCTTGCGGTGCTCACGAGCTTCCTCTACCTTCACTTTCTCTAGAGTAACAATTTCATCGAGCCGGGCCTTTCGCTCACCCTCAGTTTCCTTGAACAACTCGATCTTCTGAACAGATAGGTCATGCATCTTGGACACGTACTCAGAGGACGCTAAAGCAGCTTTCTTCTTAGCCCCTTTTGCTGCATCCCTCCCCATGGGACGTTTTCCTGACGAGCTAGCTGGTGAGGAATCATCGGGATCAAGATCCAATATGTTGCGCTCTCCACTAGTGAGGACGTTTTCCCTGGAAGCACTGTTTTGAGGGGTATCCATTTTCCTTTTGAGCTCCATCCATTTGGGCTCATCCTTCAGGATTTGCCAGCAGTGCATGAGGGTGAAATTGTGCTTCTCCACACTAGCAAAATCAGCCGCAGCAGCCACTGACTTATCTGCATCTGACATGCCACTAGGATTGGAGCGGATCATCTCAGCCATGTATCCAGAGAACTTGCTTACCTCAGCTTTGATGTGATCCCAACGACTCATAATGGATTTTTGGGTCCTCTGTGGATAGCTGCCACATTTGGCGTTGTACCTGCTGAGGACACGAACCCAAAAGGCTTCCTTCCTCTGGCCGGTGTTGACAACAGGATCGCAGCTAATTTCCAGCCACGATTTGCAGAGCACGTTGTCTTCATACGCTGAGAAGTTGGTCTGCTTGTTCCTTGTTGCCCCCACCTTGGAAGCGGAACCGCTCATGGAAGATTCAGAAACTCCTCCACTACCAACAACCGGTGCTGCATCGTTGAGATCGAAAAAGAAATCATCCATCCTATATTGTTCCAAAAAAAATGAAGTCAACATATATAGCATGGCAATAGTAATCAGTTTGCTGACGAAGGATGAAAAAAATGAAGTCAACATATATAACATGGCAATAGTAATCATCCATCCTAAGTGAAAAGGTGGGAAAATCAGTATTCCACCATTTCGCCCTCGACCTGAGCCTTTAGCTACTTTGGCAAGATTTAGCGGTGGTACAAAATCTAACAGATTTACAAAATCTAACAAATGACTGCAATACACATCTACTGTCCAAACCTAAGTGAGTTTCTGAAGTACATGTCAACTCTATACTACTCTACTAGATTCAGTCTCTATCACTCACAGCAAGCCCTTTCCCTTTTCAATAACTAGCAATCTTGCACACTCGAAAAAAATATTTAACCATATTCTCATTGTTTTTGGTTACTTCTGCAAAACACAGGCAAAACATTTCTTCAAACTGACGGAGATATCTTAGAAACAATATCCAGTTCATTTAGAGATGATGGTTCAACAGCTTTGGCTGCTGTTCTAATTGGCAAGCGTCTATATGTCGCAAATGTTGGTGATTCACGTGCTGTTGCTTCAAAAGCCGGCAAAGGTAAAGTGCCAGCGAGAAAGAAAAGACCAAAACATACAGCATCCACTTTTCTCATATTTGAAAAATACTATTCCTTTTGTCATTATATTTGTTTTACTATTTTCTGTACATTATACCTGTAATCAATTGAACCAATACTCTGCTGAGCTGCAGTGATCAAAGGGAGTAGCTCTTATTTCTAACTGCATAATTATTGAATATAAACCATGCTGAACTAATATTATCAACGCACCGCTACTTCATTATGTTTCCAATTTGCCCCGTTTTTTGCCAAATGTTGCCATTTTGCCTTGATAAGCTTCAATAACTAGCAATCTTGCACACTCGAAAAAAATGAAGTCAGCATATCTCTACATCATTTCAGTATCTCGCATGACACCAAACGACGACAGGGCAACCTTGGTAACAACACAGGCAAGTTCAAGGACAAAAATGGCTCATCAACACAGCAAAATTTATCACCAGGACAACTACAATCAACAGAAACAACATCTCTACTGGGTCGATGATTTGCAATGAATCTAGATCTGATGATTTGCAGTAGATCAGGAAAAATACTCACTCTGGAGGCGATTGGGTCGATCCAGTGCTCTCCAGGGACGCCGCCGTGGTTGGTGCTGCTTGTTCGCCGTGGCAGTGCTGGCGGAGGGGGGCGGGAGGTGCGGCGGCCGCTCCTTGTTCCTCGTGGCAGTGCTTCGCGTGGGACGGCGCCGCGGCGGGCGCGGGCGCGGAGCGGATGTACGGGGCGGTGCCGCCGTCGCAGCCTGTTCGACGCCGCGGGGGACCCGTTCCTGGCGGCGCCGGCCGGGGTGGTCGACGACGCGGCGGCGGCGGGGGCAGGCCGTGACTGGAGCGGCACGGCAAGGCCCCCCAGCGGCGCTCAACCTGCGCGGGTGGTGGGGGAGGTGGCGACGGTGGGAGGGAGGCAGCCACGGCAAGAGGGTGGTGGAGGCGGCGACGGGAGAAGGGGAGATTTGCCGGACGACGAGAACACCCCGAAATTTGGGGGAGGGAGCAGCGGGCCTGGACAATCGAGGACGGGATACCGGGTAGCGCTGCAGGCGATTTTTTTGGGAAAACCCGGGAAAGTACCGGTTCAGGGCGGTTTAGAGGAGGTCGCTGCAAATAGTCTAAGTTATTCCGTGTCCATCTCCGCAAGGAGGCCCAAGATTCGGGTTAAATCATTACGCTTCGAAAGAGAAATACCATCACCATGCGTGGATGCTAGATCGTGGTGGGATGCTTTTACCATTTCAGGTATGTTCAAAGCCAGACTGAGCATCCCTCCCTCGCTTCTAGCTAGTGTGTCTTGTCGCATGTTTGTTAGGTTTCTTTTTAGGTTGTTATTTTTCTGTTTTGTAAGTTCGATATTCTTTTTTCTTTTAACGAAATATGTGCTAAGCGTGTTCTTAAAAAGACAGTCTGAGAAATGTTCTTTGACATCCGCAGTTAGGGCCAGATGATATACATGCAATTATGATGCAAGTCATACATGCTTTGGTCATTGGAACGACCCGAAAACTTGTTAGAAGTGAATTACGATGGCATTCTACATCATTAATTTAGGAGAAGAAATGAACTAGAATGGTATGCAACTTTAATTAATCAGCTGACCAAAAATCACCATTGAGTATCCATACACGCAAACAAACATCTGCTGCCTACATCCTTGGTTTCCTGCTAGCCACGATGAGGCACGAAAGCAACGTAGGAGAGACATCTTTGCACAAGATCCAAGTACCTAATTGGAGCAAATATATAAACATAAACTCCATTACTCCACTGCCAATGCAAATAACGTATTTGAATGCACTAGACAAAAAACCCAGCTTGTCGATTGTAACAATCTGCTAGCTGTTTTGATCCCTGGATCGTAGGTGAGCTGAACTATTGTTCCAAGTCACGGTATGATACAATAGGCTATTTCATAGATTGTTGGATTTTATAATCTACTAGTGAAGTTGCACGTGCCACAGGCACGTTTTAAAAAATTCTAATATAAAATACTTTTATATAGCAAAGGATCACACACTTGTAACCAGCGAAATTAATGTACAAATGATTGTTTGTTGTTTGGTAGCTTAAATCTTGCACGCAGCGTTGTTATTTTGAAAGAAGATGGTGAGTTGCGCACCTGTTTGAAAACAAAACTAACAACGAATTTTATATTTATAGAAGAAAGACCTGCGTGCACAAAAAACGACTTCCTGCAGATTAGTTTCACCCGACCCAACCTTTTTATCTCATTCAATGGTCATCCGCATCAAAGTCGTTTCATCAACGTGTCTTGCGGTTGGAGGTCAACCAAACAAAAAAAAAACGTATCAACGTAAAAAAAAATTGATGTGCTTATCTAAACATTAAACTTAGGATTAATTTAATTAGACAAGTGTCCAAATGAAGCTCACTGAAACATGATCAGTTTCATCTCTAAAATGTAGCTGAACATAATCATCATCACGCAAAACTTGCATCTTGGAACGTAGCTGAACATAATCATCTGGGACAAGATGAGAATATTGTGCTCGGCATATAGGGCACGATGGGTTTCCCCTGAACCATTCTGTGATGCGGTCTGCATGGAAACCATGATTACAACTGCGATTCAGTTGTAACTATGGACACAGACGACGGTTGCTCAGATTCCAGCGTACCAATCTCTTCCTGGATCAACGAAAATAGAACCACTTATCTAAACACTACTCCAAAAAGATACTATAATACTAATTGTACTATAATACTACATTTACTACATAAGATTTAGAGATAGAGAATTTATTTCGAGGCATAAGATTTCGAGGCATTCTACCTTTTTAGATACTGACGCCATGTCGACAGTAGAAGGTATTTCATCTGCAGTTTCAGTTGTAACCATGGACACAGACGACGGTTGCTCAGATTCCAGCGTACCCATCTCTTCCTGGATCAACGAAAATAGAACTACTTATAGAAACACTTCTCCAGAAAGATGCTATAATAGTAATTGTACTATAATACTACATTATACTACATAAGATTTAGAGCAATTAGTTACCAGAAAATTCAGATTCAGATCCAGAAAATACCTGTTTTGTTGACATTTCGGCACTTGCAATGTTTTCCGGGCTGGACGGAATGGAGTCCGCGTTTGATCTTGCAGATCAGTTTTCACCGTAACCATCTGTCTGTGGACACCAAATAAAAATAATTATATACATGAGATTGTATATAGTAGATAACACGAATACCAGGTTTCGTGCTCCAAATTTTGAAGGCTACACCAAATAGAACAGGTACTGACTGCCAAGGTTTCGTGCTCCAAATTTTGAAGGCTACACCAATCCGCGAGTCTACATATCTGAAGACAGTCGTCTACATATATATATATATATATATATGAATGCAGCCATGGCTTTAAAAGGAAGGTTTGACAATAATGGCAGTGGTCATAGATACGAAGGCAGTCTTGGCTATAAAAGGAATGTTTAATAAAAATGGCAGATGCAGTTTTAATAGGGAATATATATTAAATAAAGGCCGAGATTAAGGACGTGAAAGTGGTAAGTTTTGTAACGTACCAGTATAGAAACATATAGTAGCTCATAAAGTAACCTTTTTATTTGTAGCAAGACAGGAGTACTTGTTAGGAAAATTAGAAAAGTCTTTTAGCCGAGAGAATTTGTTGGCATTCTCAATTAAAATCAAAATAGCATTTTTTCAAGTAGCAAACGATTTAGGAATATTCTATAAATTAGGAAAGTAAAAGTAAAGGATTATTACATACATATAATTGGAATGTAATTATATTCAAACGTGAACCGTGACATAAAGTCTCGATACATTGAGATTTGATTGCAGATAAAATGAGATTTGATTCAAGATAAAATATCACGCACTGCCAATAATAAGAGTTTTTTCCTAGGTAGCATTTCTAATTAAATGTGAAATGACACATTAAGTTTCCATTGTAACTGTAACCAATACTTTTAGCCGAGATAATTTGTTGGCATATAGCAGTTTTTTTAATTTTGAAATTGTTTGACACAAAAAAGGCAGGCAATTGAAAGATGAAAGAAAAAGGAAAGAAATAACGGGCCTGATGGAGTTCAGGTGTGATGGAGTTTTGGCGTGCGGTATTTTTACATTTTGAAATCGTTTGACACCAAAAAAGGCAGGCAATTTGGACCGGGATTGCAATTGGGGCGGGATTACACATGGGCGGGTAAATCAGAGTTTGGTGACAAAAAATTTAAACTTTTGGCCGCAGCTATTTTGCAACTATCAAAATTTCCCTCTCCCCTCCCCTCCCTTCCCTCCTTCGTCAAACTTTTTGGCCTGCCTTGTGGGCCCATCTAAGGAAGCTGTGAGGGGTAAGGCTGGGTAGGCTTTAGGTGAGAATTGTTTTAAAATGTTATTCTCTTTATAGTATAGATAGATATGGGTGTAGATATAATTACAACGTGCTGATGCATCGTCTGTTTGGTTTCAACAGATTGTATGCCCTGTACAATCTCCGCTGGAGGAGAACTACAGAAGTCGGGCCGCTATCGAGAGAGGGCAAGCAAACCGCAACGGCCGCTGCAACTTCCCCACCCCCAAGGAGATCGGCGGCAACTACGGTCCTCCTCGGTGTGCTTGGCTCAAGGCGTCGCGGCCATTTCCGCTGCAGCCTCCTCCATGCTCGCTTGTTGCCTGCCAGCCTCAAAACAGAGAAAGGCAGGGCTTCCCACATGCCCGGTGGCGGCGCCCCTCTGGCCCCGTTCCTGGTCGCACGCCTCAAGCGCGCCGCGTCCCTCCGTTGCGGCGAGCAGCTGCACGCGCTCGCCGCCAAGTCGGGCCTGCTCGTCGCCAACTCCTTCGTCCGCAACTCTGTCCTCGCCTTCTACTCCCGGATCCCGTCCTCCCTTGCCAGCGTCCACCAGCTGTTCGACGAAACACCCCAACCGCTTCGTGACGCTGCCGCGCGCAACACCGTCCTCGCCGCGGTTGCCCGCGCAGGGCACCTGGACCGCGCGGAGCGCCTGCTCGAGGAGATGCCACATGGCCACAGGGACACGGTCTCGTACACCACCGTGGTGACCGCGCTCGCACGCGCCGGACACGCGGGCCGCGCGGTGGCTGTTTTCCGCGGCATGCTCGCCGAGGGTGTTCTTCCTAATGAGGTGACTCTCGCCGGCGCGGTCATGGCGATCGCTCGCTATGGGGCACCGGAGATAGTGGGGATGTCGCATGGGGTTGCTCTGCGGCGGGGGCTGGATGGGTTCGTCATTGTTGCCACCAACCTGGTTCATGCCTATGCAGGGGTATCAGAGGTTTGCTCTGCTCGGGCTGTGTTTGATATGATACCGGATAGAAATACGGTCACTTGGAATGCAATGCTCAATGGATGTGTGAAAGCAGGGATGATGGACATGGCCGTGGAGGTGTTCCGGATGATCCCAGAGCGTGATGAGGTATCGTGGTTGACAATGATTTATGGTTATACTCGCACAGATCTCATATTGGATGCACTGAAGGCATATGTTCATATGGTGGGTGAGCTAGATGCAAACGGCAGCGAAACACTGCTTGTTGATTTGATAAAGGCTTGTGCCCAGCACTCTGCTGTCACAGAAGGCCAGCAGCTTCATACAGTTATTCTGAAGAATGGTTTTGATGCCCATACGTTTGTTCAGGCCACCTTGATCCATTTCTATGGGTGTTGTGATCTTATTGGCCTTGCCCAGATGCAATTCAGATTGTGCGACAAGTCACACATCGCATCATGGAATGCTCTCTTGTCTTGTCTACTGAGAAGAAACCTAGTGCATGAAGCAAGACAGCTGTTCGATGATATGCCTGAGAGGGACATCATTTCCTGGAGTACTTTGTTATCAGGTTATGCACAGAGTGGATGTTCAGACATGGCTTTGCAACTCTTTTTCTCGATGTTGAATGCTGGTGTTGAACCAAATGAGATCACACTAGCGAGTGCTCTATCAGCAGTTGCAAATTCTGGCACATTGGACCAAGGTAGATGGATTCATGACTATATAATCAATAGATCAATTTCGCTTAGTGACAACCTGAGTGCGGCTCTGATTGATATGTACGCTAAGTGTGGCAGTGTTGCTGATGCAGTGCAGTTATTCAATCATGCTAGTGATGGGTTCTCTTCAGTTTCTCCATGGAATTCTATGATCTGTAGTTTAGCTATTCATGGTTATGCTCACCTGGCACTTGACCTGTTTTCACAATTACAGAGAACTGATATTAAACCTAACTCAATTTCATACATTGGTGTTTTAAATGCATGCTGTCATACTGGGATGGTAGCCGAAGGAAGACGTCATTTTGAGTCCATGAGGAGAGAATATGGAATCCAACCGACAATTAAGCACTATGGTTGCATGGTTGATCTTCTTGGCCGAGCGGGTTACTTGGAAGAGGCTGAACAACTTATGACAATGATGCCCATGAAAGCAGATGTGGTAATTTGGGGCAGTATTCTTTCAGCAGCAAGGGCACAAGGAAATGTGGCGTTAGGAGAGAAAGCTGCCGAAGAATTGGCAAATCTCAACCAAACCCATGGTGCATCCAAAGTAGCCTTGTCTAACATCTATGCCGACGCTGGTCGTTGGGCCAATGTTTCAGTTGTCAGGAAGGAACTCCAGGGTGAAAATCTTGAGAGACTATCCGGAAGTAGTGGCATTGTATAGTAACAAGATAATAAAGCATTTCTACAATTAGCTTTAATGGTTAACTTCAGATGACAATTTTGAGTAACTATCAAGAAGTAGCGGGGGTGTTTCGTCGAACAGCTGGTGGACATTGGCAAGGGAGGACATGATACAGTAGTAGAAGGAGAGGATGGAGTTGCAGATGAAGTAGTTGGAGGCAAGTAGGCCTGACTTGGTGGCGAGCGCATCTAGCTGCTTGCTGCAGCGGAGGCACACAGCCCCTTTGAGGTATGCGACCAGGAATGGTCAAGAGGGGCAGTCGATATACTGTTAGCCTTGTGGGATGAGATCTCACCACTGTTTGCCTGTAGGAGTGCCTTCTGAACTTGGGAGTTATACACAATGAGGACCTCTTGGAGGGCTGTGAGGTTGACAAAGGACATGAGGACTTGACACAGCTGGGGTCGGGTGGAGACCAGCCTAAGGCAATACCCATAGCAGCCAGAATCATGACAGGCTCATGGAAAAATTGGAGCTAGAGTATTCCTTTGCGTATCAGAGTTCTTAAATCACCAGCAAAGTCATGCTTGTGTCATTTTACTAAGCCATAATAATATTTTAGTATAACACTAAGTAGTAAATTTGAGGTGGTAGAGGCCTACTATTTTTTTTTTATGTGCTAGGACATTTCCATATAAACAGTTGACTAATTTTAGTATATTAGTGATTCCTGAGACAAGCATAGAAAGCTTTACATTTTCTAGAGAACTGGAACCATAGAATAATAATTAAATGAGTATACATTTTCATTGTTTTAGGCAAGAGGTGTGAAAAGTGTATGCAGCATGCAATGGATATTGGAAATGGTAGGGGTCGGTGTATTTCTTGCCTTTCTATAAGTATAAACAACAATATTCTCCTTGTCAATGGCGTACAAGAGTGATTTGATTCTGTCTTTCATAGGCGAGTATAGCACTTGTTTGATTTTGCGCAGCCTGTTTTGCTTGGCTTTCTTATGTACCTCCATGACATTGTTAGAACTAATGCTTTAGTTATCAATGCTGCATATTTTAGCTGTTATGTACTGCTTAATAAGTAATTCTAGCATGCACGTACTTGTCATGTTTTGTGATGTTACATTTCTGCCACTTACGTTCCAAAAAATTGAACTTCGTTGGGGTAATGCTAATTTTAACAAGTTTTGTTTATGATGATGTTTACAAGATAAACCTTTCTGGGTCCAATCCGAATGTCCTCAATAAGTTGGTATAGATTGGTCACCTGGAAAATCCACATTTCAGTTTGCTGTGAGATTTACTCAGTTCAATTTGCCATGAGTAAGTGCTGGGGATGTTTTCCTGCACATGTTAGATTTGCTCACAACAATGACTCCAGCCCCTTCCGCATTCTTGAGGCCGTGCGCGCTGTGTGATTGCCTCTGGGCTCTGGCCATATTGGATAAAAAAAGTTGGCATGATTGTTGCAGCATCTCATTGGTGTGCCGTCATTTGAAAGATAGATTTGCTGGTTTGGTGGTCGAGTAACCTTCGTGTGGGTATCATCCTTTTTTTTTTCTTGAAAGTTGGGTATCAGCCATTTGATGGCTCCATTTGTCAGTCATGTTGTATATACATGAATCATGGTGCTATTCTCATGTTCTGAGTCTGGGTGCAATTCTTATCCTGAGATTCCTATTGTACTCCTGAAAACATCCCGTGGTATCAATTGTTCTCCATTTGTCAGTCATGTTGTATATCCGTATATGCATGAATCATGATGCTGTTCTCATGTTCTGAGTCTGGGTGCAATGCTTATCCTGAGATTCCAATTGTACTCCTGAAAACATGCTGTGGTATATTGTAGGTTCGCAAACTGTTTCCTAGTGTGGCAGAATAGTTTTGTTTTGAGTGCCGGAGTGCCTGATGCCAAGGCCAACTGGTGAATAGTTTTGTGGTTAGAGTGCTACAGCGGCTGATGACGAACTGGTGAATTAAGCTTACAATTGTTCTTATGCCAGCGAGAGTTCATTATGGTCACAGCTGCGGTAGCTCTGAAAGAGAAGTTATTCCCCGTCTATCTCCCGATGAGGGCCCAGAGATTCGGATGAGACCATTGCGCTTCGAAAGAGAAATAGCATTGCCACAGATGACTGATGGGCCATGGTCTTGGATGCTCGTAAAAAGAGTGGTGGGATGCTTTATCATTTCTGGCAACGACAGGCCTGATCGTCTTCCTGCGCTGCAAAACGAAAGAAACAAAAGGAAATTCAAAAGACTTACCCTGTGAAATCACCTGTGAGGCGTTTTTTTTTCCGGCTCGTTTTGCTGTTTTTGATATTGAATTCCGGACTAGACATGTCACGTTTTTTTTTTTCAAACAGACGACCGTAAACTCAGTCTCTGTTACCAACCCTGGCACGTGCATGGCCTTCAGTCGTTCACCGACGAATTCTTCACCGACTGCCGAATAGAAATGGACCCGGGCGAGTCAGCTAAGGCTGTGTTTAGATTGAGGCTGAAAAATTTTGCAGGGTATTAAATGCATCTTTGACCACTAATTAGGGGTATTAAATAATGTCAGTTTACAAAACTACCTCCACAACCTCTAGTAAATTTCCGAGACGAATCTAATGAGGCCTTTGACCGCATGATTAGAGGATAATTAGAAGATGGTTACTGTAGCATCACTGTAGCAAATCATGGATTAATTAGGCTCATTAGATTCGTCTCGGAAAGTTACGCTCATCCGTGGCTGGGTTTTGCAAATAGACTTCATTTAGTACTCCATGCAAAAAAGATTCCCTTTTGCAAAATTTTTCAGGGAGGAACTAAACACGGCCTAAGTCAACGTGCTTGGCAAATGGCAACTCGAACCAGCGCACCATGCGAGCGCGACCCATCTGCGCGGCTGCGGCCTGCGAGCGTGGCGCGTTCGCACCGTCGCACCGCAACCCCGGCCTGCGGAGTCTGGAGGGCCGAACCCGCCGTGTTCCCCATTTCCCTCACCGCCGAGATTCGCAGCCCACCAGTGCTAAAAAAGAGGTAGGGTTTCCGATTCCTTCTGCGGTTCAGTGCCCAACCCCGCGTGCAGCCTAGGCGAACCCCTCCGCTCGGCACCTTCCCCCGCAGCTCTCTCTGCCTCTCTCCCCGCGCCCCCGCCTCGACCGCCGCCGCCATGGGGAGGGGAAAGTTCAAGGGGAAGCCCACCGGCCGCCGCAACTTCTCCACGCCCGAGGAGATCGGTAACGACGCGTCGCCCGCCGCCGCCCCCTCCCTCCTCTCCGTCTGGTCGGTTTGTGTCTAGAATTCGTTTGATTTCATGGCTGGTGCTTGCCACGGGGTTTGCCTCCGAGCCGTGGCGACTGCTTGATCTGATGTTTCCGGCGCGTGGTGGTTCTGACTGGGTTTGCGTGGTCTAGCAGAATTCGAACCCTTCGGGTAGCTTGTTGCGAGTAGAGATTCCTGGCTTCCTGCTTGTAGCCGCCGCCGCCGCGGGGATGGGATTTGATGCTGTCTCGGGTCCTTGAAGGAACGGAGATTCACTGATCTAGTTATTCGATTTAGAAGCTCAGTCAACTGTTTGCACGTTCTGTATGTTTCGAGCACATAATTGTTTTTCAAAGGTGTAGTTGCTTTATTCATCCAATATGCAGTAACATGATGCTATTCTGCTATTGATTTGCTCGCACCTTTTATTTTTGCCTTCACTGTCAGAATCTTCACATAAAAGGGTTTCTGTGAAGTTTAAACGCAGTGAGAAATCAATTAGCACACTGTATCTCGCCTCAGATAAAGCTCTTTAGAGGTTTGATACAGAAAATAAAATGCTACAATAAACCTCTTTCCATATGTTTACTTGAGCATATGGATGGCCACTTCCTGTCGATATCCAACTAACAGCATTTTGAACTTATTTCTGATAACCATTTTTCCTACAAATAATTGCAGCTGCGGGCACTTCAGGGCGCCCACGCACCTTTAAGAAGGTCAGTACAACTCATTTGATTAAATTTTCCACACAATGAGTATTACTTTTATTCCCTCTGACCCTTCTTGCACTTGTATGAGTCAAATGGATTTGTTCCATCACTTGTTTTGGTGTTAAACACAGTTACCTCCATGCATGTTTCTGGTAGATCACTTTGTAGAGTGGGTACAGTGGTTTGATAATTTTGTGGAGTAGTGTTTGCTGTGGTAATGTGGAACATTTGTGACATGCCCAGACTTAAATTGAGTTTTTGGCAATTATATTGTTCCAGAAGCTTTAGCTATTCTTTGTTGTTGAGTTGTTTTTATAATTCTGATGATGCTGTATTACAACTTAGCTGGTGCATTTGCACAATCTAATCCATGTGTAAATATAAAAGCCACCATCAGAATTGGTTCCTGTTAATTATTTATTAAGTTGCTGGATGTGCCAATAACTCTGAAGATCCAAGATCTACATCGATAAACATTTGTTAAAGCTGTATGACTGACATCAATATCACCACAAAAGTTTCCTCAGTAGGCATACTGCTAATTGAAAAAACCCATTTACTTGGACAATACCGAGCCACAAATTTGATTGTGCAGCTATTATGTTCTTGTTGTAACACTTGAGTTGCATTGAAAATCAAATAGAAGGAGGAAGAGGAAGAGGAGGAAGTGGAAGAAATAGAAGAATCTGAGGAGGAAGAATCTGAAGACGAATCTGATGACAAGCCTGTAAGGACTTCTCAATCCTGCTAGTTTATACTCATGTGCATATTTCATTCGTAATGATGCTACATGCTATTTGATATTTCCAGAAACATAAAGGCACTGAAGGTATTATTCAGATTGAAAATCCAAACTTGGTGAAAGCAAAGAACATAAAGGCCAAGGAAGTTGATGTAAGTTGGTGACTACTGGATCTGCTTTGTTTTTTCTAATACTCATATGGTGATGATAGTATCATAAGTTGCTGGTTTTTTCTTCCCTCTGTTATCTAGCTGTCTATGAAATTCATTATTATACCACGTGATGTTGTAGATTTGACTTCAACAATTATTTTACCATGTCTAGCTAATTGCTGCAGTTAGTTGTTTTCTGCCTTACATAGCCATACTCAGTTACTTGAATCCTTTTGTCTATATGGCCATCTAACCAAGGTTGCATTGTGCAGCTTGGAAAGACAACTGAACTCTCAAGGCGCGAAAGGTGACTGTTATATTTGTGCTGAATGAGGATTTTTTTGCTTATTTTTGATTTAAGACAATAAGTTCATGTTTTGATACTTATTGTCCACTCTTCGCGCTATATCCATTTCTTCGTATTATCCTTTGGCATGAGGAGAACTGCTGACTAAAGCCTGTGGATAGCACAGAAATAATATATGGAACAAATCAGTAGATAGTGTTACAGGATTTTTTTTTTGAAAATGTACAGCGGGGGAGGCCCCCACTGTGTTAATTAATATATATATTAATAAGAGAAAGTAAATGGAACTGTACAAGAGGGCAACAAAAGGGGTATCTAAGATACCCTAAAAGGGAAAAAAGAACTTCACAAAAAAAATGGAACTGTTACAGGATTACCATGTTTGTTTTGTAGAGAGGAGCTTGAGAAACAAAAAGCTCATGAACGTTACATGAAGCTCCAGGAGCAAGGAAAAACAGAACAAGCACGGAAAGATTTGGGTGAGAACTTGTGTTTTTTCCCCTTGGTTGTACTCAAGTATTTCTATCATATATAAGACCGGAACCTGTAATATTGGCCTGCTTCTGGAAATATCATGACAATATTCAGTTTATTTTAAAATATAGTACAATGAGTATCCAGCTAGTGCAGTCATGCAATGATCTTACCTTCTCTTATTTTCAGCACAGGATATTAGATCTGACTTAGTTTTAACTTGTAAGCATTCCAAGTCTGTCTTATAAAATTGAGTGGTTTTATGGTTCCATATCATCCACCGAAAATTGAACTTATATGAACTAATATAGTTGCCTCTCGTATGTTCTTCACTTCTAGAATATGATACCTTTTCTTACACCTAACATCCAAGAAGCTGAGATGCGTTCCTGCCAGTTAATGTTGGTTTAGCTTATATAAAATAATCTAAGATGTGTGGAATCTCATCAATTGTTATTATCACCTGTGAGCTTGTGTCAGTACACTGCCCCTGAACTTCAAACAGTGATAACTCTTATAATTCTGTGAATGCAGAACGTCTTGCGTTGATAAGACAACAAAGGGCTGATGCTGCAAAGAAACGTGAAGAAGAGAAGGCTGGTACGTATATTGCTATTTGTATCTCTTCATGATCCCAAGTTTTCTTCTTTCCTGACTCATTTAATCACAAAAATAGCATGTTTTTAAGTTTTTAATGGATATTTATGTTACTTTCTATAATGACATTTATCCCCAAAAAATATTATTTCAATGCCTTTGTTTTATACACTGTATTTAGAACTGACATGCATTTGGCATGTGTTTCATCTGTCTTGAGCTAAACAAATGCTTGTTTTCTCCGTTTGCCTAACACAGAAATTTGTCATTTCGTTAGTTGATTATGTGTTCACTGAATTTTTATTTATCTATCGCAGCCAAGGAGCAGAGGAAGTCCGAAGCGCGCAAGTAACTGCAATAATTATGGACCGCGAAGACATGAGCTGTGTTGATTGGATATTTAATTCTAATACATCTGTTATCTTTTAAACTCGGTCTCTATCCTATATTCCCATAAAATATGTATTTACAGCAGCAACGTAGTCTTGTGGTCGTGGCATGCTGTAAACTTGAGCTTGGCAAAATTGAAATGTAGTAAGATCAGCTTGTGCGAAGTTTGCCTTTTTTTTTCCTTCTTCTGACAACTCGATGCTGATAAAACCTGTACTTCAGGTTGCTAGAGCTAATCTGTTTGTTAGATGACCCTTCCACCCTCTGCTATCTAGTGACCCAAAGGTTTATAGATTAAAATTAGTTCTGCCGTGTATTTAGACGACGTCATATGCCTGATCTTGATCTAGGCTTTTGTTTCGAAGTTTGTGCGATGAAACCAAAACAAAGCACGTCTGCGTTTGCTCCATGACATGAGCATGGGGCAGCGTAGGGTCACCAGTTCACCACCCCTGCTCTTACGGCACCTGACGCGTTTGGCGGCGGCTCGCCGTCGCATCCGCCATACTCACACACACCATCGGCGCAGGCGTCCGGCGCTTGGCAGAACGGTGGACCTGGAGGAGAGGTCACCAAGTTCTCGCCCCTCGATACACGCGCCATTCGTGAATGGAGCTTGAGCTAGAAGTACGACGCAAGGAGACGGGAAAGTTCCCGGGCTGGGCTAAATCCAAATGCAGTTTTGCGACTGACGAGTGTTTCGGCCCCGGCGTGCAAATCCTCCACGTGGTGGGCGGGATGAGATCGGGAAATCCCGGGCTGGGCTAAATCCAAATGCAGTTTTGCGACTGACGAGTGTTTCGGCCCCGGCGTGCAAATCCTCCACGTGGTGGGCGTGATGAGATCGGTCAACAGAGCACGCCAATCCACGGCCTCCGAAACGAAGCCTACATGAAAAGGCTAACCCATGTCACTAACCCTGGTCGGTCCCTGATTCAGCAGGCATGTTAAGAGTTTCCGCGGTTAATAAACCCATTCTTCGTGAAGAACCAGAAGTTACCCCATGATATGGGCCGTTGGCACTTGGCACTAGGCAACTCATGGCTGGTTAGCTCGCTCGACTCGGCTCATTAGTAGCCCAGCTCGGCTCGGCTCGTTAGAAAATCTCCACGAGCCGAGCTTTGTTTACAGCTCGTTATAATAACGAGCCGGCTCGAGCAGGCTCGTGAGTGGCTCACGAGCCAAACGAGCCAGCCCAAGCAGTGAACCTGTAGCAGTCCAATAGACACAGTTATAGCGGCCCATCAGATTGACGAGTCCAACAAGCCTACTAAGCCCAACAAAAACCCTAGGACACCCACGCCTAAAGCCGCAGCCACGCACGCCCTTCCCTTTCTATCCTTTCGTCGGCGAGGACGCTGGTTTCTCGCGCCGCCACAGGCCGAAGCCACTGCAGGCACACACGCCGCCCCACCTGTTCCCCGGCTACTACCCTGCTTCTCCACTCTCGTTCTCTTGCTGCTGCTACCCTCTCATGAAGGCACAACACTCGTGCAGCAGGTCCTCCTCCCATGGGGGCTCGGCTTGCTTCACCTTGCTACTGCGCCACCAGGCCCAAGCCTGAGGAGCTAGAGGCGCCAAGCGCGAAGCTGCGGAGGTTGCTAAAGACCACGACCTCAATTTCGTGGTTTAATTTGTTTGGATTATTTTTTTTTTCCAATTGATGTGTCGTCTGATTTAGTGATTCTATTGATTTGTGATTTGCTTGCATTCAATTTGCGACCAGTTGGTGTTCCTCGTCAGCTATTGGCCTATCACAGTCCGATTTGTGTTTGATTATGGCTCAATTTTGTTAGTGCGGTTTGTAATTGTGCAATCTTACTCTGTTTGGAATTTGTTTTGGTACTTATTGACTAATTTGAGCTCCGACTCCATCGGCCATGTTCTTTTGGTGCTCCCTGACTCAGTATTATCGAGCCAGCTCGAGCTGGCAAACGAGCCGAGCCAAGCTGGATCCATAGCTCGCTATTTTAATGAGCCGAGCCGAGCTAGCTCGCTAGCTTAACGAGCCGGCTCGAGCTGAGCCGAGCCGAGCCGAGCCGAGCCGAGCCGGCACCTCTGGTCCCCTATGTAGATCCAAGTATGGTCAGACAACAAAGGGTAAAACACACAGCCCCACTACCATACAAAAAGATATGAACTCACAATCTCACCCTGTCAATGCTTGAGTGACAAAGTTACAGCTTACAGGTTACATATTTAATTGTTTCCTTGCATTTCTCAATTCTCACTAATATAGTAATACATGCTCATAAAAATGTCAACAAAAGCTGCCAGTTCAAACAAAACAGCTAGGCCTGCCAGCTTTTTTTTTCATTTCTTTAACTTCCAAAGAATACTATACCCTTCACAGGCATATCTATGGGTATTTCAAAATTCGCCATTAAAAAAAGGCTATAAATAGATAAGCACCTTACAGCGAGGATCCTAATTCCCTCAGTTTGTTTGAAGCAGTAGCTCCTATCTTAGGCTTATTCTGTTAGTACCCAACCACATAAAACACCTTCACAATCCTGTGTGTACTGTGTAAAGCCTGAATGAAACTGCAGGTGAAGTCAGTGATCTGGTGAAGAACTCTGCTTGTCCTTCAACAGTGAACACCAACCTATACATAATATGATGTGCCTTTTGGATAATAACTAAATAGTAGCACTGGTAGTGCTTGATCTAATTTGGTCACTGCAGCTTTAATCCATGGGCTTATTTTTCATCATCTTACGTTTCGTGGAATCCAAGTACTTTTTCCGAAGCCTTATGACCTTGGGAGTAACCTGATGAGGCCCAAATGTCAGTATTAAGCAGCTTAATACAAATCTGTAAGATGTGTAGGAAAATTATAAATACAGCAAGAGAACTCATTTCTTCAATAAAAGCTAGGAGTATTACTCCAGCAAGTTTGACTTCCTCTTTAGATTAACCTGAAAGTTCAAGTTTCAAGGAATCTCCAAAACTAACCTTTTTTCAAAACCAAAATGCGTGGCAGAGTTTATTGATTATTTTCTTCATTTTAGTACTGACTATTGTATAGATGTATTCAACTGTAACACGACTGACGTGCCTCTGCATACTCATTCCCATTATCTGATAAAGGTAACATCGCATCATATCTGGCTGCAGGATGCCCATTTGGCAAAACCTCACGGAAATAATTCTGCATTCTATCCTAGGCTGCAGGGTATCCATTTGGTTTAGCGGTTTTTTATCTCCCAAAATATCAACAATCTATTTTGGCAATAGCCCCCACAAAGTCTTTAAAAAACCACCATTACCGGGTGGATCCAACATATAATCTGGAAAGAGAGCACCCAGGAAGGAAGAATTTGAACAAGAATTGGGGGTTGTAGAAGAATATAATGTTCATGTCCACTAGCTCCATTCCTCACACAATTAGAATCAAAAGCAGAAAATTTTACAGGATTCTTTGTTTGAAGAATTAAGAACACAATACTTGCCTCAATAAGCTCATCTGCAGCAACATATCCAATTGCCTCTTCCAAAGTCATCTGCATGATTCAACAACTTTCATCAAGATTGTGTGATAGCAAGGAATTCTTTTAGTGGATGCCAGAAAAAAAAAGGATAAGGCTATACTTTTCACCAAACAAACAAATAAAAGCAACAAACTTTTTACTCCCGTTCTCATCTGATCTCAAACCCAAATGAGTGTGAACCTAATGGGCCCTAGCATTTAAATGGCCAATCTATTCACAGTGGATAATTAATTTATCGATCAGGTCTTGCATTATTGTTTCCTACGCAGAAAAAGAAACATAAACTCATGATATCTCAGTAAAAGAGTGAAAAAGAACACACCAATCGAGGTGGAGACAGCCGAACGTTTTCATCCTTTCCAGGGGCTCGGATGTTTGTAAGTTCTTTAGTTCTCACAGGATTCACCTGCCAAAGACACATTGGTTTCAAATACGGGAAGACAAAGAAAATAGGTGATGTTACATTTGATTGTCTTACCTCAAGATCACTGTCACGCGAGTGCTCACCAACTATCATGCCTTCATATGACTTCCAAACAAGAGGAAGAAAGAAAGATTAATGAACCTATTAACCCTAGATGTTAGCTCTCAATAAATTGAGTTTGAGTACTGTAGTTACCTCCATTCCAGGAGATACAAAAAGGATTCCACGAGCTTCCAAACTCATAAGTGCATGTGAAGTGATAAGTCCCTTACCGACGGATATCTATACATGAACATAGAGAAATTTGTCAGAGTTGAACAACACATACTGACAGTTAGTCCTACTTATAATCTGCAGAACCCCTTTTTGTTCAGCTGTGCTAAATTCTGGGCTAAAGGGAGCATCTCATTAATATTATATAAAAATAGATTTAAGAAGTTATGTTCATGTTTGGCAAAAGAAGGACATGAGTATAGAAAATTATGAAGCTGACGTGGATGGCTTTACCAGAACTCCTTTTCTAACACTGCCTAGTGGACCTCTGTATTTAGCATACGCTGCAATGACAGGAAACCATAGGTCAAAACAAAATCAAGAAGTGTCCTCAAGATTGTAATAATTAGTTAAGATACAATTCGTTCACACAAACGAACAACAGAAAGCACAAATGAACTATAATTGGTTCAAATGAATGGGCTAAAATTCAGACTGTCAGTGTTGGTCATCTTCTCTAATATCACTACTCCCAAATCCACAATACCATGACATTGATTTATAAGCTGTGAACACATGCATGTATACACTGCCTCTGTAAACAAAAGGGTAATTCCCATCTAGCTATGATAAACACAGCAAAATGATTCAACTTATTCTTGGGCAATTCGTGCCAACTGGTAATTCCAATCACAATCCATAAATGCTTTAGTTTAGCACGTCTTAGTTACATATATTCTCTTTCAGAAATCAAACAGCAGAACCAAATTTACAGTAAAAGCTAAAAGAAACCTGGACATAAAGTTTTAATGATATTGATGTTCATTTTGTAAGTAAGATCATTTGGCTTTGGATTCATCATTGCATAGCTTACTTATGTGTAATCTTTGACTTATGGCATTCAAAGAACATCTCAGCTAAGCACTCACAGATCATTAAAACTTACGGGTCATAGTTTGCCTCCATATTTGGAGAAAAATAATTCAAGCAATAGATCAGTTACAGATTTGAATGCGATCCGACACTCTTAACTGAATCATCAATAGAAATGTAGCATCATACCCTGGAAAGCACGGTGCATAAATCCAGTTCCACGTGTAAAGCTGCTGAAAATTCCTTTAACACCCACCAAACCCCTGCATTCCATAAAGATCATTTGGTATTATGGAAAACAAATCAGGTCAATACTCTACAAGTGGCAAAATGCACTAGAACCCCAAAGTGATGAGGTTTAAAAACAGAACATGGCAAAGTTATTCATTCATGACATTGTGACATTCTAACTGCTTGTGGAATAAATCCTACTGGGAACATGCAGAAAGGCATTCTACAAATACAAACATGAATCATGAATGGCATGGGCTCACAGTATAAAAGTGGCCATAAATCCTACTGGGAACAGGCCGATAGGCATTCTACATTTGGCATAGCATCCTTTTCCAGGTTCCAATCATTAGCAGAATCCAACTAGGCAGCTACTGACCTAGATGGACAGGTCATGAAGATCCGAGTTCTTCCAGTTGTCCCAGGAACCGGGCCCATGTCAACTACTTCACCCTTCCTGTGTGTAAGGGTTTCCAAGACAAATCCCACATGCTCTTCATCCACCTACAATATCTCATTGGTTTTTAAAATTAGGATTAGATGAAAATAAAGATACATCAGCTTGCTCAACCATAGTTTCCTGATTTATACCTCAACAGTTACTTCTTCAATAGGCTCCAATCTTTCCCCACGCTCTGTCTTATACCTATTTCAAGGACAAAATGAATATGTTAGCCATCAAATTGCTAACACATGGAGTTCTGTGCCTTAGAAAGGAATGTCTAATTTAAGAAAAGAAATGTGGTGTAAAAATTAGATGTTCAGCTAGATATAGTTTACTATCATGTGGACAATTACTTACATCACTTTTGGTGGTGAAACTGAAAGCTCAAATCCCTCACGCCGCATGTTTTCAATTAATATTCCTGGAAGATACACATGTCATGATTTGGTACTCCTGACTACACATTAAACAAAGTGCAAGGAACTTCCAAACTAGTTAACTGAAATTCAGCTATACAGTATCAATAAAAAAAAGTAGGTAGGATTTCATCAACAATCCAGACCTAACTGAAGCTCTCCTCTTCCTTGAACTTCATAAGATTCTGATAATGGTCCAGGAAGAACATTAATTGCCAAGTTCGTTTCTGCCTCTGCCATCAGGCGGTTACCAATTTTCGCTCCAGTTAGCTGCAAATTATAGAAAGTAAAGCCAACTCAACAGTTGCTTTCTTGTTCCTTAATTTTTATATCCCTAGCTTTAAAAATTGCTTACTAGAATGTCATCCTACAAGTTAAATTAACTTCAGTCCAATCCATATGTCTATGTTTAGCCGGTACTGAGAAACATGTGAAGGTGGTCTATAGCTCTTGTTGGATCTATGCCCTTTAACGAAATGAGGCTGTTCACTAGTGTTCTATTTAGGTAAATGACAACAAGAAGCATCATTAAGACCTGACTTAATTTCCAAATTGATGACAGAAACTGGTCAGAAGTTTAGAAAGGGTTGGAGGAAAATCTGCTTATGTCAGATAATACGAACACACTTAACAAACTTTACAATAACTAAGTATAGGGGACAGTGCATAAAATAACCTAGCTTCGATAGATTTCATATTAAACCTAGGATGCCTACTGTGTTAGCTGCTTACTCTTATCTACCGGCTACCAGTTTAGAACACACTCAGAGGACAAACTCCACAGATTGACTTAGGGAAATTGGTGAGTTTGTATTAGAAGATACAACAACAAAGTCGTTTAGTAACAAGCAAGTTACGGTAGCTAGAGATTGAATCCAGTTATTGCTATAAGATTAGACAAATTTTAGCATGCAAATTTACCAGACAAAAAATTGACCCTGAACAATCAAGATTGTTATTTCAGAATCCAGCATCAACCTTTTGACATCAAGAACTTGATTTTTATGAAAATATAGGATACACTATGACAATTCTGTACCAACTAACAGCTTCAGGAGCAAAATTTAACCATAGATCATATATTAATTCAAAACATATCAATATCTCGTAGAGTTTTGTAATTTTGTGCATGTGCCAAACAAAAGACGAAAATCTGATTATATTTCATAATATATCATACTATGGTTCTCATAAGCGTGCAAGCTCATTAATCTCTTCTGTTCCACGAAATCCATTAGAAGGGACACAGGTTTACTCAGAAGAAATGAAGTAAAAATAATGGGGATACCACTAGGTCCAATATAGATGTAAGTTATTTGTTACTTACATGAGTGCCATCACGACCAGCCAATGGTGAATCATTCACACCGAATGTCATAGATATTGTGGGAGGGTCCAACTCAATTGTAGGCAGAGCAGTCAGTACCTAAAATAGCAACCATTCAATTGCTAATTAAGTGCATTTGTGGCAATTGACAAGTAGTCAATTAAGACATATAGTGCTACCTCCGAATTTGATACAGTATGTCCAATTGCTGGAGCAGCCAATCCAGCCATAGAAATTATATCACCAGCTCCTGCAGCCTCTACTGTTACCATACTTGTGCCTTTCTTTTTCATGAGTTTGACAACCTACATTATTTAATATATTTTCAGAACGTCTCAAGGCTTTGCAGTAAGACACATAGTCACATACTGAAGGAGAAAAGAATGTGATCAGAACTTAAAAGGAAAAGGTGCACAAAGTTCTGACAAACCTTTCCATCTTCAATCTTCTGAACTCCATCATCTGTGCTGCGAAGACCATGCACTTTGTCACCAACACGGAGAACTCCAGATCTTACTCTTCCTGTGAGTATTCTTCCTAGATAAAAATCACGTTCCATCATGGAAACCTGTAAAAGAAAAGGGAATTACTGCCTCCAAAGTGAGATTTCAGAATGGTCATTTTATGTGTGATTGGGAGCATTCCTGCCTGGGACCAGGCACTTGGTGTGGCATGGACTTATCCACCTACCTCTCCCTAATTCTTTATTGATAATCCCAGTTTAAATAGTGAGAGGTTTCTTAACCATAGTGACTGGGAACCCAGGTTTGACTGGGAAGCCATAAATGAGGGTCAGGGTAGTGTTATTTGGAATACTAGCCTGGAATGTGAGTTGTGAGCCATCCTGAGTGCATCTCGTCCTGAGTGCATCTCGATTATTCCTATTGTTTATGGCTTTATGCTGTCCTCTCCACAGGCAGCATCCCAAGCAGCAATAGGGATCACTGCTGAACAGGGAACGGACACCAGATAGGTGTCATGGATTGTAGCATAGAAGCAAATAAGCTAAAGATGAAAGGTGTGCTTCTTCTCATAATTGCAAACTCAAGTGGAACTCATACAGATAAAGCTCCTTAATGGCCAGCGATCCAACCATATGCATAACTGAGGATGAAATTGAAGAATGAAAAAAATTGCAAAAGCACCCTCATCTCAAGCAATATGAAGGTGTTCTTAAGATACTAACCAGCATTTGGAATGGGGCCTCAAGATCAGCTTTTGGTGAAGGAACATGTTGTATAATGGAATCTAGCAACGAAGACATATTCTTTGCATTATCAGGGGGGCTCTTGGTGAAAGTTAAGGACGCCCACCCTTCTTTAGCTGATGCATAAAGAACTGGGAAATCTAGCTGTTCTTCTGCAAAATCCAAACAAAAGAAGGTCACAAAAAGAAAAGAATGAACTACAACAAAACCAAATTGAAGAGCAGGACTGCACCTGTAGCTCCGAGGTTTGCAAAAAGATCAAAAACCAAGCTCTCTACTTCATTGCAGGTTTCTTCGGAAACTGTTGCGCACAAAAGAGTTACAGCAGATCTAAAATACCAGAAACCTAAAGATGGCAACAATATTGAATAGCATAGTCTCATCAAGCCTATATATTGCATAAAGTAACAAAATTCCTAACAGAAATTTAGAAGTTTCAACCAAAACCATTTTCAAAGAAAAAGCTTCTAAAAGAAATATCTTAATTTACGTAAATGGATTTAATATAAGAAAATATATGTTTTATTGATACTACTGAAAGAACCTAATTTTCTCGTGACTCATCCAGGGGAATAATTCTTAATGCATCTACATTGCACCTGTCTTCCACTTGCCTCATTCAAATCAAATCAAGCTAACATGAAACCTTTTGGCTTCAGATGACATGTAGCCTGCATTTAGTTGTGTTATTGTAGCGAAGTAGATGAAAGTGCTAATCTTAAGACTCTTATCAGTTAGTTTACTTGAACAAACTTGTATAAAAAATGTTGCAATTGCATTTTAATTAAAAAAGATGAACACCAAGATAGTTTCTCTGTAAAACATTTATCATTTTTCTGTATCTTTAACCTTATCCATTGCACTTGTACTGAAATAATTTTAACATCTGACAATGGGCAGACCTGAAGGCCTGTCAACCTTGTTCAGGAGGAGAATCGGCCGCAAGCCATACTTCAAAGCCTTTGAAAGCACAAACTTAGTTTGTGCTAAAGGCCCCTCTCCAGCATCAACAACCAAAACAGCACCTTCCACCATTCCAACAACTCGTTCAACCTGCAACAACATTGGCAATACTTGTATTGTATATCACACCAGTATTCATCATTTTGGTCCGAATCATAGAAAATTATATGGGGAAAACATACCTCACCACCAAAATCAGCGTGACCAGGTGTATCAACCATGTTGAGCTCATTTTCCTTCCAAGAGACAGAAGTGACCTAAAAATAGCCAAAATCAGCAAGCAGTGTTAATTAAGATGTCGCACGGCATAGTCTATATGGCAAGAAGCATGCCAACATTTGCAAATACAACAATACTTCACAACAGCAATTAATGCAAATACAACAATATTTCACAATAAGGGTAATGCTAATCATGCAGATATGTTACTTCAAATCAATAGTGAAACAGTGTATGTTTGGTATGCACATCAAAGCTAACTTGGCAAGCGAGATATTATATTAGATAGTGACATGTCAAACTTGTATCACATCAACAGGCCTGATGATTGCAATATCTTAAAAGACAACATGAAAAGATATGCAATGTTTCTAAAGTCTGATTCTCATTCTGTTTGCCTGAATTGATTCACTTTAGTGGGAACAGCTGAAACACAATAAATCCCTTTTCTCTAAGAGATACTTGACTTCATTCTTTGCTTCTGATTTTATAGATACATATAATGGAAGTACCATATAATGGTTGTTGATTAAACTCTTCAAACTCATGGAAGAATGTTCTGAGATTATAGATAGCAAGTTTAAGTGACATCTGCAATCAAGGAGCAGTTAGTAGTAGTATATCACTATATCCTAATCTATATACAGCCAGATGGCAGATAACACCATCTCACTATTTTCATCATGAGAACCTTGTAACTGTTAGTTCCACAAAGTTTGATAACACCACAGCTTATGTGTCATTTAAGCTCTAACAAGCAAGGTAATTAGGCCGAAATTTAGGTAGTGAAAATTAACAAGACTCTTTTGTTAGCACATTAACAAGAGAAATCAGATATGAAGTTAACCAGAAACAACCTACACAAAAATTCTTCTAGCATGCAATAGAGTAATTTTCAGTAGCAAACTAAGGCCCCGTTTGGCAAAGCTCCCAGAGCTGATTCTCGGCTGAATCCAGCAGGAGCTCTGCCAAACGGTTTTTCAGAGAGAAGTGATTCTTAGCTGATTCTGTGAAGTGATTCTCTAAAATGAATTAAGGGGCTGGGAGCTGAAAAAAATAGCTTCTCCTGATTCTGTAAAGTGATTCTCCACCCTGATTTTGATAGTTTTTGGTAGAGAATCACTTTCACAGTCACATAATCACTTCTCTCGGAGAATCAACTCCCATAGAGAATCAGAATCAGGTGGAGCTCTACCAAACAAGCCCTTAACTATTCTCTATGCAATATGGAAACACCAACTTCTCACTTTTGATGCTAGCATGTGGATTTTCATGTCATATTGGGGTTTTAAATTCCCAGCGTGAAGACAACTAGCCTAACATAAAATCAAAGTTATGCTACAGAGGTAATGATGCTAGAAAGAGAAATCCAGTGCTCAATGCAAAATGCACAGGTAATTTCGAATTAAGTGTATTGGGCCAAACGTTACTTCTGCTACTCCCAGCTCTCATGGAATTGGGCCTGAGGTATTTGTGCAAATGAACCACATGGGTCATCAAGCACAACACGCACTTTAGAATAATTGTTGGACCACTCGTGACATACTGACAACCATCATCCGACTAATTCGAACTCACCAATCAATAAACACAACGAGCTCAAGCAAAGCTCAATGCATCACTTAGGTGTGCATGTGTACATAATGGGGCAGAGAAGCCAAAATTTGGGGATGACCTCTGAAGCGGATCTCATTTCCTTCTACGTTAAGACCCTTTGTTGTGATGCTCGCAACTTGTCCAACGAAATGGCCGTAGAATAAGAATCCCCAGCTCCAGACTCACTAAACACGCACGCAAGCGCGAATCCTGTGAGATGTGTTACCTACCTTGGAGGCAATGGTGATGCCGCGCTCGCGCTCGAGGCTGATAGAGTCCATGGCGCGCTCGTGGGGGATATCGGCGCCACACTGCCTCAGGAGCCGGTCCATGAGCGTCGTCTTCCCGTGGTCGACGTGGGCTATCACCGCCACGTTGCGGATACGGGCCGGGTCCATAACGCCGCCGGGCGTGAAAGCAGGCGAGGCAGCGGTGGACGCTGCCGCGGAGGAATAGAGCCGGCGCAGGAGGGATGACCCCAGCGCCGACGGGGACGAGGCATGGGAGAGAGCGTGGGTGTGTGCCCGGCTCGCCGAGGAGCGGAGACCGCGGAGCAGTAGGGCTGCCGCCATCTCGTTCGCGGCGGCGGCGGCGGCGGGGAAGGGCGGATCGTGATATTTTTGCGCGGTCGGAAGCGGAAAGCCCACGCCCCGCAGCAGCTCGAGGGTTTTGTTCGGGATTCAGTCGACGTGTGCACAAGGCCCACACAGAACAGGTAGGCCGAGACTTGTGTTGGGCTTCTTCTAAACAAGCAGCCGCCGCCAGTTCTCTGCCCAGTCTGATTCTCCACTCCCTCTCCGGCGCCGCTTTTTTTCTGACGCGCCGGATGCTTGTGCGATGGATCGCAGCCGCAGGGCGTCGGCGCGCGCTGCCGGTAAGGCCCCTCGCGCGCGCTGTCTCGTACGGTAGGGTGGTGGACGCCGCGGCTCGGGAGGGGGAGCTCCGGGTGTTCGTGGTCGCGGGCGAGGTCTCCGGCGACTCGCTCGCTTCGCGACTCATGGCGTCTCTCAAGGCGCTCTCGCCTGTGCCCGTCCGCTTCGCTGGCGTTGGCGGGTGTGTGCTCTCGCTCCCATCCATCTTTGCTTTCGATTTAATACCTCGTGCTGTTGAAGTTTTAGGGCGTCGTATTTCGAGATTACTTGAAAACTCCTGATTCCGGAGTTTGTATCGACTATCGTGGTTGACATTTGATTTCTCATGCCAATGCACATTGGTGCAGTGCACGCCTATGGATCCTTGAGTATCATCGAACAATAGTGTCTATGGTTGTTGCTGTTGAACAAACGATCATACAATCTGGGTTATTGGAGTTGAAGGAAGTTTGAAGCGGAATTTAGTTTTTGGATTGCTCTTTCAGTCTCCAAAAGGTGTCTCTGGCCTCATGTTGTATTGTAAATAGAGTTAGGTAGCATCCATTTGAAACATCGAAATTTACAGAAGCGGGTGAAAAGGCAGGATAGGAGGTCTGGGACGTTTTAATCAATTTGCAGGCAGGGACAGATATGTTGCTAGGTTGAATTTTTATTTGTTCCTGTATCGCTATACCACCATGTGATGCTCGTCAAGACAGTATTTCTTTTAGGTTTAGCACCTTAAGGATACGAGGATGAGGCCACCATCCTTTCTTATTCTACTGTAAAGCTTGGTATGAATGACTAGATTCGAGGGGATGAAGAGAAATCAGGTTTAAAAAAAACTGGTGCAAATAGCTTTCTTGTCTGTCTCCTCAGTTGAGATAAGTGAATACTTATCCTCCATTTTGGTATTTTCTTCTATCCAGAAGAGGAGAATGAAGAAGAGTAAAAGACACTAGTGAATAAAAAGCAACACCATGCATTTGGACTTGTTTTTCTTCTCTCTTTTTCCATGAGAAGAAAGATTTGCTGTTGTGTTTCCACCATTCTTCATTTGTCTGGTCTCTTTTCTATATTCTCTCTCTTTGAAGGTGAAGAGTGAAATTTTCATGTGCTCACTGCACCCGTGGTATGATCTATTCAGCATAATTGCACTGTTTTAGTTTTCCATTGTGGTTTGATCCAGTCCCAGTTTCAAGCTGAAACGTGGATCTTATCATTTGTTCAAATCTGGCCTTTCGTTTCTTCCCATTATACATACTCTTTTGTCAATGTAGTGAGTTAATGTGCAAGGAAGGTTTGCAATCACTTTTTCCCATGGAAGAAATTGCCATTATGGGCTTGTGGGAACTGCTGCCACATGTATATAGCATCAAGGTGCTACATTGGTGTGTGCCTCATGCTTTGCTTTCTGTTTGTCTGATGCACTTGATATTGATTATGCTCACTTTATTTCTGCAGAGGAAAATTGAGAATACTGTAGATGCAGCTGTGTTATTTCAACCTCATGCTGTTGTTACAGTTGATTCAAAAGGGTTCTCTTTTCGCCTGTTGAAGCAACTGAAATGTAAGGGTGTCAGTCAAAGCATTCTCTTGATTTATTCACCATGAGCAAATATGGAATAAAATTTTCTGTTGTCTAGGCAGGAGCAATCAAAAGGTTCAAAGTCCTCTACATATCCATTATGTTTCACCATCATTCTGGGCCTGGAAAGGTGGTGAAAGCAGGCTGTCAAAGCTGCTTGAATTTGTGGACCACATGTTGTGTATTCTTCCATTTGAGGAAGAAATATGCAGATTAAATGGGTTGCCTGCTACTTATGTGGGTCATCCCTTATTGGATGATGCTATTGGCTTAAACATGGTAAGGACTAAGGACCTGTGTAGCTTTAGCTAAGCCTCAATGTCATTAACTTATTGAATTGTTGAATTCAAAGAATCTCTGTCCATAACTCCCATTAATCTTTTCCCCAAACTGTTTCCATGCCTTGCCTATGCCCATCTGGCCAGTTAAAATTTTATTGCATAAAGACCTTGTACCAAACCAAGAAAGTCGCATGCACTCATGTGGTTGAGGCAGAGAGTCCCGGCGTGGTGTTTGTGTTTACCTACTGTACTGTTGATATGGAATAACTACTGGTCTTGTTGTCATTTGCAAGTGAGCAAATTATTCTTGTAAGCACAATATTTTGATCTTGTAAACTGGAAATGTTTATATCATGTAATTGCATTGTCGAGACTCAAGAATCAAGATCAATCCATTGTGGTATTATAGGTATATTTGACACCTGGAATCATTATTTTGATTTACTATTTAACTCCTGGACTGAACTAATATTTTAGGGACCAGAATTGTCTTCTGACAAGTCTAAACATCAAAGAAGTTCGGAAGCTTTCCGGCTGGAACATGGGCTGTCCCCAGGTAGTGCATTTTTTCATCTTCTGTTGTCTTTTCTCTCATGTTTATCAGATTACAGTGCTATGTGTGTGCTTTCTGAAACGTCTTTTTGAATTAAACCTTAGGAGGAACTACACACTGTTTTCCAGTAGCTAATCTGAAGGTTGCAACTTCAAACCTGCAAACTACTCTGGCAGTTTCAACTGCCAGTTAATCATGTGGACACTTTGTGTGGTTAGTGCTAGGCTGTTAGCAATGACTCCATTTGGTCGAACATGCAGCTTGATCGATTAGATTTAAAAATCATGGCTACTGTGTTAGGGTCGACAAATTCCTATCTAAATTTGTTTTGTTGAAGCAATTATTGTGAGTTGTTCTCTTTTTGGAGCCAGTTCCGAGTAACTTGTATGGTACGACTGTCAAATCAGCTAGATCGAAACATTTTGGCATGATGGAATTTCTCTTGAGGCTCACTTTTGTACTAATTTTCAGCCACAATAAATAACCTACATAAGCCCATCATGCACATCTATTGTTTCAACATATGCTACTGTGAACTTGGAGATGAGGATATAGTTAACTGTATTTTGCACATGCACAAACATGGTACATGGATTATTATATTTGAGCAATGCAAGACCATCGAAGTTATGCACACGTCCATAATGTTTCATAGAAACTTTGTTGCATATCTGCCTCTCTGGAGTTATATCAAATGTTTCTTAGTGCAATAAGTCTTAATGTGCTTCGGTAATTGTGTAACAGTACATGCTTTCTAATGAGAGATATACCTTTGCTAGATGCCACAATCATAACCATGCTGCCTGGAAGTAGGATGCAGGAGGTAGTTCGAATGCTTCCAATCTTTTTGCATACTGTACAAAACTTAAGACATACATTTAGTGAACTGTCACTAGTCATCCCAGTTGCTCCACATCGAGATGTGAGGACCTATGTTGAAAAGACTGTTCAGTCAGGGCCTTTTCCAGTGGTGTTGATACCCGGGGGATCGCTTAAGGAAAGATACGATGCATTCAATGTGAGCTCACTTCTCTCTTTAGATTACAAAGTCTTATCTCAAGCGCACATTTATTCAGTGTGAATTAAGAAGTATTGCTTCTTTTTTCAGGCTAGCAGAGCAGCATTATGTACTTCAGGAACAGCTGTTATGGAGCTAATGCTAGCAAAACTACCCTGTGTGGTAGCTTACCAAGCTCATTTCATTACAGAATGCTTGATTCACTTGAAGAAAAAGATAGACTTTATTTCTCTGCCCAACATTCTCTTGAATTCTCCTGTTGTGCCTGAGATCCTTTTTCGAGCTTGTACTGCTAAGAATCTAGCTGCAAAACTAAGGTACTAGTATTTTCTAACCTAGACCTTTTATAGAGGTATAAGAGAAGCATCTAACTATGCAAAATAATCACAATTACAATCAAACCTTCACTGAATTGCTTGTTCATGTTCCTGAACTTTTTGATAATGTATATCCTCTAGTGAATGTGGTCTGTGCAATTTTTAGAGGCTGAGGGTTTGTAGGTTGCCTCTAGTATTATGGTGCCTTTCTTTCTGCACCCCTGGTCTTATTTTGGTAGCAAAATATCAATGTGGGAGATGAATCGTAAAACTTTCTGGTTCTCCCTATGCAGATAATGTTGAATTTGGCATTAGTAATTGGCATATGAACAAGAATAACAATTTTCCTGATGCCATTTTGTTAACCTTTCTTACTGGAATAACTCTAGTCCATTTTGGTAGAAGTCAGAATTGTTTGTCTTGAAGCTTCAATTTTTTTATGATAAGTCATGTCATAGATCAAACAAGCTTTTTTCCCTAATGCTTGTCATCTTGTGGTGTCAGTTGTTGAAAATGTCGGAGCACCAACTGACAATAGTTGATCAGGTTTTGTGAATGAACGAATACAAATTAGTATTTTTTTCAAGGATGATATTGGCATCCATAGCCTACAGGCATGTCAGACATCCGGGCGGATCACCTCCTTGAGTTTATTGCTATTTGCTACGATTACCAATTCCGTGCTTTCTTGAGTCACATTTCCATTTTACCAATGTTATGTATTAATTTTAATGGTTTTTATTTTGCGAATTGGACCTCATCATATTTATCCCATTTGATTGGAGCAGTGAGGTTATTTCTAACAATGAAGTCCGTCGGATGCAAGTTGAATCAGCTGGCCAAGTATTCCAGGTTCTCTATGAACCCATCAAGAAACGGGGTACTTTATTTGTGGAAGAGCTTGGCTTGTCATCAAATGTTTTATCCCCTAGCATGATGGCAGCATTAACAGTGCTTTATACAGATAAACATCAAAACACTGCATTACGGAGTTAAGTGGTACAGTCAGAAGGTAAGGAGTACCGTTATCTGCCAGTGTGGTCATGGTTCCATGCATGCCATTCATCCACGATTGGAGTAGCAAGGCAGCAAAGCAACTGCTTATGTGAAGCTTTCAGTTCTGAGTGGTGTCAGGTCAGCACCACAGGATCATAATAGATTTCAGGCATGTGCTCTAGTGGATTAAGTGCCAGTCTTGGTCATCCTGTTGGTGCAGACTTTTCCATGGTTAGAATTTCCTGGATGGAACAGTGAGTCAAGGAGTATGACTGGATGGCATACTGGGGCCTTGAAAGTAATAATGAATTGCAGAGATTTTCCTGCATTTCTGATGTTCTTTGGATTCTGTGAAGCGCATTTCAAGATTTCTTGGCTCCGTTTGGATGTCTAGTCTAGCATCTAACACGGAGGGAATGTTTCTTGCATGGAGTACTAAATGAAGTCTATTTGTAAAACCTCTTTACGGATGAGCGTAACTTTTCGAGACGAATCTAATGAGCCTAATTAATCGATGATTGGCTACAGTAACCATTCTCTAATCATCCTCTAATCATGCGGTCAAAGGCCTCATTAGATTCTTCAGGGTTCCTAGTGCAGGGGTTCTGAAGTTAGTTTTGTAAAATACCTTTATTTAATACCTTTAATTAGTGGTCAAAGTTATGAACAGTTTCTAGCGCTGGAAAACCAAACGGGGCCCTTCTCGATGCCTGAATGCGTGCTGATGAATGGAGTGGTAAAGCCTCAAAATACCCCCATAATATTTGTATGGACAGTTCATTCTGTATTTCTGTCGTCGACCTGACATTGGGCAATGGAAAGGTGGAAACTGGTAGGACTCAAATTTCCTGTCAAAGTGGGTGAAGCGTGGATTCCCACGTTACCGGTGATATGATAACGTCATCCGTGAGCTCAAGCAGACGGTGGGCCACGGGACGGCGAATGTTCCATGGAAAATATTTTGATCTCTTTCTGTTGGTTTAAAAATTGTCGGCGTTATGCTGGCAGTGGACTCCACCGGGCAATATGTCCTCTCGAGGCTTCACGTCAGTTGTTTCTTTCTTCCACGAAGCACCAATTATCCGTGATTCCGTGAGCGAACATTCAGGGGTTCCCACTTTCCCAGCTCTTAATGAGTTCTTGCTGAACCATTGTTTGGTTGGCAAAATGAATCCTATTGGAATCCGATTCCTGAAATCTTGGCATATGTTACGCTACCACTTCGCACTGCAAGTTGATGGGTTCTATACTTGCGTTAGTTCACACTGAGAAATCTTTATATTACACTAAAACATTCATGTTTTCGTCTTGAACTGACTATATCCATGAGCCGTGGCCAAAGAACCAAAAACATGGGGGAAACAAAGCTCAAACTGGACCCAATCGCTACCATTAATTAGCGTATCACGAACACTTAAGAAGGCCCTAACACAGATTGACCAGTGCTCAGAAACATTCACACTCAAGGGAGCAGCTTCCAGGGAGTCATTGGATTCGAGCCATTCCGATCGCGCTTTCTGGTTCGCTTCGCCCGTTCACTTGGCCTGCGTCACTCCAGCAGCCAGCTTCGCCGTGGCGGTGGCCCCGCGGCCCGCGACGGCGCGGGGGAAGTTGAGCAGCGCCTTGGCGCCACGCATGCGGAACGCGGCGCGGTCGTAGGCCGCGGCGGCCTCCTCGGCGGTGCCGAAGGTGCCGAGCCAGAGACGCGCCCCCTGCCGCGTGGGGTCACGGATCTCCGCGGCGTACTTGCCCCACGGCCGCCGCCTCACCCCGCGGTAGTGCCGCCCCGTGCCCGCCGCCGCCTTCGGTGCGTACGGCGCGGCCCTGTCGTTGCAGCCGACGCCGCCGCCCCTGCGCGCGGCGCCCGAATCGAGCGCCATCAGCGGAGGAGGCAACAGCGACGAGGCCGGGAGCGGCGGGTGGGTGGCGGCGGACGCCGCAGCGGAGCCTCCGGACGCCTCCCAGAGCACGTCGAAGAGGACCATGTCCAGGGAGTCGTTCTCGTTGAGGGGGAGGTACTGCCCGTGCCCGTGCCCGTGCGCCGCCGCGGCGCCGGCCAGGGAGAGCGACGTGTCCATGCCCGCGCCCGCGCCCGCGCGTGGATACGCGGCGCTGGCACCAGCACCACCGGCCGGAGGCGCTGGCGTGGCAACAACGTCGCGGCTGCCGCGCTCCAGGGAGAGAGACATGTACGTGTCCATGTGCTGTGCGCCACCTGCTGGATCGCGTGGGGTTAGCGTGGCCTGGGCATGAGACGAGCTCACACGAGAGCGCCTGGTTGACCTGTGGTGGAGGAAGGAGATGTGGGCTGCGCTATTTGAGATTTTGAGTTGGTGGAACCCCCGATTGGGGTCACCTTGGCATGTGATGAGTATATAAAGCACGCAGAATATGAATTGGCAACCTCCTCTCGTGCGCTTGCGTCGTCCGGTTGTTTGGTTGTTGCATCGTTGAACCCACTTCGAAGTTGTTAATTCGCCACAGGGGCTGCATAAATGGCGATGGCATGGCAGTCGGCCGACTCCTGTCGTTTGATCGCTCGGTTTGTAGTTTAAATCTTCTCGTGGTACATTGACGGAGTGGAGACCGCGCGCGTGGGCGAGCGTGCGCCATGTAGGCGTGTCTCATCATTTCTTGGAGGAATAGCAGCGCAGAGAGCCAAACGAAAGCGGCGTAATAGAGGATACTCTCCTGCGAGTAGTTGAAGAGCCGTGGTTAGCTTGGTCACGTCCCTGGTCCCGGGCATCTCGAAAAGATTGATTTCCCCTTTTTCTCTTTATCTGCGTACAGGGCAATCACCTTTCATAATATCAGGATTTTAGAGATAAATGCTGCAACAGATCATCTTTTCTTTTTTTTTCCTCTCAAAGTCTCAACTGACAAGTAGCATCCGTCATTGTCATAATCAATTTTATTTTGTTTTCCAATTTCCTCTTCTCCTCCTCTCTGCTCACCTGCCTCATGCAACCGGCGGTGTCGTGGCTCGAGGGTGGGACGGCAGTGTGGCCCTGCTCCAGTGTGGCCCTGCTGCTCCAGTGCAACATTCCTATGATTTATAAAGCAATAAACATCCTCTCAAGCACATCTTCATACATTCAAAAATATATTAGGAATCACACAGATTATACATGCATGTGATACACCACTGGAAAGATAATTTCTCAAGGATTCCAGAAAGTCCAAGTTTGTGATTTTTCGATTTTTCTGTGATTTTTGGTGATTTATTGAATCTCAGCCGAATTGAAAAGGGAAACACTTGTGAATAGTAAAATCGGGAATTACATTCGGGTCCCTGGAAAAGAAAACTAATCGCGGACAGATCCTTTCTTCACATATAGGTCCTCAGATTCTTGTCGAAAACCCCCTGTAAGATCCGAGAATCACATATAGGTCCAAAAATTTCTTGGATAACCCCCTATGTTTTCCATTCTTTTACCTTTAGATCCTCCGTCTTCTTCCTCGAGTCAGGCTCGGTTCGGTTCGGCAGGGACTCCGGCCGGCGGTGGGAAACGGCGCTGGTGGCCTCCCGACCCCTGGGCGAGTGGAGCAGGAGCTGCGCCGGCCCTTTCCCCGGCCTGGAGCAGCAGTAGGGAGCGGCGGCCCGGGCCACAGGGGCCTGGCCGCGGGCGCCGGCGCCTGTAGGTGAGGGCGGCGGCCGGCCGGCCCCCTGGTGGCCGAAAAAGAATGGGGAAAAGGTCGGGAATGTTCAATGGAGTTCGAGGAACGTGTCTTGAGCCTCGGATTGGGTGGAGAGAGGACGTAGAGTTACGATTTTGGGATTTTGGGAGCTCGGCCGAATTTCAACAATGGCGGTCGGAGTTCTTCGATTTCCTCGCGTGTGGCCTATGGCAAGGGATGGGAAGTGTTCTGAGGCGGAGAGGGCGAGGTGGTGGAGTGAATGGCGGGGTTAATTTGGAGGATGGTGGCTCAGGGGGTGTGAATTTGGGCCGAGGAGGACGGACGTCTTTACTGTCCTCGGAAACTCGAGCTTCCTTATCCCTCCGGCGAGGGACAGCTCAGCAGGCCACCTGGACGGCAACAAGCGGCGCAATGGCGTGAAGGCACGCGTGGGGACAGCTGGAGGGTGGTGAATGGCGTCGACGACGCCGAGGCCGAGCTTCCTGATCGTCGTTCTGTCGATCGTCGAACTGAAACTTTCGGGTTCAGTTTATAGGCCGAGCGACGCAGCTGTTCCATTTCGATTTTTCGCTCGATTCCGTGTAGAAACTCAAGGAGCAACGAATACCAACTTTGTAAAGGATTCATAGGGCTACAATTCCTACAAAGGCACTTATACTATTTGCTCAACGGTTTGGAAGTTGCAAGGCTCTGAATCTCAGCCAAAATTCGAAATTCTGAAAAATTCAGAGTTTTGGCAGCTCACGGGTCCAACTTCGTCGGCCTTAAACTCCACTTTTTGTACATAAAAAGTTGATTCGACCAATACGAAAGTTGAAGATGGTATATCAGGCTACAACTTCTACAAAGGGAGTTATAGTGTTTGATCAATGGTTTCAGAGATAAATCGTGGAGAATCCGGCCAAAAAAAGCTGTTAACTGTCGACTGAAAATCCTGTCTGATTCGAACGATTTTTACCCGACTTCGCTGACCCTTTTCTCTAAGATTTACATACAAACTTCGAGATCGTCTAATACAAAAGTTGTAGCTGGTACATTAGGCTACAACTCTTACAAAGAGTATCACTACTTTTGGGCCACGGTTTGAAAGTTACGGGGCGACAAATCTGGGCAAAAATTCACGTTTTCAGACAGTGTAATTCGGCTAAGTGCTGAAATTGCTGGTTTTGACCCGATTTTGACCAAGATTATGAGTGATCAAACAAAGTTTTCCTTGATCCACATCACCACCATTGTAAAGAGGGTACTTTGTACTCCAACTTTTATATTGGTGGAATTTCAAGTGTTTAGGCAAAATACAAAGATATTAGCCTCTCGAGAAGGGTAAAACGCAAAACTCGCAACACATGAAATGACGGTCAAACGATTTCGAAATTGAATTTCGAATTTTGTTTGAACTTTCCATACTTATGTGAGTTCATATACATATAGTTGACATTATTTGCGATATTTTGGTATACGTTTTTGGATTTCGACTACTTTGATTATTTTGGTTGACTAAGTCAACACATACACACAAATGCACAAACAACACAATTATGCAATGATGCATTTCATAATGGGTTTAATTAATTTAATTAAGAGTTTTAATTACATTAGTGACACCGGAGTGTCACAGTCCTCCCCCCTTAAAAGAATCTCGCCCCGAGAATCCGGTGCAAAGAATTTAGTGCGGAAAAACGGAATTACCTGGAATGGAGTTCATAAAACCCGGATATTTAGATCTCAGATATGATTCTTCCTCCCAAGTAGCTTCGTCTTCCGTATGATTACTTCACTGAATTTTATAGAATTTGATAACCTTTCTCCTTGTGGTTCTATCCTTTTGATCAATAATTTTGATAGGACGAACCTCATAGGTGAGATCAGGTTCAAGAGGTATTTCTTCATATGAGATAGATTCTTCCGGAACTCGAAGACATTTCTTGAGTTGAGAGACATGAAATACATTATGCACGGCGGAGAGATTAATTGGGAGCTGCACCTTATATGCCACAGGTCCACAGACTTCCAAAATTGGGAAAGGTCCAATGTAGCGAGGAGCTAATTTTCCCTTTACACCAAATATTTGAACGCCTTTTGTTGGTGAAACCCAAATATAAACATGATCACCCACTTCAAAAGCTAACGGCTTCCTTCTTTTGTCATGATAGCTCTTTTGTCGGGATTGTGCAGCCTGAAGATTTTTCTGGATGATTTTCACCTTATCTTCAGCCTCTTGGACTAAATCCGGTCCAAAGAAATTCCGTTCACCGGGTTCGGACCAATTCAGAGGTGTACGACACCGCCGCCCATACAAGGCTTCAAAAGGTGCCATTCTGAGGCTTGCTTGATAGCTATTATTATATGAAAACTCCGCCAAAGACAAGCATTGCTCCCAATTTTTGTCATAATGTATGACACAAGCTCTAAGCATATCCTCCAGTATTTGATTTACTCTTTCCGTCTGCCCATCAGTTTGAGGATGGTAAGCGGAGCTACGGATCAATTTGGTGCCTACGGAAGTATGCAACTGTTCCCAAAAGCGAGCAACAAATTGAGGGCCTCGATCCGAAATAATTGTCCTGGGAATCCCATGAAGGCAAACAATTCGATCGATATAAATTTCCGCATATCTCTTGGCAGAATGTCTTGTGTTGATCGGAATAAAATGAGCGGTCTTGGTGAGCCTATCAACTATCACCCAAATAGAATCATTTCAATGAGAGGTGTTGGGCAAACCCACAATAAAATCCATGGATATGTCATCCCATTTCCAAGATGGAATAGGAAGCGGTTGTAAAGTTCCAGCTACCCTGAGGTGACTTGCTTTCACCCTCTGACATGTATCACATTCGGACACATATTTGGCAATCTCTTTTTTCATTCTTGTCCACCAAAAATTCTCCTTCAAATCTTGGTACATTTTATTGCTACCCGGATGAATAGAGAATTTTGATAGATGGGCCTCATCAAGAATTTGTTTTCTTAACTCATGGTCCTTAGGTACCACAAGTCTTTGCTCAAACCAAAGAATACCCTTCCAATCTTGCCGGAAACATTTATATTTGGGCAACCCTTGAGCTAGCCCTTGTTTAATATGAGCAATTCCTTTATATTTTGATTGGGCCATGACAATTCTTTCTCTCAACGTGGACTCTACCACCATATGGTTTAATGAGCCCTGAGGAATAATTTCCAAATTCAACTTGGACATCTCATGACAAAGAGTGTCATTAAAGGATGTTATGGTAAGGCAATTGCACTGAGCCTTGCGACTTAATGCGTCTGCCACCACATTGGCTTTTCCTGGATGGTAATGCACCTCAAGATCATAATCTTTGATTAGCTCTAACCATCTTCTTTGCCGCATATTAAGATCAGCTTGGGTGAAGATATATTTGAGGCTCTTATGGTCAGTGTAAATATTGCAATGAGTACCCATAAGATAATGCCTCCAAATCTTTAAGGCATGAACTACAGCAGCCAATTCCAAATCATGAGTGGGGTAATTCATCTCATGAGGCCTAAGAGCTCGAGAAGCATAAGCAATAACTCTATCTTCTTGCATGAGTACACAACCAAGACCAGTGCCAGAGGCATCACAATAAACATCACATGGCTTGGAAGTGTCCGGCTGAGCTAGAACCGGTGCTGAGGTTAGCAACTTTCTCAATGTGTGGAAGGCTTGCTCACATTTTTCGCTCCACACAAATTTCTCTCCTTTCTTGAGAAGTTCAGTCATAGGTTTGGCAATTTTGGAGAAATCTGGAATAAAACGGCGATAATATCCGGCCAATCCCAGAAAACTCCGAATCTGGTGGACTGATTTAGGCTGCTTCTAATCCAGTACTTCTTGAACTTTTCCTGGATCGACAGCAATTCCCTCGGCCGAAACAGTGTGCCCCAAAAATTTTACACTGGACAGCCAGAATTCACATTTACTGAATTTTGCATAAAGTTGATGCTCTCTGAGGCGTTGGAGCACAATGCGGAGGTGCTGAGCATGTTCCGCCTCATTTTTGGAGTAGATCAGAATATCATCAATAAATATAACCACAAATTTGTCTAGCTCAGGCATAAAGACCGAGTTCATGAGATACATAAAATATGCCGGAGCATTTGTGAGACCGAAAGACATCACTAAGTACTCATAGAACCCATAGCGAGTTGAGAAAGCCGTCTTCGGTATATCACTTGGCCTAATCTTGATCTGATGATACCCAGAACGAAGATCAATCTTCGAGAAGATCTTTGCTCTAGACAATTGATCAAAGAGTGCATCAATGCGGGGAAGAGGATATTTATTTTTGATAGTCACCGCATTGAGAGGTCGGTAATCAACACATAACCTCAGAGTTTTATCCTTTTTCTTCACAAACAGAGCGGGGCAGCCCCATGGTGAAGAGCTAGGACGAATATACCCCTTGTCCAGCAACTCTTGAAGTTGGACTTTTAGCACTGCTAATTCTTTGGGTGCCATTTTATAGGGCCTTTTGGAGATGGGCGCTGTACCGGGTTGCAATTCAATCACAAACTCAATTTTTCGGTCAGGCGGCATTCCTGGTAAATCATCAGGAAATACATCCGGGTATTCACATACCACCGGAATCTTCTCCAAAGGGGTTTCTATTGCCGAGAATGCACAGGAATTCCTGATGTCTTGGCGAGGCAGATATAATGTGGAAACACCAAGGGTGGGAGAATTGATTTCCACACAACGGGAAAGGATATCCAGATTGACCCCATGTTTTTCTATCCAATTCATACCCAAAATAACATCTATTCCTTGATTCTCCAAGAGAATATTAGTTTCATAAACTTTACTACCCAACTTGAGAGGCACATTCCTCACAATTTGATGAGACCCAATTCTACCACCAGGGGTAGATATGATATATTGTTGAGTAGTATGCACAAAAGGAAAATTGTGTTTGGCAGCAAGTTTATTACTCATGAAACTATGTGATGCTCCAGAATCAAATAAAACATATGTAGGCATGTTGCGAATAGAGAAAATACCCGACATCACTGGAGCACCAGCAGGGAGTTCATCCATAGTAGTGAAATTGAGCCTGCCCTGTCTGACAACTGCCACTTGCTTCTTGCCTTTATTATTTGCTTGAATTGGAGCATGATTCCCACCTTGCTTGGGAAACTTGCAATCCCTAGAAAAGTGGCCTGGCTTTCCATAGTTATAGCAGGGAGCATTACTGGGACGCGGCGGCTGCTGTCCCTGAGCTGGAGCACGATACCCCTGATTCTGCTGCTGTGGAGGCCTGATAATCCATGACCCTGGCTGAGGGGCCCTCTGAAGAGACTGAGCAGGACTCTTCTGCACCAAACGGAACTTGGGAGGTGGAGAGCTAGATTGGCCAACTGGGGCCTTCCTCTTTTTCTCAGCCTTGTGAGCATTTATGCTATCTTCCTTGGTAATGGCCATATTCACCAGATCATTATAGCTGTCTGCCTTGATAAGGGAGAGCTTATCCCTTAGCTTTGAGCTAAGGCCCCGGCGAAAGCGGTCTTGCTTCTTGGCGTCAGTATCAACATGATAACCCGCATATCGTGCCAACTGATTGAAAGCCTGGGCATACTGCAGCACATTGCGGTTCCCCTGAGTAAGAGCCAAGAACTCATTCAGCTTGCGATCTATGAGACCAGCGGGGATATGGTGGGCACGAAAAGCCGTCTTGAATTCATCCCAAGACACAATATGATTGGCCGGGAGCATGCCAATGTGATTATCCCACCATAAGCGCGCCGGACCGCGCAACTGCTGAGCGGCAAACCGGGACTTGTTGGCATTCGAACAAGGAGACACCAACAGGGAGAACTTGGACTCAATGATGTTGAGCCAAGCGTCAGCATCCAGAGGATCCTCGGTCTTGGTGAACATAGGTGGCTGAGTACTGATGAAGTCCGAGTACGTTGCCTCCTGAGGATGGGGATTGTGACGTCCGCCATGTTGCTGCGGATTCTTTGTGCTTCGGTCAAGCGCCGAAGAAGCTCCGTCTGCATAGCCAATAGCTCCGAGATATTGGTGGGCAGAGATGGCGGAGCAGGTAAATCATCACCGGGAGTTTGCGACATCTGCAGTGTTTCATAGCTCTCATTAGTCATGCAATACTTGGAATTACAAAACAAATGGATGACAAAAATTACTAGCAATCATAAGAATGATTCATTGCAAGGTTAGTATAAATCACCATCCCTTATGCCGGTATTCGCAACCCTAACTTGCAAAAAGGGTAATGAGAAAACTACCCAATATTGGATGCATTGCTAATGTCAACTACGGGGGTGTTAACAGATTTCTGACATGAGATTCAAAAATTCATATCTGCAGTTCTGTTAACCCAAAAATTCTCATCTTTTGCCAGAAGAGAGCTTATGTAATTGTCTAAATCTTTTGTATTTGGTGGTCAGGCTGGTTCCAATTGGAAGAAGGTGAAATTTTCAAATTTCTAACTGTCTGTCCTGCTGGAATTTTTCAGCAAGCAGG
>CM014274.1:18339816-18368584 GCA_004135705.1 Alloteropsis semialata
CCGATACTTCTCATCAACTGGCTTGTCAAATACAGCTTGTTGTGATTGTAGAATCAACTGTGCCATAGCTTCTTCAACTTCATCGGCATCATCATCGGTTGAAGTTGCATTGTATTCAGCAGGCAGCACAAAAACCATGTTCACCGATGCTGACGGCCCATCATCATCACGTTTGGGCTTAGCTCTCCAAACCTTGGAATTGTCATCTCTTTGACGCTTTTCCTTCACCAATTCCTTGAATCGGAGACGCTGAACTCTTCTCTTTTGAGTCTTGGTCAAACCTTCAGGACACCATTGAGGATTGACTCCTGGGCGTAGGTCCGATTTGACCTCCTCCTCCGATTCCTGTGCGTCCTTTGGCTCTTGAATAATTTCTTTTTTCCTGTACACCAGATGATCATATACAGAAAGACGGTCTCCTTTATAATTTAGGCGATCATTGTCCCATCGGTCATAGCACCGATTTTCATACTCACGCCGATTATCGTATTCACGCCAATCTTCGCGTTCTTGCTGATAAGCCACCTCATCATGCCAGCTGCATCGGCGTCCAAAATCCAATCGGTCATGCACAGATTGACGCTTCCTTTTTGAATCTCTATAGCTTTCATATTGATCGCTGCACTCTGGACAATCGTAGATCGATGGACGCCCGGCGTGTAACGGAAGGCGAAGCGCCCAACGGCTCTTTTTACCGTTTCGCCCGCCCCCGCTAATCGCGTTATCTCGCGGTAATTTCGGGTGTCAAGGCGCGCTATAAAAGGTGAGGGTTAAACCCGGAGGGAAATCCTCCCATTCCCAGATCCGTCCTCCCTGTTCTTCGCTTTTCATCCCGCCGCCACCAAAGTTCCCATTGCTCGCCAGTCCGTTGTGCGATCTCAGCCACCACGGGGAGCGCAGCCTCGCTGATGCGATCGAAGACCCCTGCTGTTAGATCCATGGCGGGGAGGAAGAAGCTCACTGGCGTCCCCAAGTCTGACAAGATCCCCTCCCCTGTCCTCGCGTGGGTGCGGGGGAAGGTAACCACAGAAATGCTGGAGGAGATGGTGGAGCGGAGCATCCTGCCGTCTCAGGCCGTGGCGGAGTGGCGGCCGAGCGCAGGAGAGGTGTTCCCGTCGGAGAACTCCGGCGAGCTGGTCCTGTTCAAGCCTTTCTTCGAGGCGGGACTCGGCTTGCCCACGGGGGCGTTCTTCCGAGGGCTGCTGCACTACTACGGGATCGAGGCCATCAACCTCAACCCCAACTCCATTATGGCGATCTCGGTCTTCATCCACCTCTGCGAGGCGTACCTGGGGATCTCTCCCCATTTCAACTTGTGGAGGTACCTGTACTGGCTGAAGCCTCAGCCGAGCGAGGAGAAGATGGTGGTGGTTGGAGGCGCTGGGTTCATGCTGCGTCAAGGGCGGAAGGACGAGTACTTCGACATCGCCCTCAACACCTCCAACAAAGGATGGAAAGCCGAGTGGTTCTACGTCGGGAACCACGAGCCGGCGATCCCCTGCCATACCGGAGAGCGGCCGAAGGTCAAGGATTGCTGGAATGAGCTTCCTGACGCCTCCGAGATGGACGAGGTTGACGAGCTCCTCGTGCTGATCAAGGAGCTGAAGGATCAAGGCTTGACGGCGATTGGCATCGCCTGCAACTTCAGCAGGCGGCTGATCCAGCCGATCCAGGAGCGGAAGCAACCGAGCTACGAGTACTCGGGCCGAGATGATCCCACTCGGGTTGCCAACCGCACCGTGGGCAAGGAGGAGATGAAGGCGCGCGTCGGCGGGTTCTTCCTCGGCCGCGTGTCGGAGAAGGACCAGCCGCGCCCTTTTTCGCTGAAGAGGCCTCCACCACCGGTAAGTTGCATTTCTGAGTGCTTTTGAATGTTCTTCCTTGAGTAATTTTTGGTTTCGTCCGTTGGCCGTCTGATTTTGCGTCTTCTCTTGCGCAGGATCGGGCCTTCGAATACTTCTCTGCTGCCCCACTTCCGGAGGACTTCCCGAGGAAGGTGATTCTCGAGGACGCGCCCCGGCTGCTCAGGGCGGCACTCGGGCAGAGGGGGCGGTTGAGCCGCCTGCTCCCCGTATATGGGCGCCGAGTGACACGGAGGGCTCTCTGAGTCCTTCGGATGAGGAGGTGGTGGAGGACCGTCCGCGGAAGCGCCGGGCGGCTGTGGCGAAAAGGAATAACCGCGGGGGCGGCGTTTCCAAGCGGGCGGCAGTTGCTGACGACGGGGCGGCCGACGACTCGGCCACGTTGTCGGATGAAGCGCCCTCCGTCCGGGATGCAGTGGCGGGTACGGTGCCGCCGCCTCCCAAGCGGAGGCGCACGAAGAAGGTGGCGGCGAAGAAATCGGTCGGGGGTAGACCCCCAGGGGTACCCAGCAGGCGGATTGGCCCAACCGTCCAAGGGCGGCCCAATCCGAGTACATCTGGATCGGTTTGTCGGACTAGGTGGCCCACCAGTCGGAAGGCCCACCAGTCGGGCGAACCGGATGGGCGCGACGACGCGCGCGGCAAGGAAAGCACACGGCGTATCCCGCAAGAAGCTCGGAGATCAAGATAAACTAGCCGGAATTATAGGGAAAGATATCTGTAATCGTTATAGGATCGAATCCTTGTAATTCGGGTAGGTTACGATCTCTGGCCGACTTGTAACTCAAGGCAGCCGGACTATATAAGGCGCCCTGAGACCCCCCTCCAGAGCACAAAAAACTACAACCTCTACAACCCTAGGACAGAACCCAACTACGGAGATCCTTCCAGGAACTTCATACACAGCAATACAATCGCCGCCAACACAGGACGTAGGGTGTTACGTCATCTCGACGGCCCGAACTGTTCAATCCTTGCGTCTTGTGTTACCATCGACTTCTGATCCTCGATCTGTCCCTCGACAAATCAACCACGTAGGCTACCCTGTGTGGACTGCCGGGTCCAAACATCCGACAGTTGGCGCGCCAGGTAGGGGGCTGATCGACGAGATCAATCTGCAAGCTCGATGGCATTCACTTCCGCCGTCATCACGCCGGCGACCACGAAGATTTCCATCGCTGAGGGGGCCATGTTCTTCTTCGGATCCATGGTCTTCACCGCTGGGCCCGAGGGAGAGCTCTCCTTCACCCGTGACGCCACCCCGGAGGAGACAGCGCCACGACTCGACGCTACGCCAGACGGGATCGTCACCATCACCACTCCGTCGCCAACCATCACCAACCACTCGGCGACCGCGACGGCCGGCGTTGTTCTCCCGCCATCTGAAGGGAACGCGCCGTCTCCTACACCGCCGACTGCTTCGTCCACTCCGCCTCGACCACCCAGGGCGCAGGAGACGCCCGAAGAACGAAGGCGCCGATGGGCTGCACGCCAACGCCAGTTCGAGGCGGACATGGACCACGCCATCGCCTCCATCGGTGAGTGCATTGAGCTCACCGAATCCGCTCGTCAGGGCATCACCTCGCCAGCACGGTTCCCGCTGGGACTCCGGAACAGCGGGGCCGTGTACCAGCAAGCACTCGGCGAACGCATGAACGCCGACTACTCTCCAGATGCGATCCGGGAGGCCGATCTCATCACGGCCACCCAGATCGGATCTACTCCGGACGTCGCAGCGGCGCAGCACCCTCACCATCAAGATACGCCGACTCCACCCGAACCAACTCCGGCTTTCCCGCGGGTGACACGTGTCCTTCCTCCAAATAAGAGGATCACGCCAGCCAAGCGGGAGACGTTCGTCTCCGACATATCCGCCGACGAACCGACGGTCCAGGGCGAGGATCAAGCACGCCGAGACGCCAGGATCGGGCGTAACGGTGAAAGGCAACGACGCCGTGACGCACGGCGAGAAGGCCGAAACCCCAGGATCACTCGTAACCTCCAAAACGACTTCGTCCAAGAGATCGGCGGCGTGGGTGTCTACGCCACTCCGTCGGCCAACCTTGCCGCCGCGCACCAAGATCTGGAAGGGATCCCGGAGACTCCTGAACTCAACCGGATCAAGGTCAGGCTGACTGCAGCCGCGGGCATGATCGCCCAGAGGGCTCCTGCTTCCTCATCTCACCACTCCAGGTCGGCCAGTCGCCGAGATGCCGATCGCGGCGTGGTCGAGCAGCCCGATCTCCGCGAACAACTCCGCAATCGCGACCTCCGAAGGAACCTTGATGATCGTCACCGCCGGAGGGATGAGGAAGAACTCCGACGGCGCGCCGAGTACAACCGCGAACATGGCCCTCCGGGGCTGGATCGCGAAGCACGCCAACGCCGAGAACTCGAGGCCGCTGAGGTCGCACGCCGCCGAGAGTTCGACCGCAAGTACGGGGCTCCACTCGGACAAGACAGGCCACCCCGAGCTAACACCCCGGAAGACTACTCTGCCGACTCAGGGCACGCGGACACCGGGAACCTCAACGACTGCGACGGCTTCCCGGCATTCACTGCCCGAGTAAGATCCATCAGAATGCCTGCCAACTTCAAGCCTACAGGCATAGAGAAGTATGACGGGAAGGCGGACCCGACGCTGTGGCTCCGGACGTACAGCATCGCCATCCGCGCCGTGAACGGCGACCACGACGCCATGTGCGCCTACTTCCCCGTCGCCATGACCAAGGTGGGGCTAACTTGGCTCCACAGCCTTGAGCCCGACTCCATCGACAGCTGGGCGACCCTCTGCGACAAGTTCAAAAGCTACTTCCAGGGGAGCTCCATCCGACCAGGCACCGCCTGGGACCTGGGCAAGGTCAAGCAGAACCGCGGGGAGAGCCTCCGCGACTACACCGACCGGTACATGGACAACCGGAACTTAGTTCCCGGCTGCTCCGAGTCGGAGATTATCAGCTACTTCCTCGACGGCCTCGCCGACTCCGCCGTCTTCGAGCGCCTTTGTGAAGGCCTGCCAAAGACCTCCGGCGAGTTCTTTGGCCGGGTGAACAAGATGGCCAACGCCAAGGAGGCTGTCCGTCTCCACTACGGCAAGAAAAGCTCTCGGGACGATGATCGTCCCCCTCGCCGGGAAGATCGCCCAAAGAAGGAGGATACACGCCGTTCCCGACCTGAGCCAAGCAGAAGGGACGACCGGAAGCGCTCAAGAGACTACACCGTCGCCGCCATGGACCGCAGCGGCCCTCGCCCGCGGTCCAACTTCAGCGCTGACTTCGAGAAGATGCTCCAAGGACCCTGCCCCATCCACAAGCAGTCCAAGCATCGTATGATCGACTGCATGGGGCTCGCCGACGCCTACAAGAAGAAAGAAGGGAAGCTGCCGCCACGAGATGACGACAAGGGCGACAAGGGAAAAGGGGCTCCCGAGAACCCTGCTTTCCCGAACGTCGACAGGCAGGTGAACTTCATCCTCGGAGGACCGCCGCCCGTGGACGACAAGCGCCGGGAAAAAGTACGTGACCGGGAGATATTCTCCTGTTACACATCGCCGATCCAACCACTCCGCTGGTCCGAGCAGCCGATCACATTCTCCAGGGAGGACCAGTGGTTCCAGGTCTCCGACGTGGGCGAGTACCCGCTGGTACTCAGCCCGATTGTGCACAACGCCCGCCTCACCAAAGTACTCATCGACGGTGGGAGCGGGCTCAACATCATCTTCGCCCAGACGCTGAGGGACATGGGCATCGGCCTCGACGCCCTAAGTCCTTCTCTTCACCCGTTCTACGGGCTGATCCCGGGGAAAGGCTCCAAACCACTCGGGCAGATCGCTTTGCCCGTCACCTTCGGTGAACAGGACAATTTCAGGACCGAGTACCTGAACTTCCAGGTCGCCGACTTCACCACCGCCTACCACGCCATATTGGGGAGACCAGCTCTCGCCAAGTTCATGGCAATCCCCAACTACACGTACCTGCTGATGAAGATGCCAGCACCAACGGCGTCCTCTCCATTCGCAGCGACGTACACCTCTCCAAGGGCTGCGACAAAGAAGGGCTCCACCTCTGCACCGGCATCGAACGCAGCGTGCTGCAGATGGAGGTGGTCCACGAAGCAAGAACCTTCCAAGGAGATCCGGGCTCCGTCCCCGAGTCCTCCAAGCGAAGGGCCGCGCCAACCACGATGCAGCCGGCTGAAGAAGTACGCGCCATCACGCTCGGGCTCGCCGACTCCTCCAAGACCGCCCTGATCGGGTCAGGGCTCGACCCCAAATAGGAAAGCGCGCTCGTCACCTTCCTCCGGAACAACGCCGACATATTCGCATGGACTCCATCAGATATGCCAGGCGTCCCAAGGGAGGTGGTCGAGCACTCCTTGACGGTTGATGCGAACGCCAAGCCAGTTCGCCAAAAGCTCCGACGCTTCGCGCAGGATCGCAAGGAGGCCATTAGGGCAGAGATTACAAGGCTGTTAGCCGCCGGGTTCATTAGAGAAGTCTTTTATCCAGACTGGCTTGCTAACCCAGTCCTTGTAAGAAAAAAGAATAATGAATGGAGAATGTGTGTTGACTACACGGATCTCAACAGGCACTGCCCTAAGGACCCCTTCGTCCTGCCCCGCATCGACCAAGTCGTTGACTCCACCGCCGGATGCGTACTCCTATGCTTCCTCGATTGCTACTCCGGCTACCACCAGATCGCCCTGAAGGAAGAAGACCAGGAGAAGACATCCTTCATAACTCCGATCGGCGCTTACTGCTACACCAAGATGACGTTCGGCCTCCGCAATGCCGGAGCTACCTACCAGAGGGCCATCAACTTGACCCTGGGCACTCAGATCGGCCGTAATGCCGAGGCCTACGTCGACGACATAGTGATCAAGACAAAGATCGAAGCCGAGTTCATCGCCGACCTCTCCGAAACATTTAACAATCTCCGCAGGCACAACTGGAGGCTAAACCCGACTAAGTGCGTCTTCGGCGTACCCAAAGGGAAACTACTCGGCTTCATCGTCAGCAACAGAGGCATCCAAGCCAACCCAGAGAAGATAGACACCATCCGGAGGATGAAACCGCCGACTGGGAAGAAAGAGATCCAAAAGCTGACTGGTTGCATGGCAGCCTTGAGCAGATTCATCTCCCGGCTTGGGGACAAGGGCCTGCCGTTCTTCAAAATCCTCAAGAAGGCCGACAGGTTCGAGTGGAACCAAGAGGCACAGCAAGCTTTCACCGACCTCAAGGACTACCTCTCCAATCCACCAGTACTCGCCGCTCCGCATAACGACGAAACGCTACTCCTGTATATCGCTGCCACCACCAACGTGGTAAGCACCGTCATCGTCGTGGAAAGGGAGGAAGAAGGAAAGGTGCAACGAGTGCAGCGACCAGTCTACTACGTAAGCGAAGTACTCAGCGAGTCCAAGTCTCGCTATCCCCAGGTGCAGAAGCTACTCTACGCACTGCTGATCACATCAAGAAAACTCCGCCACTACTTCCAAGCGCATCGCATCAAGGTGGTCACGCAATTTCCACTCGGGGAGATCCTCCACAACAGAGACGTCACGGGGCGAATCATCAAGTGGTCCGTCGAGCTCGGCTCCTTCAACATTGACTTCGTCCCGCGCACCGCCATCAGGTCACAGATCCTCGCCGACTTCATTGCCGAATGGACCGAGAGCCAGGACGCGAAAGAAGACACCACCGGCGAGCACTGGAAGATGTACTTTGACGGCTCCCTGATGATCGACGGAGGAGGGGCCGGAGTACTATTCATCTCGCCGAAAGGGGAACAGCTCCGATACGTCCTCCAAATCCGTTTCCCCGTCACCAACAACGCCGCCGAGTACGAAGCAATTCTCCACGGGCTCCGCATCGCCGCTTCACTAGGCATAAAGAGGCTCCTGGTCTATGGCGACTCGGCGGTTGTCATAAACCAGGTGAACAAAGAGTGGGATCGCAACAGCGAGCGGATGAACGCCTATTGCGAGGCAGTGCATAAGCAGGAAGGGAAATTCTACGGAGTCGAGTACCACTACGTCCCACGGGAAAAGAACCTCGCCGCTGACGCACTTGCCAAGCTGGGATCCACCCGCGCACAAGTTCCAGGGGGAGTGTTCGTGCAGGGCCTCCTCAAACCCTCCGTAAAGGAGCCCAACGACGAGCCAGAGCCTGCCCCAGAACTCTGCGAGGTGCTAGCCATTAACGCCGAGGAAGAAGACTGGATGGCCGAGTTCATAGATTTCCTCGCCAACAACAAAGTGCCAAAAGACCCCACGCAGCGAAAGATCCTGGAACGCCGAAGCAAAAATTATGTGGTGGTCGGAGGCGCCTTGTACAGACGAGCCGCCACAAATCAAGTATTCATCAAATGCGTCACGAAAGAAGTCGGCCTCCAGATCCTCGATGACATCCACTCGGGAGTTTGCGGAAGCCACGCCGCCGGAACTCTAGTCGGGAAAGCGTACCGAGCTGGATTCTTTTGGCCCACCGCCGTCTCCGACGCCAAAGCACTCGTCCGCCGATGCCAGGGGTGCCAATTCTTCGCCAAGCAGAAACACCTCCCGGCCCAAGCTCTGCGCACTATTCCACCCTCTTGGCCATTCGCCTGTTGGGGGTTGGACATGGTGGGACCATTCAAGGCAGCCCCGGGAGGTTACACGCACATCCTCGTCGCCATAGACAAATTCTCCAAGTGGATAGAGTACAAAGCGATCGTCGGAACTCCAACATCAAAGCAGGCAGCCGCCTTCGTCGAAGAAATCACACACCGGTTCGGAGTCCCTAACAAGATCATCACCGACTTGGGGACACAGTTCACCGGGTCCGCCTTCTGGGACTTTTGCGAGAACAGCTGTATCGGCGTATACTACGCCTCAGTCGCCCATCCCAGATGCAACGGACAAGTGGAACGAGCCAACGCCATGATACTCCAAGGACTGAAAGCAAGGGTCTTTGACCCATTGAAGAAATTCGCCGGACGGTGGCACCAGGAGCTACCACAGGTCATCTGGGGCCTCAGAACTCAGCCGAGTCGAGCAACAGGCCATACTCCATTCTTCCTCGTCTACGGCTCCGAGGCTATCCTCCCCACCGACATTGCTTTTGGATCTCCGCGCATCGACAACTACGACGAAGGTGAAGCTGAGGCAGCTCGCGAGGTGGACCTGGTCTCCATCGAAGAACACCGAGTTAACGCGCTCATACAGCACGCGCGCTACCAGCAACAACTCCGACGCTACCACGACAAGAACGTCCAAGAAAGGGACTTCAACATTGGCGACCTCGTCTTACGCCGAGTGCAATCCACTGCAGGGGTTCACAAACTCTCCGCTCCATGGGAAGGCCCGTTCATCGTGACTCAGGTCATATGTCCGGGTACTTTTCGTCTCCAGTACGAGGATGGCACCGAGGTCCCACACCCGTGGAACATAGAGCACTTACGCCGATTCTACCCATGAAAAGCTATGTATCACAGCGTTCAATAATACTATATACCTTTTTCGTATACTTGTTCTCCTCGCAAAACTTCTCGGAATTACTCCATTCCCGAGTGGCTCTTAACTAAATGCTGCGTAACCGGGCCCGGAACGACGCCTAAGCCTTCTACACGTGCACGGGATCTGCTCTCGACGTTATGAACTTAGGATAAGTGAGGCAAAGGGAAAAGCACATTCCAGCCAAAGGCTACTCGGGAAACAATAAAATACGAAACAAAGTACCGAATACTTTTGCTTTACTTGTTTCTGAATACTTGTCTACACAAAGGTTTACACTACTTCGTACAGAATACAGGATTCTACTCGAATTTGAGGGCCTCGCCGACTTTCTCGGCGATCGGGCGCGTCTCCGCCATCGCCGAGCCCACCTGCTCCACTGTGGCGTCCGCCGCCACGCCGTCCGCGACCGGCGCAAGGTCGATCCGCGGGTACAGTGTGCGAACACGCGCCAAGGCGTCGTTCGCGCACACAACCGCCGACTCCTTGATCAACTCGGCGATGCGGGTTGGTGCGGCTTGAAGGCGCGGGACCAAAGCAGTCGGTTCACCCTCCTCCGGGGCCACGGAGTCCAGCAGGTCCCTCGCCGCCTCGTTGACCTCCGTCAAGGCCAGATGCGCCGATGTGAGATCTTGCTCCAAGCCTGTTATGATTTGACAGTTATTCTGGATTGTATACATGGCTTGGAGCATCGTCATGTCCGCACCTTTCCGGAAGTCCTGCTCCTGCTTCAGCTTGCCCGCCATCACTTCCTCCGACTGCTGAAGAGTCGCGTTTGCAAACCGCAACTGCTTCAGCTCAGAGATGTGGCGCTCCCTCTCCATCTCCTTCTCTGAAAGGGCAAGAAAGCACTCGGTCAGGACGAAGATGACACGGCACAGTTCAGCAACTACTTAGAAGATCAAAATGAAAAGGCCTTACGATGAAGAATGTGGCGATGCTCCACGACAGCGTCGTTCAAGCTCTTTTTGGCAGCGTCGCGTTGACGCCTGACCCGCTTGAGCTCCGCTTCCGCCTTCGCCGCACGAAGGAGCGCTGACTCCGCGTCCTGGGCCTGCGCAAGGCGCGACTGCCGGAGCGTGGCCAGCTTCTACAAGCGCTCAGAGAAGACGAACGACTCAGAATACCCACAAAGAGAAAGAAAAGATGAACAAGACAGGGGAGGAAACTTACCGCCGCAAGGCGCTGCGCGTGGTCGACAGCAATCTGGAGCTCGGCGATCACCGAGCCCTCTTTCTCCGCCGCGGCATCCGCCCCAGGGACAGCGATAGTCCCCGAGATGTCCGACTCCTTCGGCGGGTCCTCCTCCTGGATCTCCTCCCGGGTAACCTCGCCGGCGCCAACGGGTGACCCAATCACCGTGTCTGCGACGGGATCCCCAGCATCGACCGGAGTGATCGCAGCATCATCGGCCGCCGGCACCTCCTCCACCACCTCCGGGTCAGGCCGGACCGGAACTTCTGCAGTCTGCGCCGCGCCTGGACCACTCGCCGAATCCGTCACCTTGGGCGGAGCACCCGGGGACGACTGCCCTGCAAGAGCGGTGGGTGGGGCACTCGGATCTCGCAGAGCTTCAGTCGCGGGGGCCCTACCACTCGCCGCCTCTCCGTCCAGATCGGAGGCATTGCTGAAATAAGCACTCAGAAGTTAGTACAAGAACTCGGATAACAAGAAGAAACACGAAGACCAACTACTCACCGAGTACCCTTCACAATCGCAATCCGGGGCCGAATGACGGGGAGCTTGGGGCGCCGCTGCGTCGAAACCGCCACGGGGATCGGCCTGAAGTCAGAGACTGGCCTTGCGTCCGCCGAGGCTTGCACAAGTGTCTCCGCCACCATGCGCCGCCTCTCCTCCACAGAAACGCCCATGGCCCGGGCGTGCTCCTGCTCTTGGAACACCTCGTCGGGCACGGCCTCGTCTTTCTCCTCCTCCTCCGTGATGACCGGCGAAGAGCGCACCGGCTCGTCAACGTCGGCCTCCGAACCCGCAGACGGCCTCTGAGCCGGCTGCGCGTCCGGCTTCTTCACCGCCACCTTTTTCGTGCGCCTCCGCTTGGGAGGCGGCGGCGCCGTACCCGCCACCGCGTCCCGGACGGAGGGCGCTTCGTCTGACAGCGTGGCCGAGTCCTCGGCCGCCCCGTCATCCACCTCCACCGCCCGCTTGGGAGCGCCGCCCCGACGGCTGTTCCTCTTCGCCACTGCCGCCCGGCGCTTCCGCGGACGGTCCTCCACCACCTCCTCATCAGAAGGGCTCAGGGAGCCCTCCGTGTCACTCGGCGCCCATATACGGGGCGCAGTGGGTCGAACTGGCCCCTCTGGCCGAGTGCCTCCCTGAGCAGCCGGAGGCGTATCCTCGAGGATTACCTTCCTCGGGAAGTCCTCCGGAAGTGGAGCAGCAGAGAAGAACTCGAAGCATCGATCCTGCGCAAGAAAAGGCGCAACATCAGAACGGCCAACGGACGAAAACAGAAAATAAGTCAAGAGAAACACTCAAAAGGACTCGGAAAATACTCAAAAGGACTCGGAAAGGAAACTCACCNCACGGCCGAGGAAGAAACCGCCGACCCGCTCCTTCATCTCCTCCTTCCCCACGGTGCGGTTAGCAGCCCGAGTGGGGTCGTCTCGCCCCGAGTACTCGAAGCCCGGGTGCTTCCGCTCCTGAATGGGTTGGACCAACCGCCTGCTGAAGTTGCAGGCGATGCCGACTGCTGTCAGGCCTTGAGCCTTCAACTCCTTGATCAACTCGAGGAGCTCCTCCACCTGGTCCATCTCCGAGGCGTCTGGAAGCTCGTTCCAGCAGTCTTGGACCTTTGGTCGCTCGCCGGTGTGGCACGGGATCGCCGGCGCGTGGTTCCCGACGTAAAACCACTCGGCCTTCCACCCTTTGTTGGAGGTGTTAAGGGCGATGTCGAAGTAGTCGTCCTTCCGCCCCTGACGAAGCATGAAGCCGGCTCCTCCGACCACCACCATCTTCTCCTCGCTTGGCTGAGGCTTCAGCCAGTACAAGTACCTCCAGAGATTGAAGTGGGGAGAAATACCTAAGTATGCCTCACAGAGGTGGATGAAGATTGAGATCGCCATGATCGAGTTGGGGTTGAGGTTGATCGCCTCGATCCCGTAGTAGTGCAGAAGCCCGCGGAAGAACGCCCCCGTGGGCAAACCAAGCCCCGCCTCGAAGAAGGGCTTGAAGAGGACCAACTCGCCGGAGTTCTCCGACGGGAATACCTCCCCCGCGCTCGGCCGCCATTCCGCCACGGCCTGAGGCGGCAGGACGCTCCGCTCCACCATCTCCTCCAACGCCTCCGTTGTCACCTTCCCCCGCGTCCACGCAAGGACAGGGGAAGGGATCTTGTCAGTCTTCGGGACAGCGCCGGCAGCAAACTTCTTCCTCCCCGCCATGGATTTCACTGCAGGGGTCTTGACACGCATCAGCGAGGCTACACTCCCCGTGGTGGATGAGATCGCGCAAAGGACTTGCGAGCAAGGGGAGCTTTGGTGGCGGCGGGGTGAAATGCGAAGAACGAGGAAAGCAGATCTGGAAATGAGAAGATTACCCTCCGGGGTTAATCCTCGCCTTTTATAGCGCGCCTTGATGCCCGAAATTACCGCGAGATCGCGCGATCAGCGGGGCGGGCGAAACGGTACAAAGAGCCGTTGGGCGCTTCACCTTCCGTTACACGCCAGGTGTCAACGGTAAAAAACGACTCCGGAGCACTCGACCAAGACAAAGCAGTCGGCGCGCCACTAAGGCTCTAACAGCTCCCACGCTCGGGGGCTGGCGCCACGATCAAGTCGGTGTGCCTCTCGGGCTCGATTGGCCTCGAACTACTCGGGAGCCAACACCGCAAACCTGGTGGTGTGCCGCTAAGGCTCGAACAGCTCCCACGCTCGGGGGCTGGCGCCACGATCAAGCCGGTGTGCCTCTCGGGCTCGATTGGCCTCGAACTACTCGGGAGCCAACACCGCAAACCTGGTGGTGTGCCGCTAAGGCTCGAACAGCTCCCACGCTCGGGGGCTGGCGCCACGATTAAGCCAGTGTGCCTCTCGGGCTCGATTGGCCCCGAACCACTCGGGAGCCAACACTGCAAACTTAGTGGTGTGCCGCTAAGGCTCGAACAGCTCCCACGCTCGGGGGCTGGCGCCACGATCAAGTCAGTGCGCCTCTCGGGCTCGATTGGCTCCGAGCCACTCGGAAGCCAACACTGCACAACTGAAGGCGTACCGCTAAGGTTCGACCGGCACTCGGACTCGGGGGCTGGCGCCATATCAAAAGCAGCGTGCCATGAGGGCTCGATCAGTCCCGAAACGCTCGGGAACTGACGCTGCAAACAAGTTGCAACAGGCAATATAATCCTTTTCACAGGAAACACAGTTACAACGAAGCCGGACTTACGCCGGTTACAAACATCAAACACATCAGCCGCCAAGATGACGGCCTGGGGCACTCGTCCCTGCGCTCAGTGCTACATCCGAAGCAAGCTTGGCCCACATGAGCTCCTCGCAAGCCCTCTTGTAGCACCACTGCAGCCGTCGACGGGACAGCACCGGTGGAGGGTTGATGGCAGACGCCTTCGGCTATCCCTGGCTCTACAAAGCATTTCACCCCACATGGCCCTCGTCACATGGGAATGCGGGGGTGAACAGGGCAGCACTGGCACACCGATCAACGCCTCAGATTCCTCGCAAGCACTCTTCTAGCACCACGCCGTGATGACTCCATGAGCTCTCCCCGGAGGATGAACCCAACGATGAACCTCCGGCATATTGGCCACAAGGATTCTATATCTATTCGCTCTTGGGTGGCAGCTCAGGCTCCCCGACGGGTATTTATAGCCCCTGGTCGCCGAAGGACGGGAAATTTACTCCGTGATGACGAGCGCGGGCTCCGCGCCACGCGTCTCTCCTCCAGCATGGAATGCACAGGTTGCCCTTATCTCCTTTGGCTCCACTCGGCCACGGGAGTGCCCTGTGCAGTCACGAGAACTCTATTCCTGACGCCGCATCACAGAAGCGACGCCGCCTTGCCTGCCTCTCCTTGGCATATCCTACGAAGAAGGAATCCTCCGGGACTCGAACCTCTCGCCAAGATAAGTTTCCATTGATTATTTTCGCCAATCCCGTGAGCTTTAAAACAAGTTGCTAAAGTACTCGGGAGCACACGCCTTAATCCGTGAAACCTCGGCTCTTCCGTACGCCTACCCTCCTACGCGTGCACGCGGCCCAGCTCCCTGCGCTATGGACTACGGCTATCGGGGACCAGGTGCATAAACGTAACAGGCTAACTACCCGAGGAAATTAAAAGACTTGAAAGCAGGAAGTGGAGTTCATTAGTATTTGTATCGCCGAATGTTTTCTCCTCGAGTTTTTACCTTGTTACAGGGTACTGACGACTACTCGGCGTGCTCAGCCCTCACGCTCGGGGGCTGGCGCCGGGACGACTACTCGGCGTGCTCAGCCCTCACGCTCGAGGGCTGGCGCCGGGACGACTACTCGGCGTGCTCAGCCCTCACGCTCGGGGGCTGGCGCCGGGACGACTACTCGGCGTGCTCAGCCCTCACGCTCGGGGGCTGGCGCCGGGACGACCACTCGGCGTGTCTCGCAGGACTCCGCCGGCCCTCACGCTCGGGGGCTGGACGCCGAAATTAACGTCGGGTGATTTAGCCAGATGCTCCTTGACTAACCCTTGGACCGATTCCTTCGGAATCACTTCAAGGCTCGGGGGCTACGGCCAACGGACGCACCTCGCGGCGCATCCGTTGATTGTCTGACGACTTCAGAACAAGGCTACTAACCCTTGGACCGATTCCTTCGGAATCGCTTCAAGGCTCGGGGGCTACGTCCAACGGACGCACCTCGCGGCGCATCCGTTGGGTAAACGGCTCTTTTCTCTCCAGTATCACGCGGTTTCGCTTCCAACTGCAGCAGGCTCGACGCTCATCAGGCAGCACGACCTCGCCGACTTGTCTCTCAACCACGTACTACTCGGGGGCTTGTCGGGGGTAGACCCCCAGGGGTACCCAGCAGGCGGATTGGCCCAACCATCAAAGGGCGGCCCAATCCGAGTACATCTGGATCGGTTTGTCGGACTAGGTGGCCCACCAGTCGGAAGGCCCACCAGTCGGGCGAACCGGATGGGTGCGACGACGCGCGCGGCAAGGAAAGCACACGGCGTATCCCGCAAGAAGATCGGAGATCAAGATAAACTAGCCGGAATTATAGGGAAAGATATCTGTAATCGTTATGGGATCAAATCCTTGTATTCCGGGTAGGTTACGATCTCTGGCCGACTTGTAACTCAAGGCAGCCGGACTATATAAGGCGCCCTGAGACCCCCCTCCAGAGCACGAAAAACTACAACCTCTACAACCCTAGGACAGAACCCAACTACGGAGATCCTTCAGGAACTTCATACACAGCAATACAATCGCCGCCAACACAGGACGTAGGGTGTTACGTCATCTCGACGGCCCGAACCTGTTCAATCCTTGCGTCTTGTGTTACCATCGACTTCTAATCCTCGATCTGTCCCTCAACAAATCAACCACGTAGGCTACCCTGTGTGGACTGCCGGGTCCAAACATCCGACACTGCCCAAGGTAAACATCAAGATGAGTTGCCCTCGTCGACCCCGTTCCGTTTTGCCACTCGGAGTTCGATCCCGTGCACCGCAGCCCCTAGGCCGGCATCTCCGACGAACAGCCACTGCTGCAACATGGAGCGCCGCCCCTCTGCTCGCAAAAAGGACCAAAGAACGGCGTCGCCCCTTGCTGTTGCCAACCAGAAAAACACCTCCAACCGTCCATCTTTGATCCAGTGGCTATAGTTAATACGTTTAAGTCATCGGTTCATCGCAGCTTAGACCTTCGTCTTGTTTTTAGCGTAGTTTAATCACCGTAGATCCGATTAGAGTGATTTTCACGTTGTTGTGTTCGTAGAAATGCGTAGATTAGTTTTATATCCTTTTTGCTTCTGTTTTCATTGTATGGTGTACTGTTCTAATAGAAATACTTTTGTATGCATGTACTGGCTTGTGATGGATGTATGTGTAGTGATTGGAATGCGTGAATAGTTTGCGGGCAGTACGAGGCCGGCTTTGATCAAGAGTTTGAAGACCAAGATCAGCAGCACTATTTTGAGGAAGGCAAGTGTAACATGATCTATCCTTGATACCTATTCACCTATTAATCATGTTATTCATTCATGCATGTGTCTAATTTGTTAAACCTTAGGAATGACTAGTCTTGTTTATCCTATATTCCTTGTTACCTTGGGTTTATGCATATGGGTAGATATGTTAGTTGTCGCTATGCTTGCCAACCGCTAATGTTCGTTATGAAATAATAATCATGACTAATGATATACTTGGAACCTTATTAAAATGTGCTTTTTAGCAACTTGGTTTAGGGAGCTTGAGCATGTGTTTGCATTGCTCTAAGCGTCTCTTCTTAAGGTTCCGTTCTTAAAGCGGCCACCCAGGAAAACCGTACAACCACAGGAATCACATGGCTCTGGTCTTGACTAAGTAAACTGTACGGCTCTAGCTTGTCTAGTGGTTACCGAAAGGCGCAAGTGGGGCTGCCAGGTTTAAGTGTGGACCTCGGTCAGTTCTCGTTGGGGTTTGTGTGTGATGGATTTGAGTGATGTTTTGGCTGGAGCCTGGAGGGGTCCATGCGCCTGTCAGGAAACCATAGCGGCCACTAGCTTGCTAGGGTGTCTTTTGAAAGGTCTCGTAGTGAAACCCTGTACTCATTTCACGTGGTGTGAAGGGAGTGCGTGCCAAAGGCAAGGGGGATCACGACCGGTGGTGAAAGTGTACAACCTCTGCAGAGTGTAAAACTGTTATAACAGCCGTGCTCACGGTCAAGAGCGGCCTGGATCCTTTTCGAGCGGTTCCTTGTTTTCTAAAGTAATGATTAATGATGATGTTGGTTACTTATAATATCTCACATGTTTTTCTAATGTGGGTTACAACCGGGTTGTCATATAATTATAGTAATACAGGTTAATTCTAAAATCAATCAACTAAAAATGCTAACCGCAGTTCAAACCCTGTCTAGCCTTTTGAGCCTCATTTAATCATGTTATGCTTGCTAAGTAAGATGGATTACTTACACTTGCTTCATATCAACAAAATTCCGGATGGGTACTCAGAGGAGCCGCCAGTGGATGCTTTTGTCTTCCCCGAGGAGTTCCCGGACTTCTAGGCAGTGCATTCCCCCAGTCAGAGTCCCTGTGGAGATGTTCTGGAGTTAGACTACATCAGGCTTCCGCTACTTTGATAAACTCGTTAATAAATGTAATGCCTGTGATGTAAGACTTGTTATGATTTATGTTATCGAGCACTGTTTTCCTTTCTTTGATATTCATTTCTGAGCTATATGTGTGTAAAGACTTCCTGGGTACACATATAGTAGCATTCGGATTTCCTTCGTAAATCCGGGTGTGACATCCGAGGGATTCCATGCAAACACATCGAGGTTTGCGCGAAGAAAGTCGACGAGCGCGCTTTCCTATTTAGGATCGAGCGCCGTCCCGATACGGAGGGTGCGACCGTCGTCGGCCACGGCAACCTCCTTGACGTCCTTGGCCGGCTCAAAGGAGCATGCAGCACGCTTGGAGGTCTCGGGGATATCCGGGTCCCTGGGTGAAGGCTCAGCGGCGAGCCTCTTGGACTGGACGAGCGCCTCCGCGAATTGGAAGCACTCGGTTTCGCAGGCGAACGCATGCTCAAATGAAGTCCCCACGGTGATGACACCTTTGGGTCCGGGGATCTTCAGTTTGAGATACGTGTAGTTCGGGACAGCCATGAACTTTGCGTATGCAGGCCTCCCGAGGATGGCGTGATACGTCCCAGGAAATCCCACCACTTCGAAAGTGAGGGTTTCTCTGCGGAAGTTCTGTGGAGTCCCGAACGTGACGGGCAGGTCGATCTGCCCGAGCGGTATTGCGTCCACCCCGGGGACGACCCCATGGAATGGCGCCGCGGATGGCCGAAGCCGGGACCGCGAGATCCCCATCTCATCGAGAGTGTCGGCGTAGAGGATGTTGAGGCCGCTCCCGCCGTCCATCAACACCTTGTGGACGCGTTTCGTCCCGAAGAGAGGAGCAACCACGAGCGGGTACCTTCCGGGTTGTGGGACATGGTCGGGATGATCGGAGCGATCAAAGGTGATCGGGGCCTCGGACCATCTTAGGTAGGAGGGTACCGCGGGCTCTGTGTGGAAAACTTCTCGTCGGATCAACTTCTCGTCGCGCTTCGAGGGGTAGGCCGCCGACCCCCCAACGATCATCAGGACCGCGCCGTCCTCCCTGGGGTAACCGTCGTCGTCGTTCGGGCCTCCGGCCCCGTCTCGGTTCTCGTATGGTTTCTTCTTCAGGGTGCCGGCGAGGAAGCTTTTCATGAGTTTGCAGTCCTTCAGGGCGTGCTTGACGGGGCCCTCGTGGTTGGTGCAAGGCGCCTCGAGGAGCTTCTCGAAGTGGTCCTTGGCGCCGGGTTCCCTTTGGGTTTAGCGGTCTTCCGCTCGGCTGCCGCTACCATGCCGCGATCGCGCCTCCGCTTGTCCTTCCTTTTCTTCTTGTCGGGTCGGGCGGAGGTGCCCTCGCCAACCGCCTCCGACTGCTTGCCCTTGCCCTGAGGCCGATCAAGGGTTGCAGCGACGGCGTCCTCCCCATCGGCGTAGTCGGTGGCGATGTCGAGGAGCTCCCGGATGGTTCGTGGCTTCCTGCGTCCCAACTCATGGATGAGGGTCGCGCAGGTGGTTCCGAACCGGAACGCGGAGACCACGTCGGTGTCGGCGGTGTTCGGCAGCTCGGTGCAGCGCTTAGAGAAGCGCTTGATGTAGTCGCGCAGAGTCTCGTCTTCTGCCTGGAGGCAGTTGCGGAGGTCCCAGGGGTTCCCGGGACGAGTATAGGTGCCCTGGAAGTTGCCAATGAAGGCATCACGCAACTGCGCCCAGCTGTCGATCTTGCCTGCAGGGAGATGCTCCAGCCATGTCCGAGCCGAGTCGGCGAGGTAGAGGGGGAGGCTTTTGATGATGAAGTAGTCGTCTTGTGCTCCCCCCGCATGGCACGCGAGCCGGTAGTCCTCCAGCCAGACGCTGGGGTTTGTGTCCCCGTCGTACTTGGGCACCGTGGTGGGAGCTCGGAAGCGCGGAGGGACCTGAGCGCCGAGGACGCGGGGTCCAAAGGCACGCGGCCCCCTGGGGTCGGGTGACGCACTCCTGCTCCGGTCCTCGCTGCTGTCGTAGCGGCCCCCGCGCCGCCTGTTGTAGGCTCGGCGTGGGCGGTGCTGATGGTGCTCGTCCCGTCGTCTGGCGCCTCCGTCGGTCATGGCCCCGTGATGATGTACGGAATGCTCCCGATCGGGCTCCCGGGGAGCTCGCTGGCGTGAGGCGGAGCTTTCCGCCTGTTGGACTGCTGCGGTTTCCAGGAGCGCGCGGAGCTGCTGATGGAACCTTCGATCTTCGGGCGCCGCTGGTTCAGGGTGCTCACGGAGTAGGACAGCAGCCGCTGCAAGGTTCTGGGACGCCCGGTTGAAGACCGGCGCGTCGTTGGCGTTGCCACCGTCGTTGACGATGCGCTGTTGCACGTCCCGGGCCCGTGCGCGGGCGGCTCCTCCATCCGCGTTTCTCCCGAGCTCGCGGTTGAGCTGCTGGCGTTCTGCCTCGATCTGACGCCGGGCCTCATCGAGCTCCTGCAGCCTGACCCGCCGGGCATCGTCCGCCGGGGCGTTGGGCGGTGGTGCCGCAGGGGCGTTGGCAGGCGGAGCTGCAGGGGCTCGGGCAGGCGGAGCCGCAGGGGCATTGGCAGGTGGCGCCGCGGGGGCGCCGTCCCTCGTCGAACTGCTGGCAGACTGCACATCCCCATCGGGGGTGTGACACATGAAGCATTCCCGAGAAGGGTCGAAGTTCGGCGGAACCCACCTCAACCGCGGGTGCGGTCTTTGCTCGCTCACCGTGCTTTTGGCAGTCGGCAGGAGGCGGGGGTTGGACTCTGTCGGTGTCGGGGTGGCCACCGGGTCGCTCGGCAGGCCTGGCTGACCGTCCGGGTACATGGCGTTGTAGCAGTCGATGAACTCGTCCCAGGGGAGCTGCTCCTGCCCTCCAACCTGGAGGGCGAGGTTGGTGATCATGTAGGAGACGTTGCGGAAGCGTTCCTGGGACGGGCTCCGTCCCAGGGCGGCCGCCAGGTCCCCACCGAGCAGGTCGAGGACGTAGGCGGTGGCTCCCGCCGTGGCGTGGGAGGGCTTGGGCCCCTCGTCGTGGAACATCTTGTCATCGTCGCGGGCAAGCTTGGGGCGCACGAAAGTTGCCCGATGATAGGCTCCACCGACTTGCCGAAGACGAAGTCGAGGGAGCCGAACCGCAGGTGATCGCCGGGCGCCAGCGAGGCGCCGCCGTGGGCCATCCGGGCCCTGGTGAAGTGTCGTGACACGCGAAAAGGCCCCTACCTGGCGCGCCAACTGTCGGGGTTCTCTACCGCCGGCAAGTAAATTTCTACGATCGCGTGTCAGGGTCCGGATGGTGACTCAAGAGACAGGGGGTTTAGACTGGTTCGGGCCTCCGGAGAGTAATACCCTACGTCCAGTGTGTGCCGATGTTCTTAAGTCCAAGTCTGTAGTAGGGGGTACAAACTGGTCGGGAGAGGGAGAGGGTCCCAAGTCCCTGTGTTGTGCGAGTGAGCGTGCTGTTCGTGCTGTGTTCGAATGTTCGACCGATGTCCGTCTGTCCCCCCACTGATGTCCCCTTGTCCCCTTTTATAGTCTCAAGGAGAGAAGGGAGCGGGGGGTAAGAAAGAAAGAAAATTACAAGGGGAGTTACTGCCCCCGAGGCCTTTAGCTTGTGCCGCGCGTCGAGCCGTACAGGGAGCAGGTGTTGACGGAGTGGGCACCCCGCCGGACCCGGGATCGTACATCCCGGGTGGTTGGTGTAGACGTCTTCTCGGGTAAGCTCCCGGGTAGTTCCCGGGTCGTGGTTGACTCGCTCGAGGCCTTTGGGTACTCCAGGTGTCCTCTTCGGGTTCCAGGTGTCGTCCATGGACGCCTGGGATCGTCCTTGGGCGCCTGGTGTTGCGCATGCATTTCTCTCAGGACTGTAGCGTTCCTGTTCGGATGAGACGGGCGCCACTGTGGCTGTCGTGGCGAAGGACGGACGCCCATCATGCTCTGACGCGGCGGGTACCAAGTGGGTACGGCGCTGGATGGGCCGGGACGTGGCCGGGTAGTTTTACCCGGAGAGCTGGAGACTCCTCGGAGGCGGAGAACTCCCCGGGCGAATCGGAGAGCCCTCGGAGGCGGAGAACTCCTCGGGCGAGCCGCGGAACCGCTCGGAGGCGGAGAACTCCTCGGGCGAGCCGCGGAACCGCTCGGAGGCGGAGAACTCCTCGGGCGAGCCGCGGAACCGCTCGGAGGCGGAGAACTCCTCGGGCGAGCCGCGGAACTGCTCGGAGGCGGAGAACTCCTCGGGCGAGCCGCGGAACCGCTCGGAGGCGGAGAACTCCTCGGGCGAATCGGAGACTCGTCGGGCGGCCTCCGAGTTGTTGGGGCATGGAGAATCTGCTTTGATTTGGTTCTTCGGCTTTTGCTTTTGAGGGGTGGATTATCGTGAGGACCCGGATTAAGGGCTTGATTGGGTACCCCTAATTCAGACCCTCGTCAGGTACAATACGGGATCCGCCTAAACGGTCAGGAAAAGCATCGCCCTGTTTCCGCTCCGTCTCCCGCCGGATTTTCTCGGATTTTTTTCCGTTTTCCCATTTTTCCTGTACATACGGTAAACGATCGGTTTACACGGTATACGGTGTCGGTCGGTACAGGATTTTCCCGTCCCGTTTTCATCCCTATGTGGGAGGCAACCGACGACTAATCTCTCGTGGGCATTAGGATATTTTTACTACGGTTAGACAAAAGTTGTCTATTTGATTTCACATCAGCAAAAAATAAGATGACATGGCCATCATTAAATGAGGGAAGAGTGTGTTGCTGTCTACTATCTCGTCTACTGCTCTGACTCGTGCTCCTATGTAAAACTACATCAACTAGAGGAGACATTAAATATCATACAGACAGCAAAATAGACAACCTATTGTAAAACTGTCTATTTAACTGTCTGTATATGTCAAACAAACAATAACTGTCTAAATTATTGTGCATGCCCTTAGGACCTGAGATTGTACCGCCACCGATCAACATGTTCTGGCTAGTTTAAGTCTTACTTTACATTACATGAACACAATTCCACAACACCTTTTAGACTAATAGAGTAGCATGACCCTAGTGTTTTTAACAACAGCTCTTGTCAATAAAACTCAACGCGGAAGGTTTTAGCTTAGGCAAGAAAACTTGTCATCAAGAGAAAGTAAGGAGTAGCTGGCCTATTAAACCCCTACTTGTCATCAAGAGAAAGTAAGGAGTAGCTGGCCTATTAAACCCCTATTCATGATGGTCTTGAACTCTTGATTAACTAGTCAAGTCGTTTTTTCACTTATAAATTTTTGATCATTTTTTTGACATACTACAACAGTGAATGTAACAAGAACGTTTAATTTGAAAAATAGTGAATGTAGCAACTAGCAAACCAATGAAACACGGAGTAGCAAATTAAGGGCCTATTTAGTTCAGAAAGTTGCCGAAAAAAGTTGCCATTAGAAAACGTATTTGTGAGAGGGGACACGGTTGTCAATATGAAAAAAGTTACTATTTTTTTGATAACTTTTACCAATCTAAACACACCCTAATATACACTTTTACCTGGCAGGTTCCAATCCTGACAGGCTTTCTGGCAAGCATGCGAACATCGTGCACGAGCACGACCCGACTGTCGAGCGGCGACATAGAGAGCCTGTCCCATCGAGTTCAGTTGGCCTCGTGGAACCTTCCAAGGGCGTGGAAGGCCCTGTTTAGTTTACCGAAAACACAAAAAAAAATTCATCCAGAGAACCATATCAGTTTATTTTTTCTCTCCATACACACGATTCAATACATAAATACTACATAATAGATACATCTAAACACCCTCGAAATGGCGTCGATGTCACCATGAAACTCGTGCCGTTCTCGAAGGGGCAGATGCCCGGACCTGCCGCTTTCAATCTGCCCTTCCGGACAATCTTGGCCTGTACTCAGAGTCGACTGCTAGTCCTCTGTTCGCGTACTAGGATGGACTTTTTCAAACTTTGATTTTTCAGAATAAAAAATAGAAACGCAACCAATTGCTTGTAATGAAAGAAAATTCAACTTTAAAGTTGTTAACCTGCACAAACCTATTACTAGAGCATCTTCAACAGATTGAGAAAACCAATCCTCTTTCCCTTTATTTCTAGTTAAAAGGGATTGAGATGAAAAAAACCCTCTCCAACATATCCCTTTTCTATTCTCCTTTCCCTTTATTTTTTTCTCAATCCCCTTTAACTCCCCTCCTCTCCCCTTTCTAAAGGGGATTTGCCCCTCTCCCCTTTCCTTCCCTTTTTTTTCTATTCATCTCAGCCGCATGATTTCTTGGCCCTGCACGAATCTTGGAGCACAATTGTCAGATGAGATAGAAAGGGAAAAGGAGATCTGCTGTAGCCACTCTTCCCAATATCTTGAATTGGTGAAAGGGGATTCCCCTATAGCTAGAAAAAAGGGAAAGAGGAAAAGAGAACTGTTGGAGATGCTCTAATACTGGGTTTAATTTCTAGTAACCTATTTGGATTTCTAGCATTGATTTTCTGGAACCTGATCACGCATACAAACTTACTCACATGTGTTTAATCACAAATATTTTCATAGGGGTGAGAATACGTTCGTGTGTCTGCGTCTGGTTTTTCAAAAAAAATATTTTAATGTTGATGTACCGTCTATAATTGAAAGAATAATTTGCTAGAAAAAATAATTGAGGATATGAGCATATTCCTAGATTATAAAAAATGTTGATATGTACTCAATAGATATTCAAAATTTTCAGTATTTTTTTGAGAAAAATGTTTCTGCTGTTTTGCATAGAGGAGAAGGCTTAGGAGGAACAAATAAATGCTTAGAAATGGGCCAATTTCCATTGGCGTTGATCTGAATCGGACGGTCGAGAACATCCTTGATATTTCGGCCCAGCCGGGCTTAACTTTTTGATTTTTTTTTTTTTGGAAATTAGCCGGGCTTAACTGTGTTCGGCCTCGGGCCTCGGCCTTGGCCATTGTGAATTGTGATCCGGAGCTCCCGACTACGAACGCGGGGTGGGATGTGGACTCCATCAGCAAGTCGTCGCGTCGTCTCCTCCGCTCCCGCCACTCTCCTGCTCCGCCTCCTCCTCCTCGCCGGCGCCGCCGACGCCGCTCCACCGCTCGTCGGCGTCACGCCCCAAGGTGAACGGGTCGCTCACTAAGTTGCCTACCTCCGCACCTCGTTCCTGCTCGCTTCCTCACCGAGCTGTTTCCCCAGATGAGGCGTACTTCGCGACGCAGGTGATCGCCTGCAGGGACGGCTCGGGCTCCTTCCCGAGGAACCGGCTCAACGACGGGTACTGCGACTGCGCCGATGGAACCGACGAGCCAGGTCTCAGTCTGGATCTCTCTTGGATTTTTCCGAACTTGACAGGGAATAGATAATGAACTGTGGAGATCTAGTCGATTTCGCCGAACCGGTGAGATCTGATGGCAATACATTAAAATACGTATTTGCATTAAAGTCAATTTTTTCATGTTAATTGACTCGTGCTGCTAGAGCCTTTCGAATTCTGCAAACGAAGAGAAAGGGAGAAATGTGCAACTTTTGCAGGGCTTTGCCGCTACAATTTTAGCAGTAATTTGACTCATATGAACAGTTAAGCAAAATCTGAACTACTGACTAGTACGTCACATTTAGCCACATATGTCAGATGTAAATGCAGGATGTTGCAGCATTCGTATATGTAAAATTCTTACTGCCTCACCTGAAAAAATTGTGCGCATTTCTTTTACCTAGTGCTAACATTATTGTGCAAGCTATTCTGTGTCATAATTCTGTTCTTCACTTTTTTTTTTTTGCGTTATTCAGGTACTTCAGCTTGTCCACAAGGCAAATTTTACTGCAGAAATATTGGAGATACCCCTCGTTTGTTGTTCTCTTCGTTTGTGAATGATAAAATATGCGGTATGCTATTAGACTAAGAAGTTAAATCCAAGATTTTGGATGTTTATTTTCTTAACTTTTGAGCTATTGGTTCTAACATTAATGGGTACTTGTTTAAAAAAAACATTAACATCTAGCTTCTATTTACTGTATTGATTCCTTTGTGGAGAGCAGAAGTATTGACAAATTGTGTATGTTCATGCAGATTGTTGTGATGGAAGTGATGAGTATGAAAGTGGCATCCATTGTCAGAACACATGTAGAAAAAGAAAGGATATTGCTGAGGCTGATGGTGGTGGCGACAAGCTCTCAGTAACACATGTAGATGCTACTAAAGAATTTACTAGTAAACATACAATTGATATAGAGAACCTTATCCAGAACAACAACAACAACAAAGACCTTATCCAGAAACTAAGAGGTACTGCCTATTCAGATGCCAGATTTAGCCATAGCTATTACGTGAACATAGTTTGCGTGCTTGATGTGGTGCAATTTTTCCATGTTTGCAGGTTTAAGAATGGCTCTAGTTATTGAGCTGGGCCTTGCTGTGTGTATTTTTGCTTTCTGTGTTGCTCGGCGCCGCACTAGAACACACAGGAGACAGCATATTTTGAAACGTAAGTAAGCTCTGGTTCCTGAATTCCATTTCCGCATCAATGTTTTCTTCCTCTAGTAGAATCTTTTGAAATCGGTGTAGCTCTAGAATCTGTTACCTCTGAATTCCCTTGCACAGCATCACTGTACGTGAGTCCATATTACGTACAATGAATTTGCTTTGATTTGATCAAGTCTTTATGAATGGAATTGTAACAATTGAAATTATCTAAATTCTGAGTTCTGGTTGTGCTTGGCTTGTTGAAGTTCTATATTTGTTTCTGCTACTTATGTTGGGTGTTTCTAGGAGGTTAGTTTCGCCATCATTCAGAAATGTGGAAATGATTAAAACTTAAAAGGGCGCGGATTTATTATTTTTATTGCATTTTGTATGTGTTTGTAACTAACCATTTGGAACTTTTGAGTACTGTGTCTGACTAGTTCGCATAAGTGTTTCATCTAGTAAATATTTAGGCCAACTAGTAAACTTATTTTCCCTACTTTCTTACAGCCCTCTCTATCTTCGGTGGCAGCCTTTGTTTTCTGAGCATGCTAAAAGTTTATGCGAGCACTGAGCAACGATCAGTTCTGTATTGCCCCCTCCATTTTTTATGCTACGTATTTTGTTTCATTTAGGCAAGACTTGACCAGCAATTACTCCATTAATATTTCTTAATGTGATATACAATTATAATAATAAGTATTTTTAATAATAATTTATTAACACCGATTTTGTGTCACAAAACTTATGTATTAATATAGTAATTGTTGGTCAAAGGTTTGCCCTAACAAAACAAAATAAGCCTTTGATTTCAAACAGATGGAGTAACATAGTTAATTTTGTCGGAAGCAGAATAAACTCAGCAAAAATCTGGTGTTTTCAGGGTAACTGAGCAACAGTTGCATACAAAGACGGTAGATCGATGTTCATTTGCAAGTATTAAAGCTTCTGAGGATGGTGGAGAGAATAGGAGATGGTATGAAGGAATCTGCATGTTACTCTCATCTGCTGTTCTGAACTTTGCTGGCTAGGAAAACTAATTATGTATATGTTTAACAACAAGCAACTTGGTCTGCAGTCCCAATTGTGAACTGATCTGTAGTAGGTACTCTGGTATTCTGGTGTACTTGATAGTTGTATGTCATTTGTTGCACCATCAACTCTTCATTCAATGAGCTGGAACTTATTGTATTTGAGACGTTCCAGACCTCACTGGGCGGAATTGGGGCATGCATTTATTTGAACTAAAATGCAAGCATGGGCTGCATAAGATACGGCTACTCAACTGCTTCCGTGTGTTCCATTCTGGCCGTGGGATCTTGCAAAGCAGAAGAATCGTTGCTCATGGTAAACCAGGAAATACGATGTTACGAGTTCTATACTGCAATACGGGTTAATTTGATTCGTGCCACCGTTATTTTGCAAGTTTGGAGATCTACCATTAAACTTCGCATATTTGGAACGGTGCCATTATGATTTCTTTTCTACATGAGTTGTGCCATTTTATACCTCTTTAGTGCTCTCGGGGCCCACGTGCTCAGTACTTCCGTGTGGACGAAAATGCCCTCACCACAACTCTCACTCCAGTCAATGACAAGTGGGGCCTGCTTGTCATCCCTTTCCTCCTGCCTTCCAAGTTCCACCGCACCGATCCCTGTCATGATCACGCCGGTCTCGGTCCCGGTCCCAATCCCTATCGCGGCGGGAGGACTCTGGTCGCGCTTCCAGCGGCGGTCTCGGTCCCTATCCCGGTCCTGGTTGGAGGATTCGAACTGGCGACACCTTTATTAGGCGAGCGTTCACCGCCACCGGTCCCAGTGAACGTCTTCTTCCTCCCGACTACGTCTTCCTCCTTCGGTCTTCTTCTTTCCCGCGCGAACCGCCGGCCCCCCGCCGGCCTCGACCTCTGCCCGCGGCGACCCGCCACCCTCTACTAACGCATCTTCCACCTCGCCCCCGCGGCTAGGGGTGGGCGTTCGGTCAGACCGGACCGAACCGATCGGTTCTTTGGTTTTTTATGAAGTTCGGTTACCGAAAAGCGAGGACCGATCGGTTCCTAGAAAATATGAAGACCGAGTATTTTCGGTCAGTTCGGTTCGGTCTCGGTCCCGACCGAACTAACCGAGCTTCTGATTGACTCAGCCAATCCAATAGCAGATGAAAATAAATATACATAGATGGAGAAAAAAATCACAAGATGAAGCACAGATTACACAGATCAGGAAAAAGATCAGCCTTCCCACCCTGGTCCTTCGTCTTCCGTGCTCTTCAGCTCGTTATGTGCAGCAAGCCAGCACAGCAAGGCATCTCTTTGAGCTGGCAGAGGGGCAGCCGGCGGCCAAGCGAATCAGCAGCAGATAGCTGGCAGGCGCGCCACGCTGCACCAGCACGGCGCCGAGGCAGAGCAGGGCGAGCGAGCGCCGGCGCTCCGGGCAGAGCGACGCGTGAGTGCGGGGCAGCCGTGGATGAGAGCAGAGAAGGGTTGTGGCGGCCGGTGGGAAAAGCAACAGCTGATGTAGGGAGGTGAGTGAAATATACAGTAGGGTTTGGAGGTGGTATTGGGCTGGGCGCTAAGGTTTAGTGGGCTTCTTTGATATTTCGGTTTTTCGGTTAACCGAGGGTAGAAACCGAATTCACCGAACTTAGTTCGGTTAGTTAAACGCTGAGACCGAATTTGTGACCGAAATTTTCGGTCTCGGTCCGGTCACTTCGGGTCAATTTCTCGGTCTCGGTT
>CM014274.1:18372215-18385415 GCA_004135705.1 Alloteropsis semialata
GGTCACACCGAATGGGAGACTCCAAATCTTGCCTCAACACTTGAATCCCACGGTGGAAAGTTGAAATCGCCTCAAAATCGCCCCAAAACGCCCTCTCCTTTCTGTTCTTGGTCGTGGGTGAAAGAGGGGGGTAAATGTAAGAGTGAAGGGGTAAGTCACGGGTAAATAGTACCCAGCCGACAGAAACCGGTGCCACCGGTTTTGTAAAACCGGTGCCACCGGAATTTCTTGGCCCAGTGACTTTTGTCCATTTTGCACTCGTGTCCTTTCCCTTTTCTCCTCTGCTCCATTTTGAATCCATTTATCCATATTTCACTGCTCTTTGACTCAGATGGAGAATTTTGGTAGATAGGGATAAGATAAGGAAATCCAATAAGCATAGCCCTTGAGATGAGATTGGGTAGATCTAATGGACTTGAGAGTGTTTCACCATTTGTAGTTAGCCAGCAATCAAGCAAGGATAACAATAACCACAAATGGATCAACTTGGCCACACGGACCAACACCAAAAAGTTTTCAAAAAAAAAGCACACTTCCTACACATGCTAGTTAATTTTGAAAAACTATCCTATGTCACACAAGGCATGCATCCATCTCAAGTCAATGACCATTTTTAGTATATTTAGCTCATATCTTGCAAGAAATGACACCAAGTCAATTCTAGGTGAAGACATCAACCAAATATCTAGATTTGAAGCTCAAAATGACTTAAAACAATTACATGCAAACAACACATACTAGCATGGATTATGAGACCTAGAAGCCCAAAGTAAAAACATGAGTCAAAGAAACATACCTTGGCCTCTAGCTAATCCTTTCTTCACATTGGTGAAGATTCATATCAAAAAGCTTGTGCATTGTCAATATAATCCGAATGCCTTTTCTCTTTATGTCTTTCCCTTTTTATGCATCATAGAAGAGAAATGCATTAAATAGCACAAGACCTATTTTCATCATTTAGTGACCTTTGAATTGGAGAGGCATAAAGGATCACTAAAAGATGAAACTCCACAATATAGGTTAAATTCCTTTTTCTTGATGCACATGTGTATATGGATGGAACAACAAGTTCATATGCATCAATCTTGTCACAAAGCCAAGCAAAGGGGTTTAATCTATATTATGGCAAGCAGCTATTTATTGAGAATAATTCATTGCCCAAGTAAGAAATAGATACAATTTTACCATTCTTGGACAAAAGGCATAGCTTGCTTCAAAGAGAGATAAACTCTCACAAATGAGACTTCAAGATCACTAAAAGAAATTGTTAGTCTCAAAGACACAAATTGTAGAATGAACTCCCCCTAAATAGGTGCATCAAGTGTTTGAATCACTTGTCACATGCACTTGTTCAATCTAATGAATTTGAGGAGTTTATTTCACAATTTGTCCCGGCACATAAATAAATTGCATTTATTGAAATGGTGCCAAGAATACTTACTACCACAAAGATAGCTTTAAGATACACTAGCACATGTGACTACAAGTTCACTAGAAGAAATTGTTAGTTCCACAATTGACACAAGTATTGGAATAAGCTCCCCTTTAAATAGTGCATAAGAATTTTGAATTTCTTTTGAGTTGCACTTTATTCAATTATGAATATTGAGGAGTTTATTCACAATCTTGGTCAAGACGTATAGAAGGTAATAAACAAATTAAAATTATGCCAAGGATCTCAATCATAGTCACATAAAAATTTTCATGCTAAACACACTAGCATGAGGGAAGGCCTAGATGCATTGAAATGAATATATGAATTTGAAAAACATACCTTGGTCTTGAACTAATAAATTCTTCACATAGAGGAACTCATATATCCATTAACTTGTGCTTTTGATTTCTTTTCATCTTGTCATTTTAGTGTGATCTTACCATAGTGACAAGACAACACAAATATTAGTAGCACAAGCTCTAGTCTCATATTCGGTGACTCTTTAAGTGTGACAAGGGAGTGAGTCACAAAATATGAAACCTCATAACATGGACTAGATTCCTTGAGCATATGGTGTACACAAGATTATGTGGAAGGCAAGTAGATGTACACCATTTTGGTCAATTAAGTCCAAACAGGGAATCTAAGCCATGCTATGGAGAGTAGCTATATATGTGAAACTCAAACCAACTTAAATAAAGAAAATGATACAATTACCATGTTGGTTTGTTGACCTTGTTGTCATGTAGCTTACTCATTACTAACTCACTTGCATTGGAGTTGCTCAAGTGTAGTATATGAATATAAGTATGATCCTCACACTTGACCTATTGCACATGAAAACTTGCAAATGATGTTAGTACCAAGAGACACAAAATATGAAATGAGCTCCCCCTGAATATGTGCATCAATAATTTGAATCTTGAGACTTGCACTTTTAGCTCTATTAAGGCGTTAGGGTAGCTAGCTCCATATTATGGTCACATCACAAATAAATTCATGAATAAGTAAATGTGATCAAGACAGGCTCACAGATATTTGTATGAAGCTTCAGATATAATTAGAAGAGTATTTCTTGTGATATTCCAATATAGATGAAGGATGATAGTTGAACCCCTGCCGGAACTTCTGGCATAGATTGCCGGAACTTCTGATACGAAACAGAGGCTGCCGGAAATTTGGGTCGGAAGTTCTGATACGAAACAGAGGCTGCCGGAACTTATTCTTTTCCTTCCTACTGATTCTGGCAAAACCGGTGCCACCGGTTTTGCAAATCCGGTGCCACCGGATTTTCACTGAACCAGGCATTTCTTCAAAAAGATTATTCCGGTGCTTCTTGTCTTGATTCATTTCTATTTATCTTCATTGCTTATTCATTGACCTGCATTTATAAACACTCAAAGCTTCTTGATGAAGTGGTTAGTAGCATCAAGTGTTATTTGTCATAACTTTTCATTATCAACAAATGTAGCTTGTCCACTACACATGCTTAGAAACAACAAATGTATAGATAGATATACATGAGTGGACAGCTTAGAGAGGTACTCATCATGGGAGAAGCATTGGATAACATATTCTTCCATTGATCTCACTTGGTTCATTTATGACATGAAATTTCTCTTGAGATGTAAATGATGTAAGATGGAATTCTTCTCAAGTGAACCAAGCTTCCAATGCTGCTCCAAGTACCTACAAGTCTCTTTTAGGCACATTTTGGTACCCAACGTGTGTTGGGTCCTACAAGGTTAGCAAGCAAGGATTTAGGAACCCACATGGCCTTTGTGCTTGTCCTATGTGAACTAATCACATTAGTAGCACAGGAGTCATATGAGTTTCTCCTAATCTTAATGAACTTATTATTGACACGTTCAAGATTAGGATTTTTACCATTTGGACAATCCTTACCAAAATGTCCCTTCTCACGACATGTGTAGCAAGTCTTGTGCTTAATGTTGCTACCTTTATTTTTCTTTCTTGCAGAACATTTCTTCTCTTTGATGTTTGCTTGTGCCATCAGACCATGGTTGTTTTGCTTGACTTGTGGTTTCTCAGTGGAAACCGGTACCACCGGTTTTGGTAAACCGGTGCCACCGGTTTTTCCTGAGGGCACCCTTGACCTGTTGACACAAGCTTCAATTTCGTGCCCTTTCTCGCGGCATCCATAGCACCTTCTCTTTCCTTTTGATTGCTTTGACAAATCCATCTTAAGCTTTTCAACCTCTAGCCTCAGATTATCATTATCTTGTGCAATGAGTTCATGACGTGACTCTGCAAGAACTTGATCATACCATGAAGTTTTTGCTTGCGAGTCGCAAGGGTTAGCACAAGGTATATGAATTTTGTCTAGAGAACATTTACGCTTAAGAATTTGAGGTTCTAATGATTTCATAGTAGTAAGCATAACCTCATAATTCATTTCAAGAAAAGTGTGTGAATCTGCAAGCTTCTCATAGGAGCACTCTAGTTCCTTATGAGTGACCTGCAAGCTCACATACTTACTAGAGAGCTTCTCAAGTTGATCCTTGAGCCTTTGATTTTCTTCCTCCAATGAAATTTTCAAGAATTCATTTGACTCCTTGACCTCTTTGCTTTCAGCCATATGACAATAAAGAATGTCAGTACTCAAAGAGGAATGAAAGGGAGCAGTAGATACCTCACTGTGCTGATGAACCGCTGAATTTTCGCTCGAGGAAAACTCATCAGCTAGCTCCTGGCCAAAACCGGTTCCACCGGTTTTATAAACCGGTACCACCGGTTCTTCCTGAGCAGAACCAGTGAGTGTTGTGTTTTGCTTTTCTTGCTCCTTGAATAATGTCACTTGAGGCTCAAAGCACATAGGTGATGTTGAGCACTCCTCTAGTGACTCCATGTCTTCTTGCTCTTCATCATCACTTTCTATATCTTCAAATGCACTAGTGATGAGAGTCCAAATACGATATGCATCTCTTTGGATTTCTTCATCAAGAGAGATGGCATACCATATATGTTTACACACAGATCTTTGCAAGAAGTTAGTAACACAAGTATTGAGTTGTATGCAAGCTAACTCCTCTAGTGTGATATTCGATTGATCAATATTGTTAGTATTACACTTAGGAGGTAGAATGCTTTCAACTAAAATATGTTCAACAACTGGATCTAATTTTCTAAGAGCATGATGAACATTATCAACCCACGACACATAGTTTGAGTAGTCAACCTTAAGAGGCTCAAAGTTTACCTCAATCGACATCTTCTCTTCACGGCGGTTAAGCTTAGATGTGAAGCCAAGCTCTGATACCAATTGAAAGGACCTTGATGTCGCCTAGAGGGGGGGGTGAATAGGCGAGACCTAAAAAAATTGCCACTTAAAACAAATTTATTAGTGACAATTGGGTATTCTAAATACCACTTTTAGAAGTTCAGTAAATAAACTTCTAAAAGGATCTTTAGAATCTCCAAATAAAAGAATAGCACGCCTAACGCAGCGGATATAGAGCACTGCCACCAAAACCGGTACCACCGGTTTTGCAAAACCGGTAGTGAACCCCCAAATTAGATAGAATATGTTAGGAAGCTCGGAATCAAACCAAACTTGGAGATGATGATTGAATTGTCTTTCTAATGTGTATCTCCAAGTCCCTGCACTCAAAAACACAAATACAACGATATCGAGCAATTCCTCCAATTTGCAATATAAACACAAAGAGGCTCAAACCAGCGGGGAGACACAAGATTTGTTTCCCGAAGTTCGGATTCACCGCTTGCACTGAGCAGCCACCACGGCACGGCGAATCCTACTCTCCGTTGAGGAAGCTTATACGACCACACTAGGTCAAGCTATTTCCTCCTTCCACTAGTTTGTTTCTTTCCTTTCGGAGGCGAAACACGACCTGCACAAACTTCCCGCAGCTCACCACACCTTGGTAGCTCACGGGCAACACCTAGCCGTCTAGGAGCGGAGCTCCAAGAGTAACAAATGAATCACACAAGCTTGATGAAGTCCAACAGTGCTCAAGGTGCTTTTGGTGCTCTCAAACTTCACACAATGGCTGCTCTCTCTACTACCCAACACAAAGATATCACAATTGCAAGCTACCTCACAAAGAGGGGTTGGGGAGAGCAAATATGGCTTTGGCTTGGCAAGGAAGAGCAGGGAAGCACTATAGCAACCTCAGGAACAGCAGCATGCCACTGTGGAGGTCGTGGGGTATAAATACTCCACTCCTCAAAAACTAGCCGTTACAGACCCAGTGAAAACCGGTTTCTAAAACCGGTGCCACCGGAATTCAAACCAACTAGCCGTTGGAGAATTCTGACACAAAACCGGTTACACCGGTTTCCAAAACCGGTGCCACCGGTTTTGCCCTGGCAAAACCTATAAGTGTGTACGTGAGGGTTTTGTGTCTCTCAACAACTCACATGGGTTCCTTGAGCACTTAGACTATTTCAAGGCTTCTTGTGATGCATCCCTCTGATAGTACGGCATACCTAAACTCAAGATCAAATATAAATACAAATGATGCACTTGAGCTTCTTCACTTTGAGTCATGCCATACTTGATCAACATATCTACTTGAGAGTTGCATCCAACCTTGTCTCTTTTAATTGAGCACTTCAACCTTGAGCTAGTGACTTGAACCATTGTCTTTGAATGAAATCCACTTCTAGTTCAATTCACCTTTTCACAACTTACTCCTAGAAAGATTGATACTTCCCAATATGAACACCACATGTGACCAAGATTCATCAAGTTGAAATCCAAAGAAAGTTTCGTCACCCTAGCAAAGATACATGACTCAAGTCCGCAACTTGATCACACATTGCTTAGTACCTAGAAACACTATCCCGAATTCCACCTCTTCATCCTTGCATCATATATAGCTTCACACTAGTTTGTATCAACAATAAAAACCAATTCTTGATATGCAATATATTCACTTCACTTTGACCCTTCGTTTCTGTCAAAGTCATCATGTCTTGTTTGCAAGTCATTCTTCAAATATAGATCAAGAATAAATCATATCACCATGTCTCTTGTCCATTCAACCAAACTTGCTTCATGCAACATTTTAATCTAACATGATCTAAGATATCCCATATCAATATAAACAAGCTTTCATCAATTAAGAGACCAATATATCACATATGTCATTATGTCTCTTTCTTTATTGCACCATAGCTTGCCATCTTTCATACTCATACATAATGGGAACAACCACTTAATTTATTTATGTCAACATGAGCCATTCACATTGAATTCAACCAACGACCAATAGTGAATCATCAATTATACAATTTTAATCCCTGCAAATTATCTTTGACAAACACGTTAGTTCTTTAATCGTTTTGTCATTCAATTCACCAAAACCCACAAGGGAGCCTAGATGCACTTTCAGCGGGCGATGAAGAAGTTGGCGTGCGCGCGGTCGCCGAGGTACGCCATCGCCACGCGGTCGTGCGTCAGCGCCGCCGCGTGCTCGTCTAGGAACGGCCCACCTCGCGGTGCACCTGCCGCTCCGGGTCCACCAGCACGCGCGCCGCCCACCCGCCGCCGCCCCGGATCTGCTTCACCCCTGTGTACCGGAACCACGGCACGGGAACCTGAGCCGCCGCCGCCGCCGCCGCCACGCGGGGGCTGCTGCTGCTCGACCACAGCTCTCCAGTGGGGTGGCAAGGTTGGTGGAGATGGAGAATGGCCGGCCATGGGGTGCGCTGATGTTCATGGGAGGCTCGGCTCGATGGCCACGATGGATTGGGGAAGAAGAAGCAAGGAAGGAGAAGGGGATAATGTGGGGCCACACGTCAGTGAGATGGATGGTGAAAATGTAGCAGGGGTATTTTTGTCCATACGAAAATACGAAAGGATGCACGTGGGACCAAAAGCATCTAATAAGTAGAAAATGGCACAACTCCGGTAAGAGGAGAATTGTAATGGCATGATTCCAAATAGGCTAAGTTTAATTGGCATATTTCATAACTTGCAAAATAACGATGGCATGAATCAAATTAACCCATTACCAGCACACACTGGGCCGTAAGCCCACAAGGCCACAGAACGACACGCGGGCCCAAACCATTGCCATTCCCAGCCCTAGGGTTTTGCACCTCTCTGCCCTCACACACACTCACCTCGGCACATATAAATCCCCGAATCCAAAACCTCCGCCGAGGCCGCCACAACGGAGCACCGCCACCCACTGACCCACCCAGCAACCAGTCAACCACCGCCGCATCTCCGGCGAAGATGGTCGCCTTCAGTCTTGAGAGTGAGGACCGCCTCTCTCTATTCGCCGTTGCCTCGTATTGGTCGTGGGTGTGGGAGTGCAGCTCCACCAGGCACCAGCACTAGGTGGTCGGGAATGTTCCTGCCGACGCCGACCAATAAATAGTTGAATACCCCACGAGCTTCCGCATGGAGCTCTGAGCCACCAACGAGGTCCGCGCCAAGTCAAGTTCTGGTAAGGATTCGAATCCACCCTTCGAGTTCCTTTCTAATCTGATACGGTTCGAGCGCTTGGATTTGGTGTCGGGGTGTCGCTTATCTTACCTGTGTTGACTTGTTTGGTTCAATGCATGTACTTGCTCAGCAGGTGAAAGAGAGGAACGGTCAGACCTTCACCATCAATGAGGTAACCTCTTCCTTGCCCTGCATCGTTTTTGCTCATCTGTCGCATCTTGCTTCTGTCCATGCCATTTGTGATGATATCTTATCGTGAGTCACACTATTTGTCACAGTACTTAGTTACGTCAATGTGTCCTGTTTAACTATGAACAAACCATGTTGTTCTTACAATGAGTGCCATTTGGAGTGTCTAAGACAGGGTAGCGATCATTTGTTCAATGTAAGTGTACCTCCAGTGTGTAGCCATCCTTCAATCAACTCACTATTGTTTTTCCTATGGACGGAATAGTTTTGTAGTTTGATTGTTTGAACATCAGTGTGCATGCCTGCTGACGGAATGGACTTCTGATGTCGTGGACGCAAAGTACTTTCATGTAGTCTTGTTCTGTGGTTTTGCATTGCTAAGCAGCACGGATACGGATACATGTATCGGTATTAGTAGGATACGGATACGGATACGGATACGTGGATACGGCAATTTCTCAAACAACCCGATACGTGGATACGTTTTAACTATTTTTTTAATACATAGATAACAATGCATATTAAATTGCAAAGTAGATGTTCAAGTTCAACATAGAGACATTTAAGGTCTATTACACTCAAATTAACATGATGGTAGATTCAAATTTAGGAAATTAATAAAAGATAGTAGCAAACAAGCAATCAACATCAAGCTTCTTCCTCGGTTTCCTCATGCAGTAGCACTAGCACTAGCAATAACCCGATAAGCTTGTTTGTCTGGACTCAGATCCCACACTACCACTAGCAGTAGCACTAGCACTAGCTGCACTACTCAAATTTGGAGATGCCATACGAGCTGGACAACGAACATTCGACAAAATCAATAAGGTTCTAATCAGTAATCAGGAATGGGCAGGGAGAGGGAGAGGAACTCCCCTAAGCAGGGGGTGCGAGCCGCGAGGCAGGGTGTGCAGACCTTGAGGGCGGAGGCCGGGTGCAGCACTCCGTCGCCGTCGAGCCGCGAGGCAGCCGTGAGGCAGGGTCGCAGGGGCTCGTTGCAGGAGGGCGGAGGCCGGTGCAGCGCTTCGTCGCCGACTCGCCGTCGCAGGGCCTTGTCGCCGGCGAGGGCGGAGGCTGGTGGCCGACGGGCGGCGGACACGGTCGGGCGCTGCGTGGGGAATTCGACGGGAGGCAAAGGCGGAGGCGGCTGCGCGTTGGAGCCTAGGAGGGAGGGGTCGAGAGTAGGGTTTGGCTGGAGACATGGTGGGAAGTTGGGCTGGGCCGTATCCACTGGGCCGAAACGTATCCAATCTTTAGTTTCCAGCCCATTTAATCAGGGATACGTGGACACGGCGCGGATACGTATCCAAGGCGTATCCGTATCGGATACGTATCCGACACGGGATACGCCCCTGCCCTGGCGTATCCGTGTTTCTGAGTTGCATTGTAAAAGATTTTTGAACCTTTTGTACTATACATTGTTTCTGGAACTTCATTTTTAGGTATGGTAAATAACTTATTAATGTAATTTCATAGCTGGTTCACTCTTCAATGTGTGCTTGGCTGACAATGTTTTGCCTTGGCATTGTATCAATAGATCTCTGAAGGGAACCACACCGACTATGGCATCTGGTTGGCGTTACCAGAGCAGGAGTGGCTACGACAACACGTACAAGAAGTACCATGACGTTGACAGTCCCTTGCATTCAGTTCATCAAGACTGCAATAGTCCACTTCATTATCTTTCTCAAAAAAAGAAGTCCACTTCAATATCTAGTCCCTTGCATTCAGTTCATCAAGACTGCAATAGTCCACTTCATTATCTTTCTCAAAAAAGGAAGTCCACTTCAATATCTAGTCCCTTGCATTCAGTTCATCAAGACTGCAATAGCCCACTTGAAGATGTTCAAAGTTGTGCAATCGTGAAAATTCTAAGCAGTTCCACAAGGACATCAGGTTCTCTCTGGTATTCCGCCACAAGGTTAGGCCACCAACCAGGAAGCTTAAGACCACCTTCAGGGCTTCAAGGCCTTATTTGTTTATATGACCCAACCCAACTCATCGTTCCTAATCTGTATGCCTGGACAGTTTGGAGGATTCATAGTTGAGGTTTTTTATATCTATATGCAACTTTTTTCCTTCTAATTTCTAGTTGTAGGTCCATGAACTGGCCTTTATTAGCTTGATGGAAAATCCTCTATTCTTTCCCCCTCCTGATCATCTGCTGCCTTATAAAGGAATAGTTAAATTCCTCCTCTGATTTTGGTTTACCTAATAAATATCTAAAATGGTGTTGTTGATTTGCTTACTTGTGATGAGGCAGAATAGCAGCATGATCTGGCGAAGTATTTTTTACAATATACCTGTGACTGTTATTTGTTAATTTGACTCATTACTCGTATTATTGAGAGTATATCTTCTATGCTAGCAAGTAGTGGTATTGTTTGGTATTTATGTGTTAAGTTGTAATGTTTAAGTGTTCTTTGAAAATTTTCAAGGGCAACTTTGCCGAGGTTACCAACAATAAATTTGGTTTCCTTTTTTTCCCTGTTGCCAATAGAAATGTTGCTCATGGATGTTTCAGCTTTCAAATCCATCAACCATTCGGTTCTTGGATGATCATCCTTGCCAACAATGTCTGGTTATAGGACATTATATTTCCTTTTTTTAAGTATTCCTGTCGGTTTGTATTTGGATTTCAGCTAGTGTTTTGTGCCCCCACATAATCTCATGTCCCTATGCCATGTCAGTTCCTGGTTTGCTGTGACATGTTGCTGACATTTTTTTTCCCAATACAGGTACAATTCAGTGCTCCCATTCTGCTTATCTTTTGAGCAAAGTATGTGTCGATATTTGATCCTTTTGCACCTGAAGTGTGAACTCATTTTTTGTTGATGTAGTTTCTTATTACCGTTGTGATTTTGTGAGGCAACTTTGCCGAGGTTACCGAGACATAGTTCGGTTTCCTTTTTTTCCCTGTTGCCTATATCATCTGTTGCCTGGTTGCTTGCTCACATTGACCTTGGTTTTATGGTTGGCTTCCAGGCAAACATATTTTTTAATTATATTTACAGATTTTGGTTTTGGCTTAGCACTGATTTATGTATTGGCATCCTGGTTGGTGTTACAGTTCTGTTGACGCGAAGTTCTTTTTTCGGAATGCAACTACACTGTTCGATTATTGTGATCATGTTTGTTACAGTTTTGTATTGTTTCTGAATGCCACTGCACCGCGTGATTATTGTGATCCTGATTGGTGTTACAGCTTCTTTTTTTTCTGATTGCTAGTACACCATTATAGGAGTGTAGATTGCACTATGTTCTCAATTCTCGTGTGCGGACATGCGGAATCGGAGCTGCATGTATTGATAGTTCACTAGAGTTTTTTTTTTTTGGTCGTCTCAGGAATGATAATGACTTATCCTAATTTGTTCTCTGAAATTGTATTTTATTGTTAAGTTGGTCAGTTTAATGGCTTGACACAGAATTAGTTTAAGAAGAGGCAGCCGTGACTGATGTATATGTGTCCTTTGACTGCTACTAGAAACTTGCAAACCGCGACCAGCGTTGAACGTGTTAGGACGTGTTTATTTTCACACAAAATGCATAAGTTTTCATCTTGAGAACCGTTCAGTTCATTTTCTCTCTATGCATATGATCCAATGCATAAACTTTATGCATAAAGTGAGCATCTAAACACGCCCCTACTTTCTCGATCTGGGATTGAGCTGCATACTAGCATAAAAAGGGAGATCTGTGTTGAATGAGCCGTCAGTGAAAATTCAATTCAAACGACATCGTTTGACTGAGCTAGTCGTCGGTTGAGATAAAAATAAATAAAATATAGATATGTGCTCGCTCTGGATTAAAGGGCATGCCCAACGCACAGTTTTCATAGATAGTTTCTATGTTGCTATGTCAGCTAGACACTACTTCTAGAAACTATTCTCTCCAACCCAACGTTTCTCAATGTGGACCCGTAGAATGTGTTTGGTACCCTGGACCAGGGTGGCCAGCGCATCTGCACAGGGACAGGCCCTGCCGAGGCTGCTTGCTGGGATGCAAGTGCAGGGTGGATGCTTGTGTTTGTTAGATGGTGTTTGGATTCCAACAGACTAAAGTTTAGTCCTGTCACATCGGATGTGTTGTTACTAATTAAGAATATTAAACGTAGACTAAATATAAAACTAATTGCACAGATGGGGCCTAAATGGTGAGACGGATCTATTAAGTCTAATTAGTCCATGATTTGACAATGTGGTGCTACAATAACCATTTGCTAATGATAGATTAATTAGGCTTAATAGATTCGTCTCGTGAAACAAGACAAGGATTCTGTGATTAGTTTTATAATTAGGTCATGTTTAGTCCTTCTAATTACCATCATACTATTCGATGTAACATGGACTAAACTTGAGCACAAGGATTCAAACACCCTCTTACCCTGGATGAACGAGAGAATGGTGCAGAGAGCATGTTTGTTAGGCTGCATGAGAAATCAACTACCACACAGAGCCCGCCAACTGCTGCATCCGTGCGGCCACCTTTTTGGCCTGTTTCACCGCGCGCGAGCCGAGCCCAGGAGAAACGACCAAAGATTTCGTTTCCGCGTGTGCAGGTTTTGGGATGCTTTAACAACCGTGCCAAGCAGGCCCGAGGCACAGTCCGGCCTACCAAACATCTGCAACCTGCCGGCACAACCTGGTGCGCTACTGCTGCGGGCTACAAAGGCCTCCGTAATAAATGTTATCTCCTCTCCCTCTCTTCCTCATGTCATCTTCTCCTTCCTGATGCTACATGCGTCTGACGAAACGAGATCCTCTAACGTTGGTGAAACCAACAGCAGAGGGAGGTTGGAGGGAGATGAGCCGTCCGGTCTGGAACGGACGGATCAGACAGCACCGTGGCACTGTAGCAAAGCACTGTACCGATGAACAGTATTCTCGTGAACAGTGGTCGAAAACACTGTACCGATGAACAGTGCTCCAGTGAACAGTGGTCGAAAACACTGTACCGATGAACAGTAACTGCAGAGAACTGTAGCTCCAGACTCATTTTACTGTTCGCCTCTGACGTTCAGCGCCCAACGTTAGAGGATCTGCTTCCGCGTCTGACTCCACGCAAACAACAACTACGAGTTGGCCGGCGGCCTCCCCTCGAACAGTGCTCTTCTTTTCTCCCCAAGGATGTTTGCCCA
>CM014274.1:18386415-18491366 GCA_004135705.1 Alloteropsis semialata
TGGCGAAGTATTTTTTACAATATACCTGTGACTGTTATTTGTTAGTTTGACTCATTACTCGTATTATTGAGAGTATATCTTCTATGCTAGCAAGTAGTGGTATTGTTTGGTATTTATGTGTTAAGTTGTAATGTTTAAGTGTTCTTTGAAAATTTTCAAGGGCAACTTTGCCGAGGTTACCAACAATAAATTTGGTTTCCTTTTTTTCCCTGTTGCCAATAGAAATGTTGCTCATGGATGTTTCAGCTTTCAAATCCATCAACCATTCGGTTCTTGGATGATCATCCTTGCCAACAATGTCTGGTTATAGGACATTATATTTCCTTTTTTTAAGTATTCCTGTCGGTTTGTATTTGGATTTCAGCTAGTGTTTTGTGCCCCCACATAATCTCATGTCCCTATGCCATGTCAGTTCCTGGTTTGCTGTGACATGTTGCTGACATTTTTTTTCCCAATACAGGTACAATTCAGTGCTCCCATTCTGCTTATCTTTTGAGCAAAGTATGTGTCGATATTTGATCCTTTTGCACCTGAAGTGTGAACTCATTTTTTGTTGATGTAGTTTCTTATTACCGTTGTGATTTTGTGAGGCAACTTTGCCGAGGTTACCGAGACATAGTTCGGTTTCCTTTTTTTCCCTGTTGCCTATATCATCTGTTGCCTGGTTGCTTGCTCACATTGACCTTGGTTTTATGGTTGGCTTCCAGGCAAACATATTTTTTAATTATATTTACAGATTTTGGTTTTGGCTTAGCACTGATTTATGTATTGGCATCCTGGTTGGTGTTACAGTTCTGTTGACGCGAAGTTCTTTTTTCGGAATGCAACTACACTGTTCGATTATTGTGATCATGTTTGTTACAGTTTTGTATTGTTTCTGAATGCCACTGCACCGCGTGATTATTGTGATCCTGATTGGTGTTACAGCTTCTTTTTTTTTCTGATTGCTAGTACACCATTATAGGAGTGTAGATTGCAGTATGTTCTCAATTCTCGTGTGCGGACATGCAGAATCGGAGCTGCATGTATTGATAGTTCACTAGAGTTTTTTTTTTTTGGTCGTCTCAGGAATGATAATGACTTATCCTAATTTGTTTTCTGAAATTGTATTTTATTGTTAAGTTGGTCAGTTTAATGGCTTGACACAGAATTAGTTTAAGAAGAGGCAGCCGTGACTGATGTATATGTGTCCTTTGACTGCTACTAGAAACTTGCAAACCGCGACCAGCGTTGAACGTGTTAGGACGTGTTTCTACACAAAATGCATAAGTTTTCATCTTGAGAACCGTTCAGTTCATTTTTTCTCTATATGCATATGATCCAATACATAAACTTTATGTATAAAGTGAGCATCTAAACACGCCCCTACTTTCTCGATCTGGGATTGAGCTGCATACTAGCATAAAAAGGGAGATCTGTGTTGAATGAGCCGTCAGTGAAAATTCAATTCAAACCGACATCGTTTGACTGAGCTAGTCGTCGGTTGAGATAAAAATAAATAAAATATAGATATGTGCTCGCTCTGGATTACAAGGGCATGCCCAACGCACAGTTTTCATAGATAGTTTCTATGTTGCCATGTCAATTAGACACTACTTCTAGAAACTATTCTCTCCAACCCAACGTTTCTCAATGTGGACCCGTAGAATGTGTTTGGTACCCTGGACCAGGGTGGCCAGCGCATCTGCACAGGGACAGGCCCTGCCGAGGCTGCTTGCTGGGATGCAAGTGCAGGGTGGATGCTTGTGTTTGTTAGGTGGTGTTTGGATTCCAACCGACTAAAGTTTAGTCCTGTCACATCGGATGTGTTGTTACTAATTAAAAATATTAAACATAGACTAAATATAAAACTAATTGCACAGATGGGGGCTAAATGGTGAGACGGATCTATTAAGTCTAATTAGTCCATGATTTGACAATGTGGTGCTACAGTAACCATTTGCTAATGATAGATTAATTAGGCTTAATAGATTCGTCTCGTGAAAAAGACAAGGATTCTGTGATTAGTTTTATAATTAGGTCATATTTAGTCCTCCTAATTACCATCATACTATTCGATGTGACATAGACTAAACTTTAGCACAAGGATTCAAACACCCTCTTACCCTGAATGAACGAGAGAATGGTGCAGAGAGCATGTTTGTTAGGCTGCATGAGAAATCAACTACCACACAGAGCCCGCCAACTGCTGCATCCGTGCGGCCACCTTTTTGGCCTGTTTCACCGCGCGCGAGCCGAGCCCAGGAGAAACGACCAAAGATTTCGTTTCCGCGTGTGCAGGTTTTGGGATGCTTTAAGGCTGACCGCAGCGGTGTCCTCGACGCCGTCCTTCAGGACGGACGTACCGGAAATTCGTCCGCAGCGGTGTCCTGTAAAAGTCCGGTAAACAAAAGGATCGATCGAGGATACGGCACAGGCAGCGTCTCCGCGGAAGCGCGATCGGCAGCCTGCGCGCGGAGAGAGAGGAGAGAGAGTGGCGGGCCCCACGTCCTCAACTAACTAAAAAATGTTATAACTCACAAACCAAAAAACCAAATTAAATTCCGATTGCACCATTAAATTCGTTGCAATAAATTCTTCAAAACAAGATCTCAGATGGATATATTTTGATAAAATTTATAAAGAAAAGAAAAAAAGGTGAGAAAAGAGATGATATAGTAGTTGGGATAGATGGATAAAATATAGTAGAGTTGGGATAAAGTATGTGATTTGGAGTATGACGGGTGCGGGAGAAGTTGGTTTAGAGTACGGAATCTCGATGACCAGGACAGGATATTCCTTTTAGAGGATGCATTTAGGGGACGACGAGTGCAGACAGCCTAACAACCGTGCCAAGCAGGCCCGAGGCACAGTCCGCCCTACCAAACATCTGCAACCTGCCGGCACAACCTGGTGCGCTACTGCTGCGGGCTACAAAGGCATCCGTAATAAATGTTATCTCCTCTCCCTCTCTTCCTCATGTCATCTTCTCCTTCCTGATGCTAAATGCGTCTGACTCCACGCGAACAACAACTACGAGTTGGCCGGCGGCCTCCCCTCGAACAGTGCTCTTCTTTTCTCCCCAAGGATGTTTGCCCACCAGATGCAGGAGATCGAAACGGAGCTGGGAACCAGAGCACACTACACCTCTGCGAACCTGAATACAATTTGATCGATTTACTTGGCCCAAAAAATCCTATGTTGTTCCTATCACCCAGTTCCATTTTGGGGTGTTTAAATCCAGTGAATTGGTGAAAAGTGGTGAAAAATTTCGACACTGAGAAATATGTCCTGTGAGAGTAGACACAGTTGTCAGTGTGAAAATTTTTGGTGACTTTTGGGAACTAAACACACCCTTGTTTGTTGATTCCGCCGAATATGGCAGCAGACTCATGCAAGTTGCAGCAGCAAGCCGACTGGCAGGAGGCTCTGCGCGGGTAGCGGGCTGGCGGTACGTTACTCGAGCGAGCGGTGGCGGAGCCCCGGATGGTGTGTGGGTAGTAGGAGCACGGTGCGGTGGTTGCAGGTTGCGGCGGGGCAGCCCAAGTGGGCAGCAGCTACGTTTCACCGATACGTGATACCGATACGCCGATACCGATACGGCGATACTGCAAAACTCCAGAAACCCCGATACGCCGATACGTCCAGCATATATAAAAAAATAAAAAAAATGCAGAATAGTGAATATATAAATAGTTCAGCCGTCCACAAGAAGCAAACTAAAACACACAAAGCAAACTAGCAGTTCAAGGGTCAAAGCCACAAAGGCACAAATGACACAGACAAAGACACAAATGGCACAAATGGGCCGGTGGGCTGCAACTTCAACTGGGCTTTCGAATGAGATGTTACTGTCAGAAGTATCGGCTGGACGTATCGCCTAAGTATCGCTGTATCGGGAATTAAAATTATTTATTTTTAAATCGAATTAATCCGATACGTGTATCGGGGCGTATCGGGACGCGTATCGGCGTATCGAGCCGATACGCCGTATTCGATACCGGTACTTCGACCTTCTGGGAGTATCGGTGATTCATAGGGCAGCAGTGTGGCTCTTGCCGACCGGCGGCGGGGCAAAGACAAGCATCAACATCAGGACGGCGAGCACCACATGCGCGAAGGTGGCGAGGCCGCGCGAGGAATCGGACCGAAGAGCGCTTGGTGGGGTACGAGCTCGCCGGCAAGGAAACTGGCCACCATGGCGTCGTCCGGCCTACCGGTGGATCCCGCAAAAAAGAGCGGAGGAAGAAACGCGAAGGCTCCAACGCGGAATTCGTCGTGTCCTCGTGCATTGGACGCCGCGTCGACTCGATTTTAAGTTTGAGAAACGGTGTCTTCTATTTTTTTGTCTCTCTCCTTGTTAAATTGGGTCACATCAGATTTTTGCTGATATGTCGTTCTATTAAATGCTATGGAAACTAGCTGAGGTGAAGGGTTGGGGATGCTCTAAGGTACTTGTCTGCTTGGTTTCCTCACTTGAATGAGCCGTTTCCGGTTTTCCATCGGTAATTTGAGTCAGCCCGTAAGGCCATCCTCAACCCTTGGTTTTCATAGATGGTGTCTACATTGCCAAATAAGCAAGACACTATGTTTAGAAACTGCATCTCTGAATGCATAGTTTCTTCATGTAATACCATAATTAATACTCAATCTATCATTCTCTCATTCTCTTCCATCTCTACCAATCATATTTATTGTTTAATTATCATGAGGACACTATCATCTCCCAATGCATGACTTGGTGGTGTCCAGTACATAGGTTCTCGTGATGACACTGGGTCTTATATGAGATCCAGATTCTTTCTCTCTCCACCCTCTCTTTTATTTAATATAGTGCCATGTAAGCTAAAAATCCTAGTTGGCAATGTAATTAATGCTATAGAAATCATTTTAGGTGAAGGGTTGAGATGGTCTGACACATCTTCAAATAATCAGATCTTCTGTTGCAGCTAATTGTTGATTTTCGCTCCGACGGGTTGGTCCCAAACTCCAAAGTCCCAAAGCAGGGGGGACGGTCCATCCGTTGCACTGGCCACTCCACTGGGGATTCCAAATTCCCCCGATCCGTGACCTCAATCTGAGTCAAGCCGCACCTCCACCTACCCCTCGCGGCTCCTCGTCCCGCCCTACCACCACCTCCCAGCTCACACCATCCGCACTCGCAATAGCTCTGCTTTCCCACCTGCACCTACCCCATCTGCTGCAGCTCGACAGCTTCCCTACCCCACCCCCTCTCCTCTCTTCACGCCCACCATTCCTTCACCGACCCTTCTCGTCTCGCGTCCCAGTACCAAACCACACGCAGGAGGGAGCCAGGGGCTCAATCCCTGATGGCGCAGCAGCAAACGAGCCCCGACGAGGTACCACCGGTCCTGATCGCGCCCCAAATCTCCCACCTCCCCTTGTCTGCTCTTCAGTCGAGTTGGTTTGATCAGCATGCCCTCAGGGAAAGTGGTTACCAATGGCGCCGCGCCGTGTTTGTGCTCTGCTGGTGCAGGTGGTCCTCGGGCAGGAGGCCGGCGGCGCGAGGGTGATCACCCTGAACCGCCCGCGACAGCTCAACGGCATCTCCGACAGAGTGGTGCGGCTCCTTTGCCAGCTTGCCTTTCGGGTCCTTTTTCTTTCGGTGAAAGCCTTGTGAATTTGCGGTTCAATTGCGTGCACGCTGTTTCTGCCTCTAGGTCTACCTCCTCGCGCAGTTCCTGGAGAAATGGGAGAAAGACGATAACGCCAAATTGGTCATCTTTAAGGTGCGTACCTTGCTTCTAGTATTTTAGTATGTACCAGCGCAGGTGGAACATTAAGACGTTCTGTGCTAGTAATCGATGGCATAGCATATCTGCATATATGGTAGTACCATTGGCATATGTCCAGTCTTTAAGCTTCTCTACTCTACTGCTCTAGGATGGCATGAAACAGGGCCAGGGTTCAGGTGGGTGCTGTAAAAAAAATGCAAGAGCCAAGATAGTTGTCTGCTGAGGTGAACAGTTAGTATCTCATATTTCTTATGTTATAAAGTTTGTAACTGAGGTGAACATTTTATTCAGGAACCAATAAAATTTGCAAACAAAAGTGTCTGACCACTTAATGTAACATAGAATGCGGATGCTAGTAAATGTTCTGTTCAGCAAGTTTGGCGAGGGCATCTACATATTGAGTTGACATGAGTGATCCATCTTGCTGCGAGAGAGATCTGTTATGGCTCTGTTTTTTACATCAGCAGTTGTTGCAAGTTCCAGGTAGACATGTAGTGATGTTTGATTTTGAATAGGGAGCTGGACGTGCATTTTCTGCTGGTGGGGACCTAAAGATGTTTTATGAAGGGAGATCAGGTTCCACTGTATTCCCATCATATTGCTCCACTTTCTTACTGGCTAAATTGATTTCTGTAACCATGATTTGCATTTGCACACAATAAATCATGTCACTTTTTTCGAGAAAAAAAATAAATCATGTCACTTAGGAGATATTAATACTGCTTTTGCAGACGATTCGTGCCTCGAGGTTGTCTATAGGATGTATTGGCTCTGCTACCACATCCATACATACAAAAAAACCACGGTGACGCTCTTGTATATGATGCCATAAGGACCACTTCATCTTTCTGAAAAAAAAATTATGTTCTGAAACTCTATGTTCCTATGTTCATGCAGGTGGCTCTTGTTAATGGGCTTGTCATGGGTGGTGGTGCTGCTATGGTTGCTCCACTGACGTTTGCAGTTGTTACAGAGAAAACAGTACGTGTCAACACTACGCCTTTTAGGTGTATGTTGTTTATAGACTAATTTAACTTAAATCTTCTATCTATATTACCTTCACTGAATCCTCATGATAATATTGGAGATGTCAGTTCTGTAATGATGTGCACCTATTTATATGATATTTCATTATTTAAAGTTTTAAACAGGATATGAACATTACCTATTTATACATTATCAAGTTTTTCAATATTGAAAGGTTATTCACTTGATTGCTTGCACCCCCTCAAAATGTGTTATGAATCCTTTAGGAGATTCTAATAGTGTTCTGTTTTTTTTGGTAGATTTTTGCTACTCCTGAGGCTAGTGTTGGATTGCACACAGATTGTAGCTTTTCCTACATCCATTCACGGCTCCCTGGATATTTAGGTAAGTATTATATTAAAAAGATTATTCATACCAAAATAATATGAATGAGCTTAATTGCGGGCATATTGTAATGATACAGCTGGCAACTGCAAATCAAATATTGGGCCCTGCATGTAAAAGGATCAGATATATGACAGAGCAACATATTGTTATGATGCATCTCATGACATTTTGTCTTCTTTTTGAACTGTTAGGTGAGTACCTGGCTTTAACTGGTGCTAGACTGAATGCGAAGGAAATGATTTCTGCTGGTCTTGCTACTCATTTCGTTAGTTCCGAAGTAAGACATTTCGTATTTTTATTGTATTGGTTTTGTTGGACTTGGTTGCATGTGCAAATAGTGGAGATTTGGGAGTTGAGGCTGGCAGACTGCTTGTTGATTATGGTTGCCCGTAGTCTGACTAATCAAAGTACTTATGATATGTATTGGCAGAAATTGGAAGAACTCGAAAAACGTTTACTGAATTTGGACACAGGTGATGAATCTGCAGTCCGAGCTGTTATTGAAGAATTTTCTACAGATGTTCAACCTGATGAAGATAGTGTTTTGAACAAGTACTGATTCTGATGAAAATAGAACTTCTTACACATATAAGGTACTTATTCTACATACTGAAAAAAAAACTGACATTGGTATTCGATCTTTCTTTGATAGGCTTTCAACTATCAACAAATGTTTCTCTGCAGAGACTGTTGAGGACATCATAAAAGCATTTGTAAGGGTTCTAACACTCACATCCACACTTTATGCTGTGAAATCCCCATCAGTTTCTCAGACTATTGTTGATAACTGATGTGTTTGGTACTGTTTATTCTAAATTCTATAATATACCAAGGGTTACTCAGACTTTGAAGTTGGCCCTTTTCTGCGCAAAAGCTCCAGATTTCAGTTCAAGTTAACAATACTTTTTTGCAGCACTTTTTCTTCAAAATAGTTTCCTAGTAGCACCTAAGATGTATTCATGCTTCTAGCATCAAACAATCTACTGCGCCACTGTCCTTGTAAAGGCAATTATCTATTTTGCACTGTATCATTAAGCACCCCCTTAATTTTTTGGTCATTGTAGGAATCAGAAGCGAGCATAGATGGAAACCAGTGGATAGCTCCTGTCCTAAAGGGCCTGAGAAGATCATCTCCAACCGCACTGAAGATCACCCTGAGATCGGTACAATCTCTTGCATTGTTAACATAATTTTATCCTGACAGATCTGATTTGCTGCTTGTGTAAGGTAAGGCTAGCAGGCAGCAGCAATAATGTTTTTTTTCCTTCATTGCCACGTTTATTCTTGTGCAAACAACGATTTTTATGTTATCAATTATGCACTAGAGTGGATTTACAGGGGTTCCCTTTTTGAAAGTTAAGCCATAGTTTGCTGATGATTTTTGACTTTTCAGATCAGAGAAGGTCGGAAACAGAGTTTGCCTGAATGTTTGAAGAAGGAATTCAGACTTACAATGAACATTCTGCGATCTGTTGTTAATGGGGATGTTTATGAGGTAAGGAGATTGTACAATAAACATCAGCCTTGATAGAACGAGTCTTAAACTTGCTCATTGACATTTTCGATTTGATTTTACGGCAGGGCATTAGAGCTCTTAGCATCGATAAAGACAATGCCCCTAAGGTCAATCTCTCCCCCTCCTATCTCTAGCTCAGTATTCTAATTCCTTGTGTACTTGCTTTAACTCAACTATGACGCTGCAGTGGGATCCTGCTAGCCTTGAGGGTGTGAAGAACGAGGACATTGACCGTGTGTTCCAGTCGTTCAGTCCAGAGCAGGAGCTTCAGGTCCCATCCGACGATTCCAACAGGTGAGCGGTGACTCCCCTTAAATCTCCCGCGCCACTCATGGTCGTAGATTACTAACGTCGTTAGAATCAAACAATGCGCAGGTGGAGCGGCAAATATGAAACCACTGTCTATGGCAAAGCTTCTCAGTAACTTTATACTACTACGAGATTCCAGCCTCTGCGTCTTGGAAGCAGGGACCAATCTTTTCTTCACGCCACTGTCTATGGCAAAGCTTCTCAGTAACTTTATACTACTACGAGATTCCAGCCTCTGCGTCTTGGAAGCAGGGACCAATCTTTTCTTCACGCCACTGTATAATGGAAAATTAGTATTTGACACATGTATGTCTGTGTATTTCTTATCGGTGTAACAATGTATGAACAGTTGAAAAGATTGCACCATGACAGTATGACATGAAGAAATAAAGCATATTAAGTTTTTGATCCAACACCTATGCCATTTGTTTTCTGTATAAGAAATGCAACTTCACATGTTTGCCTGACGTTCACAGGTTGAGAGAATTGAGGTATAATGGTTGAATGTAAATGGGCAACAGCCAAATCATGTAGCACCAAGCAGAGGCGCAAACCCTACAAACTTGAACTTAGATCATTAATACTCCAACTCAATGTAGTGATTCCTGTACTTGGTGGATGTCTTCTCGATCAGAGCTCCCCTAACTGAAAGAATCTTCTTAACAGCAGCACCTTGGCTCTTCTCAAACTCCAGCCCTACCTTCTTGAGTTTCTTTCCTTGGGTTAGAAGAAAAACCATCAGCTCCTTTTGATATTCTTGAGGCTTGAACCCAAGAAACTTGAACTCCACCAAGCTGGTAGTCAGGCAAGATATACTCGCCAACCTCTCCTTGTGATCAGTGGAAGGGAGCAAATCCTTATCATTGTCTGTTCCAGCAGCCTAGTGCAGAAGGAAGGCATGTTAGAGATAAACCGTGGGATGAAATGTGACATGATGAAGTGCCATGTGAACAACAAAGGTGATATTGGGTACCGAAAGAGTGAATTTCTGTAGGTTAGGGCAACTCGCAAGCAGCTTCAGCAGGAAAACAGATTCTTGTACGCTTGAGACATCTAGGCTCACTGATAGTATCTTCAAGTCTTCAAACATAACTGTCAACTTTGGAATATCTTCATATTCAGATGATAACAACTGCACACAAAAAAAAACAATAATAATCAAGACATCCAACATATAACATAAATCCTTAGTCATAAGTACTGTGTGCACTTCATATTTCCACATTACTACTCATTGAGCTAGAATCTACATTGCAGTGCGAAACATTTAACACTTTGGACCTATCAGCATCATGCATTTGGGCACCTATTAGGCATCTACTCCATTGCAACCAAGAAACTAGGAGATATCATTCGTGCTGTGAGCTCAAGGTTATTGCCCTTACCAGAAGCGAGTTTTTCAACTAAGTTTCTGCCTTGCACGTCTACTTATAATTTGATAATTTCACAATATAAACACTATGTTTCACAGTGTTTTGCTCAGACAGGCATAGATAAAGACATTATGAACTAAAATATTTCCTTGACAACTATTCCACATAAATTATAATCATACATTCATTTGCTCCAACCATGCGCTGTGCAGCCCCTTGTTTCCCTAGAATCTACATAACATCTACAACGTTCTTAGATGTTTTAATGTTTTGTTTTTATATTGGTCATCATGCATTTTGATGCTATTTAAGCATGATTCTACAACATAACAGCTAACACTCAAATAATTCCATGCGACCACAAAATTATGATAGTCAACCCTACTCCAAGGCTCAAGATTGTCTAAATGATTTTATGGACTAAACTCCTATAAAATATGGATAATTGGCTTGTGCCATCCATTCATAAAATTTCACAAATGAACATGTTGCCTTGTTCTCTTCCAACTTCTGCTTATGCCTGATGGTATGTAAAGACCAAACATATGCTTCCATCAATCTCTGTTACCATATCATGAACAGAGTCCTACTTCATAGCTACTACCCAAACAACGCACAGAACATGAATCAGCTAGCAACAAGTGAAATATACTACAATGCAAGAGATCAAGCTCACCTTCGTAGCGTGGCCTCTAAGCGTGAGACAGGCCAGCCTCACACCAGCATCCAGGAATGGCCGAACCCTGAATGACTCATTTGTTCTTGGCAATTTCGACTCATTTGCTTTCTGCGATTTGGCGATGTGCAGGTACGCCTTCCTGACCTCTGGCGCAGGCGCCAGCTCCAGCCTCTTCGCTTTACCCCGCGTGTACAGGGTGACCGTCCTCAGCGCCGAGGCTCTAATCGTTGTCTGCTTTTGCTTCAGCGTCGGCCTGAACGCGAGGTTCCTCACGGATGACGACTCCACCGTGCAGCCGCCGCCCCTGCCCGTGCCGAGCCCCGCACAGTATAACATCTCGAGCGTCTCCAGGCATGATGCGGAGGCGAGGATTTTGTTGATAGTCTCCTGTTGGATGGCGACGCGATGGAGCCTGAGCGTGCGGAGGCACGGGCACGCGACGTCGGACCACGGAGGCACGGCGCAGAAATCGAGGGAGAGCACGGAGAGGGATTTCACGGAGAGCACGTTCTTGGGCAGCCGCGCTCGGCGGGTGAGGCGGAAGGAGAGCTCGGAGACGCCGTGCTGGGCGGCGTCGTCGAGGATCGGGCGGAAGGAGGAGGGCGGGATGGCGCGGTGCGGGGCTAGGGCGAGGCGGCGGAGGATGAGCGGCGGGGTGGCCCGCAGAGCGGGCTGGAAGTGGGGCTCGTGGAGGGTGATCGAGTCGACGCGCTCGAGGAGCGGGGGGATCTCCTCGTGGAAGCGGCGGGACACGGCGGCGAGCGTGGCGGCGGAGCGGGTAGGGAGGCGGGAGAGGATGCTGCGGAGGAGGTCCTCATTGAGGTGGGAAAAGTTGTCGGGGCCCTTCCCGGCCGCGGCAGTGGCGTGGCGGCGGCGGCGGCGCTTTCGGGGGCGGCGGGCCATCGGGTTCGGCGTGGAGTCCGGAGTCGGGGAAGAGGAGGATTGATCTCTTGACCGGAGTGGGATGGATCCGGCGGTTCCGGGAGAGTTGCAGGCTTTGCAGCTGTTGGACAGTTGGAGTGTGTTATATTTGGCAACCGTCGGGCTCGAAAACTAGCAGCCTTGCGGTCCAAGATACGTGCTAGATGAGGCCTATTGGGCTGGCTACGGACGATGGCAGTTGGGCCGTGTTCTAGAGATAAGTTTTTTTTTTCTAAAAAACACACGCTAAGGCCCCTCCCTATTTGCATAGTATCATATTGTTTTCCGGTTGTTGTATAAAAGATTATTATATTAATATAACTAAAGTAATATGCAGAGACAGTTATACTTCAAATGGATTAGGATATGTACAACAGTTTAGACAGCTAAATAGACACTTTTACAATGGATTGTTTGTTTTGGTGTCTATGTGATATTTAATGTCTGGTCTAGAAGGTGGTGTTTTGTCTGGGAGCACGAGCCCGATAAGTAGACGAGATAGTAGATAGCAACACACTCTTTTCTCATTTAATGATGGCCACGTCAGTTTATTTCGCTGATGTAGACTCACATAGACGGCTGTTATCTAACTGTTGTACGTGCCCTTACATTGTTGTTTAGAATCTTTTAAAACCATGGTGGTTCATCTTCACCAAGGCGACGACAACTTTCATCTCACGAAACTGTATTTTAACTGATCACGTATTGCACTAGGAAGTTGGGCGCGCTAACGCCGCGCCCGCACAGGATATTAAAGTGTGGGGAAACATCATTACTTAACTATACGCAATCGCTTGTTTCAAAAAAAAAAAACTGTCAATGGTCTTCAACTTGTATAGAACATTAGCCCTCACCATGCATATATGGCTACGAAAGCCATATACACATCCACCGAATCTTTTAGGAAAAAAATATTCATAACTGTGATTTACATGACGATTTCTTGACTAAGTACCGCATTACTTAGTCTCGTATACGTTTTTAGCCCAAAATAAAATAGGGCATTGTCCTGCTTGTCTAACGTCAATGCTGTAATTATCTCGTCTCCGTCTAGGGCTTGTTTAACCTGGAGCATGGAAAATGTACAAAAGATTAGATACTGCACTGCCCTTTTTCACAAAAGAAAAATCAAAGCATGTGTAGCTTCAAAGGACATGAATTAGAACTAAATTTAGTCACATATAACAATTTTTAACTAACAAACAAATAGCTAACATTGGCAATTATGGTTATCAATTTGAAGAGACATAGAAGACTAAATTAAGCTCAATATGAGTCAAATATTGCGGCAAAGGATGTACCATGTAAGCAATTCAGAGAGAAGGGAAAGGAAAAGTGCATGTCTGGCAATGGTCAAGGGTGCACCTTTACTATCACTCCACATCTTTGTTTCTACTGAACAGGAACATGAAAAGCTACCTTATATGCCGATTTGATTGGGCCTGCTCACCTACAGATCAGTTTGAACAAATCAGATACCATCATTGAAGTATTAGTATTGGGAGAAAGGTTACAGTATAGCAGCAAGACATCAAAACCTGTGCTAAAATCTACAAAATATTTTTGCCATCTGGTAACAAATAAACAAAACAGATATCAAGAAAAAAAAACTATGAGTTGTTCCCAAAAAAACTGTAGTGCAAAATAACACATGAAATCTATACGGCCCACTCGACCAACTGGGATTAGCAAATTCTAGAATGGAATTAAGAAGATTCATAAAAGGTGTCACCATCATTAGCTAAAAGAGGAACAATGGTAAGGCATTCACAAGAGGAGGCAATATATGTTAGGCAGGTGCATTTAGAAGTAGCATGCGAGGAGGCTGGGAAGCCATGAGACTGCCTTCGATAATCGTAATCAAAGCATGTATATGCAAAAAGAACAAAGGAGATTGCCTGGCAAATAGACGTTATAGAGCTTCAGAAATCAGCTACAAAGCTATTTTTTATTTCTTACAAAGCTGTTTATTTGCTAGCACAAGGCAACCATTCTGTAATTTCGAAAGCGAAGGCGCACAGTTAGAAGCAGATAATCAAAACAGTACCTATGGGTGGGCATGAAAATAAAGGTAGGAGCAGATCGTCAAAACAATACTTATGACAAGTGTGGCAGACCGTCCCAATTAATCCGGTTTAAAATCATGGGACCACTATCACAGCAGTACTCCACGCCCTTAAACCGAACTAATCATGCAATCCGTCGGATACCTTTCCGATTAAATCACCATTTCTCTCGACCGAAACGAAATAGCAGTAGTCCCACTCGAAGATGGGCTCAGACAGTATGTCTATTTCTTGATTCTCCAAGAGAATGAAATTGGTCTCATAAACTTTACTACCCAACTTGAGAGGTACATTCCTCACAATTTGATGAGAGCCTATTCTACCACCAGGTGTAGATATGACATATTGTTGAGTAGTATGCACAAAAGCAAAATTGTGTTTGGTAGCAAGTCTATTACTCATGAAACTATGTGAGGCTCCAGAATCAAAAAGAACATGGGTAGGCATATTGCGGATAGAGAAAATACCCGACATCACTGGAGCACCAGCAGGGAGTTCATCCATCGTAGTGAAATTGAGCCTGCCCTGCCTGACAACTGCCACTTGCTTCTTGCCTTTATTATTGGCTTGATTTAGAGCATTATTCCCACCTTGCTTGGGAAGCTTGCAATCTCTAGCAAAGTGGCCCGGCCTACCACAATTATAGCAGGGAGCATTACTGGGACGAGGCGGCTGTTGTCCCTGAGCTGGAGCACGATACCCCTGATTCTGCTGCTGTGGAGGCCTGATAATCCATGACCCTAGTTGAGGGGCCCTCTAAAAGGACTAAGAAGGATTCTTCTGTACCAAACGAAACTTGGGTGGTGGAGAGCTAGATTGGCCAACTGGGGCCTTCCTCTTCTTCTCTGCCTTGTGAGCATTCATACTATCCTCCTTGGTAATAGCCATGTTCACCAAATCGTTATAGCTGTCCGCCTTGATAAGAGAAAGCTTATCCCTCAGCTTTGAGCTAAGGCCCCAGCGGAAGCGATCTTGCTTCTTAGCATCCGTGTCAACATGATAGCCCGCATACCGTGCCAGCTGATTGAAAGCCTGAGCATACTGCAGCACATTGCGGGTTCCTTGAGTCAGAGCCAAGAATTCATTCAACTTGCGGTTCATAAGACCGGCAGGAATGTGGTGAGCATGAAAAGCCGTTTTAAATTCATTCCACGTAACCACATGACCGGCAGGAAGCGTGCCATTGTGAGTGTCCCACCATAAGCGTGCAGAGCCACGTAACTGCTGAGCAGCAAAACGGGCCTTGTTGGCATCCGAGCAAGGAGACACCAACAGAGAGAACTTGGACTCAATGATGCTGAGCCATGCGTCAGCGTCCAAGGGATCCTCAGTCTTGTGGAACAGAGGTGGTTGAGTACTAGTGAAATCCGAGTACGTTGCCTCCTGAGGATGTTGATTGTGATGTCCGCCATTAGGCTGTGAATTCACTTGTGCTTCGGTCAAGCACCGAAGAGGCTCCGTCTGCATAGCCAATACCTCAGTGAGGTTGGTGGGCAGAGGTGGTGGAAGAGGTAGACCACCCTCTAGAGTTTTCGACATCTGCAGTATTTCAAAATCCCAATTAGTCATGCAATTCTTGGAATGAAAAAACAAAAAGGACGATAAAAGGTACTAACAACCATAAGAGATATTCTTTGTAACGTTAGTACCAAACATCATCCCATACATCGGGGAGCGTGTCTCTAGCTTGCTAAGGACACTTAAGGTACTACCAAATTTGGATTCCTTGCTAAAAACCAAATCTAGGGTATAGCTGTTATCTTTTGCCCAAAAATTCTCATCTTTTGCCAGCGGAGAACTTATATAATTGTCTAAATCTTTTGTATTCGGTGGTCAGACTGTTTCCAATTAGAAGAATGTTAAATTTGCAATTTTCTAGCTGGCTGTCATTCTGAAGTTTTCAGCAAATCGAGTCATGGTATTTTGGCCATAACTCCTGTTGCCTAGCTCCAAAGGAGTTGAACTTTTGACACAAGCTAGATCATGAAATTTCGCACAAGTTTGGTATTCATGCCTCATGGGAAAAACATCATTTACTGGAAGTAAAACTGAGGACATGCTCGTTGCACAACGCTGAAATCAGCATATACACATAGATTGTGCTTCCCTACTAGTGGCATATATTACAATATCCATGAAATAATTTACAGCATCCTTGCAGCAGAACAAAAGTCTACCATAAGTTCAAGGATTTCATTCATGGACACAAAAGAGAGTCATTCCCTAAAAACATCATCTAGTCGGAGTCAACAAGATAGATCATCTCTGGATCTTCCTCATCATCTGATCCATCATTTCCACCATTAGGAGGTGGTGCTGAGCCTTCTCCAACTGACATGGCAGGATCATTCAGCTCAACCGGCTGCCCTGAAACGGTGTCCAGGCCTGACTCGCCTTGCACGGGCAGCTCGGGAGCCACAGGCGCTGGTGGAGGGTGCTGCAACTCTGCGATCACTCCCTGAGCTTCATTCATGTCATCCTCCAAGTGGGCCACTATCTCGTGCTGCTCAACTAGCTCTTCATTGAGATGATGGACTTGGTGATCCAAATCCCTCACTTGATCAGCTAGAGCCTGAGCTGCGGCTGCCACTGAACGATTCTGGTGGGTGAGTGTTTCTATGGGATCGGTAGATGCCCTCCCATAGTCAATTAGAGCGACCATGATAGGGTCCTGAACTCGGGCCCTGCTGCCTCACCACAATATGGCATTTCCAGGCCGTGGTGGAAACAAGGCTGCAGGAGTGTGGTGAAGCTGCATCTGATGTTGCTGCCCAAATAGCAGCAAAGCCTGTTGTGCCGCCATCTCACAACCGGGCAAGAAGGAATGGGTCCGTGTAGTCACCACCAAGTCTTCCGGCCTCACTCCGGGTGGGCTTGGAATGGTAACGGTGACCTCAAACGCATCACGTTCCATTCGAGGTGGTGCACTCCAACGTAGCGGGGCGCCTCGGTGTACCCGCACCGCTGCACGGTTTCCCACAAAAGCACGGGAAATCCCCCAAGTGGAGGCAAGTGGAGTGATAGTGCCCGTGGTCGTCGATGTGCGTGGTACGATTGCTAGGACCAGCCATCTGAAAGAACACAACAACCATGACAAGTTTAGGCACAAGTATACCAACCCCATCAAATAATTAAATCTGGATAGGTTTCTGGAATGAACTTCAAAAATCCATAACTCAAAATTGAGCGATCCAAAAATCACCAATTTTGATAGAGACTAAATAAGGAAATTTGGAACAACTTTTCCAATTTGAGTTTTTACAGCTGAGGTGATCTTGTTGGTCGAAAAATTCATATCAACAGGGAGATCTAAACGACAATCTAGAGTATTCTTAAGTCGGTGCACAATTTACTTGGTGGTAACCCAACCTTATATTCACCCCTTAACCCACAATTTATGTATTTACGCATTAAAATGATGCATGAATGATCGATCAATTCGTCCTCACAAAAGAAGCAATTGCCAAGTAATCTTGGACTTACGGAGTTAGTCATCGGTGGCACGTATATGCGTCTCTCCTTATAATAATTAGTCGAATTTTCTAGCGAGCACACATCCTATGGTCTCGTGGTTAGCGTACCTGCAGAAAATATTCATCACTGAACCGTTTGTGCCAGCACTCACAAACAGTTCCCATGTACCTCACGCCACATGGGTGACGCATATGCGGTTACCCACATATGATGACCACACCCTGTTGCTCACTATAGAAGCAACAGTTCAACCAGTAAAATAAAAGCACTACAGTCATTATAACACCGTGAAGATGTTATATTGACTGCACCCCAAGTAAGCCACTGCTTGGAGAACAGCGTCCAGTAATCACACCCTCTGGCGATGGGCGACCAATACTTTACCTGGAGTCGTCGGTACAGAAAAGTAATGTGCTGGGAGTTAGTCATATACATATTATGCCACCTGAAGACTATCCACTTAAACCCTAGGGCTCACATTCTATTCTTTTCAACCCTAGCGCAACCAACGAAATCCTAAGTCAAGATTAAGTTTGCAAATCAAGAAAATATTTTTAAGACTTGTCATACCACCCGCTGCCTATTTTTCGGCTCTGATACCAGCTGTGGCAGACCGCCCCAATTAATCCGGTTTAAAAGCATGGGCCCACTATCACAGCAGTGCTCCACGCCCTTAAACCAAGCTAATCGTGCAATCCGTCGGATACCTTCCCGATTAAACCACCTTTTCTCTTTCTCTCGACCGAAATGAAATAGCAGCAGTCCCACTCGAAGATGGGCTCAGGCAGTACAACTCATCACAAATTTTACATCACCAGGTTCACAAGGATAAATATACAAACACAGTGCATACGTTTTAGTTATTACAAACCAGAGTTATAATACAGCGGAAGTCTAAACGTCGGAACAAAAGACATTATGCGGAGCCCTCGCACAACATCTAGTCACCGCGGCCTGAGTCAGACTCAGACGGCACCCGCTCCACGGTCCAACCATCAGGAAGCACACACGGCCACGTCAGAGCAGCAACAGGATCATAGCCATCACCCATATCTGAAAAATTAAGCCACAAGCAAGGCTGAGTATACTAATACTCAGCAAGACTTACCCGACAAGATTAAATTCTAGACATGCAAGGCTTTCTGGCTGAGGGGTTTTTTTGCCAAAATCATCTACAAGTTGATCCCTATTTTCAATATTTTAGCCAAGTTTAAAGTGAGACTAACCCTTACTAAATTTGCCAAACTATCCAACAACAATCGGTGTGAAAAAACAATTGAATAACCATTTATCAATACTACTCAACTAACAACCTTTTGTGCCATGGCCCAAGTACACTGATGTGTGAAAAGAGATCAAGTAGCTTCATGTAACCGCGAAGGACGGACAACTCGAGTTGATTTTTAACCATGCATGGGACAACCTAATCGTATGACCCGTGAGAGACACCCAGGACCTCACGAGGCAACCGTTCCCATCTCTCCCTGCCATCTGCCATCAGGGCCCACTCCACCCGAGTGCACACCCCAACGGACCCCAAGTGCCCCAGGATAGCCTGTGCCGCGGCCACTGCTACACTCGCCATCATCTCCCTGCCCAATGGAGTAGGAAGGCCCGCCAAACGTCATTTTGAATCAAGTACTAGGTTTACCAGTTTACCACATTTCCCAGCATACGATTAGTACCTTCAAAAGCTTGACCAACATCGCCACACAATCAATGCCATAGCCACAATTAACTGTGCAAGCGGGGCATTCAACCAAACAGGAAATATCGCACAAGCCCCGCTTGCCGATCATCATAAATTGATATAAAGTAAAATCCTATATCTCGCGAGTGACAATGCAATCACTCGACTTCTACCGATCCTAATTAAGTATGGCATTCTATGCGACCTACACATACTAGTATTAGGACTTAGGTACCTAGGGATCATGCAACTAGGGTTTCATTCAACTCCTCAAAACTTAAATGCACAAAGTAAGGCATCAAGGAAGGAGTGTTAGTTTAACAGTGGGTTATGCTCCGGGGCTTGCCTTCCTGACCACTGGCCGTGGGCCCTTCCAGACTTTGGTCCGGGTCTTGATCAGCAGTGTAGTTCACCTCAGCAGCAGGATCGGCCTCAGGTTCGACCTCAATCTCGTATACGCCGTCCACAATGGTGCTCTCTACAGGATATGCAAATGTATGAGATGCATGAATGCATAAGCAATCAATCACCTGAATATCTATACAACTCACATCACTGGACAATCATTTATGGAATATAAATAACTAAGAAATTTAACTTGCACAGGAACCGGTCTGACCGGATTTGAGACCGGTTTGACCGGTCGGCAGACTGGTCAACCAGAAATCTTACGGCCAACTTAACTATTACACAATTTAGATAGAACATCTATAATTGACTACTAGCCATAAGCAGTGTTCCTATAGCTGGACCCAAACATTCAGCAAGCATGGTTGATAAGCAAAATTTTAATATTACTTTTTCTACTCCCTTAATTTCACTAATTCTAAACCTACCCAAAGTCATCAATAAACTTTGGCCATAAGGTACTCCATTCAACTTTATCAATCATAATAGAACCATCAAAAGTGGTTTGGCATTTTTAGCTCATGTACATGATTCATAAGGCACTAAATAAACTCTCAAGCACATGTTCGTGTATCAATCCATACATTCTGCAAGCAACAGTTTACACATGCATGTGATACATCACTAGAAAGATAATTTCACAAGGATTCCAACAAGACCAAATTTGTGATTTTACGATTTCTGTGATTTTAAAGGTATTTCTTTGTAACCAGCCTATTTAAATCAAAGAAAAAGAAAAACAGTAAAACATCTTCGCAGCTAGGCCCCTGAACTTTGGGTTTCTCACAAAATAGCCCCTACAGATTTACATATAAGTCCTAGAAATCTATGGAAAACTCTCCAACATTTTCAACCTCTTACCCTGGGGTCCCTGGTCTCCTTCTACCTCGAGCCAGAGCTCGAGCTCGTGCAGGGTGGCCGGCGATGGTGGCCCGGCTCGGAGAGAGGCGAGGGAAAAGGGGGAAGTGGCCGGGGAGGATCAACGGGTTACGGGAATTCCATTTTGGTACTTGGATTGATTGGAGGGGCTGCGAGAATGGCCAGCCACGGCGAGGGCGAGCTCGAACCGAGCGGCGTCAATGACGGTCGGAAAAGCTCGGATTCCCGGCGAGGGAAGCTGGGGCGAGGGCCAAGACTGGTTCGGGCGAGGAGAGGGCGAGGTGGGTGAGTGCCCTGAGGGGTTAATCGGAGAACGGCGGGGTGGAGAGTGGTTGAATCAGCCGGAGAAGCGACTGAGCTCGTACATGGAGGTACGGGAGTGGTTGAGTCGGCCCTTCTTGCTTGGACGTGGCGCGGCACCAAGGCCTGAACCACACACGAGGCACGAGGCAACGCGGACAAGTGTCCCAGAGGTCGTGAGGATGATGTGAGGCAGCGTGGACGCCCATACCGGCGTCGGGAACACCCATGCCGGTGGCGGTTGTTGGGGACCAACTGTTGCGGTGGTGGGGTAAAACCCGCACCACAACAGTCCGTCATGGACCGGAGACACTGCAAAATCCCAATCCCCAAAACCACCGACTGTTGCGGTGGTGTTATGCGTTCCGCACCGCAACAGTCCGCCATGGGTAGCACCGCAACAGTCTTTCAATCCAGAGACGAATTTTTCTGTTCCTCGGGACCACCGACTGTTACGGTCATGGTCTTGGGTTAGGACCGCAACTTTAGGTGCTTGGGCATCCTCAACTAGACCAAACAACCACGGATTGTTGCGGTGATGCAAAAGTGAGAGACCACTGTAACAGTCCGTCAATCCAGAGAGGTTTTTCGAATTTTTCCCTGGGCGACCAACTGTTGCGGTCATGGCACCGCAACATTCTATGGTGGACTGAAAAACATGTGTCCAATACACAGAGCACCGACTATTGCGGTGGTGGCCGAAAGCAAACCACCGCAACATCGGGTCATGTAGTACCCCCAAAGGACTAAGTCACTAGAGCACCCATTGTTGCGGTGACCATTCCCTTTAGCACCGCAACTTGCTGTCCTAGCGGCAATTGCACTTTTCAGCTTGGTTTTGATTTGAATTTTGCTAAACTAAGGCTTATTTCATGTCCAAGGGTCCAATAAGGAGCAATAAACCTCTTCTTGGACATAGACAAGGAAACTCTCTCTCTCTCAAACCCTCATTTAACTATTCTTAGTATATTGCTTCATAATAGTTGACTTTGGTCACTCATACACACGTGTGCACAAATAGGATGATTATGAAATGATGCATGCCATTATTGATTTAATTAAGTTCATTATGGTTCTTAATTATAATAGTGACACCAGGGGTGTCACACCAAGCATCATGAAAAGAAACAAAGAAAGATGTCTATTCTCTGCATTATACATCCAGCAGTCCATAGGCGTGTTTGTTTCCACTTCTCTCAACCATGCTTAGATTCTAAAATAAGCGGAAATTTTCTCGATTCTCGATTATTGTAGTTCAAATCTCTAAAATGGATTATCAGAGAATCAAGAATAAGCGAAAAATAATCAAGGTGTTTGGTGGGAATTCTCGCTTATTTTCACTGATAAGCTGATTATAAGCGAAAACAAACACGCCCATAGTGGAGAAAATTAATCCATCAGACCTTTCATATATAATTGAACAAATAATGATGAGTCACTGTTTTTGAAAGCAGGAGATGGAGCATTAACCATGGAATTATTAAAATTGTGAGGCACACCGTCAATAGTCTAACACTTATATATATGTTTACCGCACCCATACAATACAATCAACAATAATTGTTCAGTTTTTGTCTTAAGCAACATACCTGTTTTGTACACCGGCATTTTCGGAGATGAAACTTAAATTGCCAGTAGAGCTACCCACCTACCCTGAAAAGGGAGACCACATGCAAGAGAAAAGATTCAGAATAAGGCCACATGCATTTTATGAAGACAGATGCAGAACATTTAAACATCATTCCACATTGCTGAAATGAACTCCTTAGCCGAGAGAGTGAAATAGATGCATTCAATTACCTAGTAGTAAAGGATTAAAACAACTCTTACAAAATTGATTCCATGAGTTAGAGTTTATTGAAGAAATTCCCCAATTCCAAATGGATATCCAGTCGACACAATCCAATACATGTGTGTCTGCAGGGGCTAATTGGACAAAAGATTTGGCTAACATATATTACTTTCTAGGGCACCATCATAGGAGCCCTAGTTGCAAACTTGCAATTATGTTTTCCATCACGCATTATGACCTTTCATCAATCACCATGAGAATGATCTTTCCATAATGAAAATGCAGTTCATGATGGTTGGATATTACTTTGCTGTCCTCAGAACACTAACTATAATAAAAACACTATTACTAATTCTTTTTTCCAAGAAGGAAACATGACCCATAGAAGTTAATGAATTAAACTATTGACCTACGAAATACCTCTAAGAAAATAAATGCCTAGTAAATATTGATAGACCTTTGTACATTATGCAAACCTTGATAAGCTACATAGTGTAGCCAATAAAGATTAACCTGGCTCTGATAATTGACCACCTACCACATAAAGAAAGGTGTAACATATTTTTGGCTGACAAACGTTCTGTAATGAAGTCAAAGCCATTTCTTTGACCGCTTTGCAACCACAAAAATCTCCATTGAGCAGTTACCATGGGTATACAACACAAGAATTAAAGTAATGACCTATCTTATCTCAGATTAATTCAAAAGCCAATTATCTAGCTCAAATTAAACATATACATAGAGGAATCTTTAACTTCGATTTTTTTAGTTACACAACAGATTGTTCAATCATGGCATCCACCAAACTTCTCACGATGCTGAAGACTGGCAGGAGACGACAATGGAAAATAAAAAAAGTATATGCAGGAGCTTGGTATTTCTGGCAAATTCAACTTGGGTAAGTGACCTAAGTACAGAGTAAAAGGTGAATGATTTAAGAAACCTGTTGAAGTGCATGGTGTTTCGGGTGTTGCAATTTAATTTTTCTTAATGGCAGGAAACATTGGTGCTGGGGCTTAAATTAAGATAGCCCTTGGCACTGACAGTCCTTGGTTCTGCAGAGAAATGAAGGCAAGCTAGCAATTACACAATACCTCTCACTTTGAGATGAATAAACAATTCTGAAGAAACAAAACGCAAAACTGAATCGAATCATCCTGAAGAAAGAGAGATGCATAGAAGTCACTTGTTGTGAAAGATACAAAAATATAGAACCACGCACCTTAACAGAGGGAAAAGAACCGTACCACACCAGCGAAGACTTATCCGACGGCAACACCGCAGGAGCAAGCGGAGCAACCGAGGCACGGTGACGGCGCCGCTCAGAACAACAGCAGCATCCAACTGACAAAGGCAACATAAGCACACAGAAATAGGGATGCACAACAGCATTAGAAACACATAGAATCTCGCAGAGGCAAGTCAGAGGCGAACGTACCGATGAGGACGGAAACGGCGACGACCTAGGGTGTAACGGGGCCAGCTATCTCGATCGAGGCGGCAACCGGCAGGAAGCACGCCCGCACGGTGGCTCCGACGCCCCGTAGGCTAGAGCCATGACCGGTCGCCGATCCTTGACCTCTGGCTCCCGATCGGATCGGCGACCGGGTGGTTCTCCTCACGACCTCGCCCGCAGCCGAGACGGCGCCGAGCAGAGCTGGGCCGCGGACGACGGCGCATGACCGGAGGTCTCGAGGAAGGCGGTGGAGAGCGGTGAGGGGAAGCGGCTGCGGTGGCGAGGAGGAAGAAAGGGCGGCGGCCCTGCCATGTTGCCCCTTGAGTCCTCGACCTCCGGCTCCCGATCGGATCGGCGACCGGGTGGTTCTCCTGACGACCTCGCCCGCAGCCGAGACGGCGCCAAGCAGAGCTGGGCCGCAAATGACGGCGCGCGACCGGATGTCTTGAGGAAGGCGGTGGAGGGCGGGGAGGGGAAGCGGCTGCGGCGGTGAGGAGGAAAGGGCGAACCGTGCACAGGAGCTCTAGGCGTGGACGAACCTAAGAGGCCAATTTCGTCACCGAACACGGGCTCGCACAACGCCAGATGGGCCGGCGGCCCAGCAACGAAAATCGCCCCCCTCCACGCCCGCACAGTAGCAGCGAGCCTCCCTGCCCCCGGATTTCACCGGGGATAGGGATCATAGTATTTGCGACAACACCAAACCAAGGTGGCATTTTCATTCTACGGCAGGCTAACAATAGAAGTTCGTCCAGTTACATATAATACTATTTTATCTAAAATATGGCATTATAAAAATTATTTGGTTTAATCTATATACAAAATATAACTTTAAAATCGTTTCGCTTTACAAGAAGTTGGTTTGAGCAAAGAAACCTAAGAGCATCTCTTCCTCAGCAGATTACCAATCACATTTTTACTTTTATTTTTCGGTAAAACACTTACTTCTTACCCAAATGAGATTTATCCCGCCACTCCATACACTTGAGATGTTTTTTTATAATATGTCGCAAGTTGCAACACTGACTAAAAAGAACAAAAGGAATTATTGGTGAGGAAAAGAGAAAAAATATATTGAGTATGGAATACGAGTAATCTGGGTGCTATGATATAACCACCCCGTCCGTTGGATGACCGCGTCGAGAAAAAAAGGAATCCAAAAGTTCCAAACCACAGCTGGAAAATCAGAAACCGAAGTAAGAAGAAGAGCTCCACATCCCACAAGGCAAGCATACTCATTGCCAACACGCTGAAGCCAGTCCCAACCTCTGATCCCTCACCCCGCCGTAATAAAACCTCCCAGTTGCCGCTGCCCCTGCCAAACATGACCGTTGGGCGCTGTCCCCTTGCTGAGATCCCAAATACCCCACCGCCGCGCCCGCGCACCTGGCACCCGAGAATCGCCGCGCTCGCGCACTCGACATTCCCCGCACCCACGCCGGTTCGACCGTTGCCGACCCCCTTGCGCGCACGCGCTCTCCGTCTGGCGGTCCCCAACCCGCGCCGCGAGCACGGGGACGGGCGGGGGCGTATGGCTTGCGCCGCCGCGATGCCGATCGACTTGCCCCCCGCGCCCGCGGGCGTGGCGGGGGAGTTGAAGGCGGTCGAGGAGGACGTGGTGGTGGAGGAGGAGGAGGTGGTGGAGGTGGAGGGGGGAGGGTGCGGCGGAGGGGCCGTGGTGGTGGCCGCGGCGGAGGGCCACCCCTACGATTTCCACGTGTCCGGGCCGCGCAACCTGCCGCCGCCCAACTGGAAGGAGATCATCAGATCGAGCTGGTGAGAGATCGCAATTACCTTTTCTTGCATTCTATTGTTTGGGTTTCCCTTCACGGGATGGAGATGCATCTGTGGACTGTGGGTTCGTTCGAGCTGCGCGGGCTTTGGTTTCAGTTGGACCATGGGCCGCGCTTGGTGTTGCAGCGGGCACCTGGATTTGCGGCTGTCCGTTGGCTTAGATCAGGAGGGTAGGGGATAACGAACGCTGACCGATTGCTCGATTCCGCTCCGCTTTTCGCAGTTGAGTTAGAATTGAAGGAGCTTCGATCGGTCATTCAGATGAAAGGCGCCGTCTTTGTTGGATTAAAGCGTGCGTCCAAATCGATTGCCCTTTCATGTAGCGACATTGTGATTCCTAGGATCTTATTTCATGGTTTGATCTAGAAACTACTGCACCTTTTACAGGGGTCGCATAGAGATTCTGATGATTTTGTGCCACCATTTGCAGTCTGGAAAACCATTTTTGAGGGTTTTGCCGTGATTTTCCATTTTTGGCTTGGCATGAAGTTATTGGAGTTGCCGAATAGGTTACTATTCCTACAAGCAAGGGTAGCTTATGAGTAGAAGAAACAAAGGGTATGCTCCTACCTTCTCTTGGGGGAAATCAGGGAAACAAGAAAGCAATGAGCAGTGGGCAGCGGCTCAAGTTTCCTGAAACCTTTATTGGAGAAAACCAGGAAACAAGAAAGCAACGAGCAGTGACTCAAGTTTCCTGAAACACGCTTTCCCTGAACAAGCGTGTTGTATAGCTGTGTCTGGGTGTCCAGCTCTGGTTTCCATGGCAATTTAGGAATTTCTTTGCTGGCCATTACTTCACAATTAAGTCTATGGGCATTGCTCAGTTTTGCTAGTTGCCATTGAAGAAAATGGGTGGACTTTGACCAAATACAAAGGAGGTACATCACAGGTTTCCTGTCAACAAAATAAAAAGGCCATACCAACATGATGATGACATATAACTTTTGTTTATTTAAACCCTTTTTAATTGATAAAAACAGCCCCTCCTCAACTAATTTAAATATTAAACATTTTGATTAAATATTAATTATTAACTATGTCAATATTTAACCTTTTTTATTAAACTGTTGATAAACTACTAAAATTATCAGTATAAAGGGGAAAATGTGAAAGAACCAGTTTGAAACCTTATGTTACTTCTTTTTCAGTTTTTCCTGACTTTTATTCACTATTCCCTCACATGTATATCTGCAACTTTTTATTCGAACATTCTTGCTTTTGATTCGCAGGAAGGATCCAAATTATAAAAGGATGGTTATGGCCTGCTTCATTCAAGCAGTCTACCTGCTTGAACTGGACAGGCAAGATCAGAAAGGAGAAGAGGATGGCCTTGCTCCAAAATGGTGGAAGCCTTTCAAATACAAGGTCACGCAGACATTGGTGGATGAGAGAGATGGTTCCATCTATGGCGCCGTGCTGGAGTGGGATCGTTCTTCTGCCTTGTCTGACTTCATCCTCATAAGACCAAGTGGAGCACCAAGGGCAGTTTTAGCTCTCAGAGGAACACTGCTGCAGAAGCCAACCATGAAGAGAGACCTGCAGGATGATCTTCGTTTCTTGGTATGGGAGAGCCTCAAAGGTTCAGTAAGATATGTTGGTGCTTTAGCAGCGCTGAAGTCAGCAGTTGAGAAGTTTGGCAGTGCTAATGTCTGTGTTGCTGGGCACTCCCTGGGAGCTGGCTTTGCCCTTCAAGTCTGCAAGGAGCTTGCCAAGCAAGGAGTTTTCGTGGAGTGCCATCTGTTTAATCCACCTTCTGTTTCACTGGCCATGGGTGTAAGGAGCATGAGTGAGAAGGCCAGCTATCTGTGGAAGAAAGTCAAAGCAAGCCTGCCACTGAAGGAAGAAGCAATAACACCTCTTGAGAGTGCCAAGGAGGAGGCGAGTGACAAGAAGAGATTGCGCAACGAGAAGAAATGGGTGCCACATTTATATGTCAACAACAGTGATTACATCTGCTGCAACTACAACGCTCCTTCTTGCTCTTCCACAACAGCAGATGGTGCTTCTAATGAACAGCAACAGCAACGCAAGGCAAGTGAGATTGCTGGTGATGTGGTCGCAAAGCTCTTTGTGACATCAAAAGGCCCGCAGAAGTTCCTTGAGGCGCATGGGCTGGAGCAATGGTGGTCAGATGGCATGGAGCTGCAGCTGGCTCTCTATGACAGCAAGCTCATAAACAGGCAGCTGAAGTCCATCTACACAGCAGCAGCAGGGTCATCTCCTGCCAAGTCATAGAGACAGCTTAAGCCGCAGTTACATGGGCCGTTAGAAATGCTCTTTCTAATCAGTGTGTGCGTTTATCAACTGAGAATGTTTCATTAATCCGGTGGTGGCTGAACAAAGCCAAATAATTTAGTTAAAGGGATATGTAAGAACAGTATCAACAAAAGACATACTATTTTTCATACTAGCATAGGCGCACATTCGCGACTGCGCAGGGCACTAGGGAGTAGGGAAACGTCCATGTCCAGACTCCAGACTGAGAGCTTCGGTGCGGTGAACTGAAATTTTGTTTCTTGCTCCTCTGATTCTTTTTCCAGTGCTATATTCTATGTAAATAGAAACTTGTGCATCCCTGTCTGTAGCTGGGTGAGTTGCTGTCTCTGAACATGTCTCACATGTTCTCTAATATTGAAATGACAAGTACTCATAATAGGATAACAAGCAAAGGGAAAATAGAAATTTATTAGGATAAACAGATAAATGCATTGATTCATACCATCAAGGAATGACGCGCGCACGCAAAGGAAAGCAAAAGGAGGCACAAAAAAAATCGACTCCGCTGGGGATCGAACCCAGAATCTCTGGTTCCGTAGACCAGCGCCTTATCCATTGGGCCACGGAGTCCTTGCTGAGCTTGTTTAATTTACACTTTAGTTAACCAAAACATTAAAAAGTCGAGTACATTTTACATTAGGATTTTTTTTTTGAGCATCCATTTTACATGAGGGATTAGCAGTCTAGTATTAACGTGTTAACGTAACTGCGCGAGCCTAGGAGCACCGTTATGATCATCGACACTCTGATGGTCCCGGCGTTGGTGCGCATGGTTCAGGAATCAGGCTCAGCACATGCTCTCTTCGATTCGATGTTAAGGTGACAGTGAAGGTAGTGTCTGAGGGAGCTGTTTGCCGCTCAGTGACCGTGCTCCAAGACTGAGCTGCATTTATGTGCGTCCTCCTTTCGTTCGTGTCCTTGCAGCGACCACGAGGGGAGCACTGCATTTGCATCATCTTGCTCCGTTGTGGTTGCTTTGGTTTGTTTCTAATTAAGTGACTAGAAACCTGGCGCGCCGTTGGCGCGCCTGTAGGATCTGTGCCGTTATGTGTTTGCAGGAACTGTGATTATTTGAAATAGACCGGATATAGATATGTGAGAAAAATATTCAGCAAAAAATTGTTGCGTAATCGTTTATTTGATTTGAGAATAAGGCAATGGAGGACGGACTAATGGAGGTAAGAAGCATGGGAGGTTGTTGGCAAAGGTCCAGGCAAACAGCTTGTTAACAAAAACTTTTATCGTTTTACAGCTTAGTAGAACCTGTAGGCATCAAATATAAATTATTATAGTATAATTCGTACAAGGGAGATGCAATTGATGAACCATGCATTATAGAAATCAAGTACTACTTAGGTTGCTGGTAGACAAATAGGAACAGGTTGTACTTATGCATAATCAGGATACTAGGGTAAGTATAATTAAATCTGATTAGCTAGAACTAATTAGATGCAGACCACAATCAATTGTCAGGAACATTTGAACATCAAATAGCATATTTTAGATAGAGCCGGCGGTGGAGGGGCGGTGGAGGAGCCGAGGGAGGCGCGGCGCATCACGGCTCGGTGAAGGAGAGCTGTGGCGAGGAGTCCCGTGTCGTGCAGGTTGTTCCTTCGTCCAGGTCGGCACCACCGCGCCTGCTGCGACGGCGTGGCTCCAGCAGGAACCAGCGACGAGCTCCACGCCGGCACCCGGTGCGACCGTGCGAGCTGCACTGGGGGCAAGGTCAAGCTGGCCGAACCCCGGATTCACACGCCGGCAGGTGGCCTGGCGACTCGAACGGTTCAGGCATGAGGGCCAGTCAGGGTTTTTTTTTACCGTTCCCAACCGGTCCGGTTACCGCGGTAACCGGTCTTACCGGTCCGGACCGGTAGCGGTACCGGCCGGTTGGGAACCGCCCAAATTCAAAATTTTTAAATTTAAATTCAAAAAATTGAAAAATGAAACAAAAATTCCTAAAAATACTTCAAGGTGCGTAGAATCTAATGGTGTCAAAAATTTTCAAATATTAGTTCATTTAGTATTTTTTTGCTGCATTAGAAGTTCAACAAAAAAAGAAAAAAAAATCGTCCGGCCCATTAAGGCCCATTTAGGCCGGTCAGCTGGGTTACCACCCCCCACCGGCGCCCGCATTCAGTCCTCCTCTCCGGCTCTCCCTCCCTCTCCCTGGAGCTCCCGCCGCCCGCAAGGAGACGACCGGCGCCCACCGCCGGCTAGCCGCCCCCAGGCCTCGGTTAGCCGGGCGGTTGCACCGGTTAGCCGCCCGTCGGGCGGATCTACCCCCGCAGCGGTCAGCCGCCCCCGCCCGACGGTTAGCCGGCCCGTAACGGCGGTAAACCGCTCCTGCGCTGCGGTAAGCCGCCCACCCCCCTCTCCATTTCGCGGATTTAGCTAGGATTTGATTTAGGATAGCTGATTTAGCTAGGATTTGATTTAGGATTTAGGTATGATTTGATTTAGGTGTTGCAAGCATTTAGCTATGATTTGATTTAGGTATATTGTGATATAGGTGTATTGTGATTTAGGTGTTGCAAGGATTTAGGTATATCACAATTTAGGTATGTGTTGTGAACTTGTGATTGATATGTTTATGTTGATTCCATTTATGCAGATATAGAATGTCAGGCAGAGAGAAAGATATTGTGATTTAGGCTATTGTGATTTAGGTATGATTTGATATAGGTATGTTGTGATTTAGGTGTTGCAAGGTTTTAGGTGTATTGTGATTTAGGTATGTGTTGTGAACTTGTGATTGATATGTTTACGTTGGTTCCATGTTTGCAGATACAAAATGTCAGGCAGAGAGAAAGATATTGTATGGGAACACGGTGAAAATCTTTACCCCGGTTGGAGATGCAATTATTGTCATACGTCCAAAGGAGGAGGTGGTTCCACTAGATTGAAACAACATTTGGCAGGGCGCGGGACCGAGGTCGTCCATTGTAGGAAGGTTCCAAAGGAGGTGCATGAGTACTTTCAGCGTGACATTGAAAGGGTTCAGAAGGCAACTTCTGACCGGGCTCGAGAGAAGTTGAGAAAGGAGAAGCTTGCAGCGGAGGGTAACTATCCCGGTGGAGATGAAGCATATGATGAGGAGGCTGAGCTGGAGCGTGCCCTGAACCAATCGAGAGCGGAAGAGGAGTTCCGTCGGGGGTGCAACAGAGAGGAGGTGCATACGAGCATGGAGGGGGTAGTGGTTCGAGGGGAGGAAATCCGGTGCAGAGGATTCTTCGAAGGGCAACTTCGGTGAGGGAGACTCCTGGGGTGAGGGACTATAACTTGGCCGCGGGCCTGAGAGGACCGACGCAGCCAAGGATTGACACAGGCTCCTGGACGCAGAAGGGTAAGAATGCAAAGGAAGCTATTGGGAAAGCTTGGTCAAAGTTTTTCCATATTGCGGGAGTACCTGGAAGACAGGCTGACAATCCATACTTTGTCAGCGCGGTCAGAGAGACACAGAAGTGGGGTAAGTTTTCTTTTCATGCGAATGACACCTATGCAACTGCATGTCTCTATCTAATCTCATGATTGCCATATGGTTGCAGGTGAAGGTATCGCGTCACCCACTGGACGAGATATTGATGGCAGGTACCTGGATCAAAACGAGCAAGACTTGAAGACTCAGTACGCAAAGTTTCAGCAAGAGTGGCCTCTCTTTGGCGTCACGTTGATGTGCGACTCGTGGACTGGCCCGACGAGGATGAGTGTCATCAACTTTTTGATATATTGCAATGGGGTCACGTGGTTCCACAAGTCTATTGATGCGTCTAGAAAATCTCAAGATTCCGTATTTTTGCTCCAGGTACCCCCTTACCTAGTTCCTTTCAATCCGAATATGATTCCGATGTTGCTAAAGAATCTGTTGATGCGTCTGGAAACCGCTAAAGAATCTGTCTATTTTACCAGGAGATTATAAAGGTGGTGGAGGAGATTGGGCCAGAGCATATCGTTCATGTTATCACCGACAACGGCTCGAACTACAAGAAAGCATGCAGGGAGCTTTCCGATGTGTATGCACACATTGCATGGATACCTTGTCTAGCACACACTGTCAATTTGCTGTTAAAAGATATCGGTGCAAGGTATGAACATCAAGGTTTGATCGATCAATGCAAGAAAATTTCAGCTTGGTTACACAATCATGGTCAGTTGAATGCAATGATGAGGCAAGCGATCGGTGGTGAGTTGGTCAAGTGGAATGCAACTCGCTTTGGGACCAACTACATGTTCCTAGACAGCATATATCGGAAACGTGATCGTTTCATGCAGTGGATGGGATCTCCTGAATTTTTGCAGAGTAAATGGGCAAATACAAATATGGGTAGATTTACTCATGCCAGATTTGCAAGTATGGAGTGGTGGGAGGGAATGAAATTTATCATTGACTGTGTTCAACCAATATACAAGTTGCTTCGCTTTGCTGATCAGGACAAGCGGCCCAACTTGTGCGAGGTGATTATGACCTTCCAGAATGTGAGAAATGAAATGGAGTCTTTCTTCGGTCAAAATGTTTCCACGTGGAAAGAGTATGAACAGCTTATGCACAGCAGGATGAAGGACGTCATCGTACAGACGTATGCGGGTCCAGGTAAGACTGTCACAAAAGTTTCTACTTTCACGTTCCATAGACTTTATGCTTATTGGCGGTATTTCCATTTTGTAGCTGCTGTCCTAAATCCGAGGTATGCCTATACGTATACTCCAACTTCAGAAATGTGGCGTACACTCAAGGATGCATTTCAGCGCATGACGGATATCCAGAGCGCCATCCAGGCATTGAACGAGGCTGAGATGTTTCGACAAAGGCGTGGCGAGTTTGCCACAGATTTGGCAATGAAAATGGCGCTTGACCCAAAGACAACTGCATCTTCATGGTGGATGGTAAACGGCGACACCACTCCCAAGCTGCAGAGCCTTACTTTGCGGCTTGTTTCTCAATGTTGTTCGTCAAGTGGATGCGAGCGGAACTGGAGTACTTTTGCCTTGCTGCATACAAAGGTTCGCAATCGGTTGTCGCACAAGAAACTGGACAAGCTTGTCTATGTCAACTACAATCTACGCCTGCGACTTGCGGATGTCGGCAACCCCGTGCGTGATGAAGGTGATTTCATTGACCAGCTGTCCCATCTTTCATTCTATGATGAGAAAAATCCGGTGCGGGAGTGGATGGAATATGGTAGATCAAACGGGGATCCAGTTCTGGACGATGACGATGATGACGGAGACACCCCGCTCCCGTCCCATATTGTCACGGATCATATAAACCCATCAGACCTCCGGACTTCTACAGGGGATGATTGCATCAGTGATTGGGCACGTCGACATGTGGGTGACACTCACCTAGGGAAGAGGAAGCACCACGTAGGGCCTACGAAGGGTGACCCGAAGCGCCAACGAGGACAGGCCAAGAGAAAAGGCAAAGGCAAAACAACACAAGTGCTGAGCGACGACGACACTGATGATGGCGAGGGTGATGGTAGTCCACCGTATCAGGAGTCTCAGGATAGCAGCTCCGCTGATGATGATGATGATAGTGATGGCGGTGCTGGTGGCGGTGGTGGCGGCGGTGGTGGCAGTGGTGGTGGTGGCAGTGGCGGTGCCGGTGGCAGTGGCGGTGGCGGTGCTGGTCTTCGTTTCACAGGTTTCAAGTGCATGCACGTACATATGCACATATGTTTTTCACTGTGAGTACTAATTATGCTATATGGTTGGTTGCAGGGGAGACTGAATTCACGCATGCTACTCAGGACGGTGACCATGGAGCACCGGAATCCCAGAGGAGAACGGTTGAACCGACGGATTACAACACTCCACACTTTCCACAGTACTCTTCTAGCTCATACAGCGATTCCTCCCAGTCTAGTTATCACTATCCTATACCTGATTTGAGCACGCAGCCACCGATGAGATGGGTGTACGAATGGCAAGACCCCCATTGGTACAGTATGTTACTTCAGGAATGGCAGACGACATCGGCGTGGACGGGCCAAACTTGGCAAGACTACAAAGCTGAGCTGCTTCTAAGGCAAGGTTTGAATGTGATGTCCACCGCCGAGTATGAAATGGCTAGGCAATACTACCGTTGATCTATTTCTATGCACAATTATTATTATGTATCCATGTTTGTATGTATTTGTGGTCATTTTCTATTTCTATGCATAAATATTCAATTATTTCGCAACCGGCCGGCTAACCGCTCCTACCGACCGGCTAACCGGTTCTACCGACCGGCTAACCGGTTTATACCGTTTGAACTACGTCTTTTGAATTGGATTTCGAATTTGTTCGGTAAGGGGCGGTTACCGCGGCTAACCGACCGGTTAACCGCTACCGCCGGCCGGCGGTAACGGGCCACCGGTCGGTCGGTAAAAAAAACCCTGGGGCCAGTGCATCGTTCAGCTCTGCCGCGTGTCGTCCCCGATGGGGTTGGGCTCTGGTACCGCGGCCCGGCTTCCCCAAGCTTTTTCCCACGGGATGGGAACGACAGCAGTGTGGGCGAGGGGCTGTCGCTTCCCCATTGGCACAGGGCAGGGGCTGCCGTTCCTTCAGCGGGCGGAGATGCGGCGGCGGCTCGGGCACTGTCGGATCGGATGGGGCGACCGTGGAGCCGCGGACGGGTGCGGCGGTTGGGCTCGCGCAAGATGGGGCCGGCGGTGGCCTGTAGCAGGGGTGGCGACTGGCGATGGCACCTGGTGGCTGGATGAGGAGCGGGCGAATGTGACAGGGCGTGCGGGAACCGAAGTCAAAGCGTCGCGCGGCAGCTGGACTGCTCGAGTAACACGGGCATGCTCAGGAACGTGCTAGACTATCCAAGCGGCAAGCGCTAGACGTTGTTGTGTCCGTCCGATGAAAACAAGGCTGAATCGAACGGCTGATTTTTTTTGCTGTAGACGTGGCAAGATCTCCGTTCGTTTCTGGCCCAATTCCAGGGTCAGCTTTCGTCTTTTAGAGATTAGTGATGCTGTCAGCGTCTATGTTATTCTGGGCTTCTGGCTGGTTACTTTTGCTACTGTGGATAACACATTCTTCAGTCCAGGTGACCAGGAGAGGAGTAGAGCGAGTGGGAGCGTTGTTTCCTCTGTTCGCGGTCTGTTCCTTCAATGTGAAGCTGGCCTGAGTCTTTTCAGACAAATCTTTCCATATCGAAGTAAACGTTCCGAGTTTAAACCATGGGTCAAAGTGAGGGGGTGTTTCCTACGTTTTGCAAAATGGACACGTATTGAACCGCGTGCACAGAGAGAAAAAAAATACATTGAGAATCGTGCGTTTTGCAAAATGAACCCATTCTACAAAAGGGAGAGGTGAACTAAACAGCCCCTGAATTGAAAGTTTGATGTACTCATCGCCCAATGAAGAGTGGAGAGTATGTGGATCCAGCCTCGGCGCGCGTGCTGTCCGGCCGGCCGGCCGGTGGTTGCACCTGAAAATTCCCTCGGCGCAGCAGAAAAAATCTGTGGAGGAAGCTTCAGCCTTTTCCCGGCCGGAGAGGGCAACAGGGGAAGCCTCAAATAGCTCAACTTTGCTTTGCTTTTAGGATGGAGCCCCCTAGTAACACCTATCGGCCTACACACCAAATGGCCTTGCTCTTGTAGGAAGCAACCGTTGTGTAGGGGGAAGACCAATGAGGAGCTAGCGACAATGGATCAAGAACCCTACGAGGCAACAAGAAGAAGTTTGCGTTGGCAGTCCACGACCGTTTTGAACACAAGAATTGCAGAAGAAATTTGGAACACAATATGCATGTTAAAAAAAATCTTTTCGAACGGGGCCCTAGATTTACAAGAAATATTTCTCTGGATTTGAGAAATCGTGCAGGTACTTTAACTTGACAAGGACATTGACAGATAAAAAAAATTAATATGGTCCTGCCTGAGATCATGACCAATAAATTCCTTCCTACTTTTCCTTTTCCTCCCTGTAAATCATGGCTGCATTGTCCTTCCCCTTGGCCCTTACCTTTTTCTTTTATGATTTCCTTTAACTGCTCTATCAATCAGACAATCAAATATCCAGATGAATTAGGATAGCGTTATCCTCATAAGATTTGTCAGAGTACGGAAAAGGCAAAAGAGAAATCAGGCAGTCATTGATTCTCCCAGTCCCAGTTCAATTCAAGATTTCGACAGAGAAATCAGGATACTCGAAAGATCGGGCAGAGAATGGCTCCCTGCAATATCTGAATTCTGGTTGAAATTGCTTACCAAGAGATGAGATTCAGAGGATCATGCATTGCCCAATCTTGTTATCTCGAAAGCTATGTACAAAATTACTAGATACGTATGGGGTATTGATGAGGCCATTACAACATCACCATCGCCAAGGAGGTGCTAGAAAGAGAAAGAAATGAAAAGCAACGAAAAAAAGAAAAATAAAGATCGGAAGGGGATCGATGAGGGTTGAGGGGAAGGAACGACGATCCGGCTCAGTTGCCGCTCGAATTATCGGCGGCACTGGCGACGGCGAGGACGGGGGAGGCGCGGCGCGGCGCGGGGCTACGGCCGTCGTCGAAGTTCTTGGCGTAGCTGGCGGCGTCGTAGCCGAACGTGATGGGCCTGCCCGTGGCCGCCGTCGGGGAGCTGCAGATGCACTTGGTCTCCTGCGCCAGCCGCCTGAGCAGCCTCCGCCACGCGCGTAGCCCGCACCAGCCGGCGTCGCGCGACAGGACGAGCTGCGCGCGCCGGACGACGGCGGCGGCGCCGCGGTGCTTGTTTGTCCGCGGCCACGTAGTGGCGGAGGCAGATGAGGACGAGGGAGAGGCCATGGCCATGCAGCCCGACATGACGGAGCGGGGTGGCGCGGATAAGTCAGTGGTGCTCACGCCCATGGCTTTGCTGCGGCGTTGCGAGGGAGACAGGGAGTGGGAGAGGTGGAGAGGGTGGTCGTCCTGGCGGTTATATGCAACGTTGGAGATCTGAACTTATGGTTTAGGTGTATTAAGACGAGAAAATTGTGTTTATGTGAGCTATAAGAGGCCACGTGGAAGATTAATGGTATTGTTTTGGTTACATGCAAAACTCATGAAGTGGTTTGGTACACTTTGAGATGAGAAAATGAAGGGGCATGTAGACTTAAGGAGTGGCTCAGAGAATTTTAAGATCTCTTTAAGTAAGGAAGAGTGCAAGAAGCGAAAAGAGTAGTTATGCCTATGGTTATATTTAACATTAAATATTGATATATGTTGACTAAGTGTTTTATTGTCCTTTGCCATGAGAAAATTAAAGATTCTGATGGGCGTAATGCAACATAACATCACAAATGTCATGTAAGGCAGAAAAGGCATATATAGTTCGGATCCATTAATATCTATGTGCCATATGTAGAATAAAAGTGTAGCAGGGGCTTGGTACATGCTTTTTTTAACACTTTGAAACTCTTTGTGCTACTCCTTATACACAAATTACATAATATTTCTTACTTCGTTTTTGTAAACTCGGTGAGAAGACAAATCATCTTGAGATAAGAAATATAGTAGGCTCCACTGTGAACCATGGTGGTAGGCAATGTGTCCATCAATGACAAAGTGTTTGCCGGTTTAGCCTTTTGATTCTTATCAGCCATACAGTATTTCACACAAAAAAAAAGACATCAGATAATTTTTGAGGTCTTAGAATGAAAAGGTAGCAGCCCTTTGATACCTAGAACAATGTGGCACGGAGAAATATGTGGGAAGTTCAAATAGGTACGTAGCACGTGGGTAGTTTGGTGTTGGTGATATATTGAATTCTTGAGATGACTTTCTGAGGGTCTCATGCAACAAACGGATTAATCCCGTTCTAGACTCGGTAAGTCATATAAATTGAAAAGATGACTGAAGAGAGACATGAAAAGATGACTGAAAAGAGACAAGAACACCTGCACAAACTGGCGTCAAGAACATCTGCACCAATTTGCATTATCCAAATAACAAAATATTTACTCCTTAATTTTGAGTGGTGCGGTGGTAACTGGGAACAACGTGAAACCCCCAAAAATTCGGTTCCAAGGCTACGCAGGTCTAACTAAGACTTTTTTTTTACTGCACTTCATTTTGCCCAATTGTATGTTTATGACATTTGGCCTGTTCGGTTGGCTGGTGCTGATTTGTTATGAGACTGAAGTACTGCTGGTTGGCTGGTGCTGATTTGTTGTGAGACTGAAGTACTGATGGCTGATAAGCCAAGCGAACAGGCTGATCGTTCTGGGCAAACCCCTACCTAACTCATCGCGTCGTGCAGATATTAGAGCAGGTGCCTGAGCCCAACAAGACTGCAACGAGATCCTACTCGGGGATCAACTGCATACGCATGTGGGTTGGGTGCACCAAATCTGGGCACTCTTCAAGGCAACCCCGCGATCCACGCCCCTAGAAATTGCTACCGGAAACGCTGATTTCTCTGCTTTTCCCTCCTAAACAGGGGATCCACGGAGGATACGTCTGCTTCCTCCATGCTAATGCCGAATCCTCGGATCCATCTTCTTGAACCAGTCAGTGTGGTTCATCCCATTTAGGTTACGAACCGCAAAACCTCGTTTATGGCACTCAAGTGGTACTTCCAATGACACTTCGTACGATGAATTAGAACCCTGCAGTGTTTCCCATGCCAACAGCGAAGTCACCCACGAGATTATCAGTGAAAAAGGAAGATACGTATACTGCCAAAGATGAAATGCCGAATAACATTATCCTACGACATACTGATCTACGCAGTGTAGGCTATCTGTTATCTCAGATTCTCAGAGCTTCAAGTTACTGGCACTGTCTATTTCGGCGAGTACATGCACATATTCTAGGGGTTACATTTCAGAAGCTGAAGCAAGTATTGAAGATTTGTCAGTCATCTTCTGAATATCATAATTACTTGGCCAGCTAGTTAATTTATGTGGAAACATCCAGTGATCCATAAATGTTGGCAAGTAATTACGATATTTGCAGCATAAAGCCCTATCTATCATGAATTAGTTGAAGCATTCTCTTGTTATTACTTTCAAAAACTAAATGGGGTACAGGTAAACCAAAGAGTAGCACAAGGTAATTCCCAACGGAGAGAGAAACTATCAGCCTAACCATCAAAACTCTCATTTCTAAGGCTATTTACATTTGTTAATTCTTCAAACCCCCCAACATCAGTTCTAATGTGTAAACTTGCAATGTGCACCCTGCTTGATGATTCTAGTCAACCATGAAGAAGGAATTACTGATTTGTCTTGTACCCACCGATTGTCACAGTAGCAGACGCCAGTGCGCAACTGATGTTCTTTCAGCACATTAGGCAGACTAGAAGGTTCAGCATTGATGGTAAGTCTTGTTAACTCGGGCTTGACTTGAGGGCCTATAAAACGAGATATTGTTATAATTCAACCCTAGAACTGAATAATTTCGCTTAAAGAACGCAACAGTTGGGAGTACCTTGTTTGAGGATGTAACAGCTGTCCACTGCGGATCCTGTGTAGTTGATGGTCTTTCCCTGAACAAAGTAACCACTCTCGATTCTGTGGGCCTTTCTACCACCTGACGATGAGGCAAATCTCTCATGATCCATAAAACAAACCCTGATGGAACTGACGAGCCTACAAGAAATATAGACCAATGATTCAGCACATAAGCACCATTACAACAAAGTAAATTTAACATAGATGTCTAATGTCCACTGTCAACTGACCCATCGGTGATGAATGAGCAGATAAAACACCCATGTAGGATCGGCCATAAGCATACATCATGCTTTTAATTACTCTTCTAATATTCATTGCCATTCATTGCACTTTGATGTGTGAAGCACAAGTGCACCAAGTACCAATTCTCTAGAAACTATTTATAGTCATGCTTTGCATCTACAGACCAAGCACCATGCCATTATCATGGCAAAATTACAGCCTGGTAATAAGCAGAGAAGAAGAGGAGAAAGATTCACAAAAACACAGACACACAAAGGAAACCATAATGCAATGTACTTATACAAGTACCAAAAAATTGTTCTGTGGGCCCTCTGAGGACAGAAATGAACATGTGGCACATAAATTTTTACTTTAAAGTTAGACCTCAAACCAGTGCATCATGAAATCCTATAAACAATACGGGTAACTGGTAAGTAGGACTAGCAACTAGTAAGGACTAAGGATGGTGGTTAAGCTCTTAAATCTAACAACATAGCCAGAATTCACCTAAATCTACTATATTATATGTCCGCAAAACCAAATCATGCTTGCAGGTGGTAGTATACCTGCAAGGAGAAATGCACACAAGATCTGGCCTTGAAGCATATGCATATATGCTTGATGGCCAAATGCATGCTTAATGCATCACCACTTTTGATCAATGGCAATACCAACACGAACTACATTTACGTACAAGGCCATAGACAGAAGATGTGTTATTTGCCTATTTCTAGGAATAAAGGAATTAAGGAACACAAAAATACCTATGAAGTAATATACAAATAAAATAACAGCATTGTAGATGATGTCTGCATCTGTTGAGTACCAATACAAAAGCACCTGCAAAAAAAAGGTACAGAAAATTGGAGGCCACACAAGAAAGAACTGCAAATGGATTTACATTAACTAGACTTATTAACTTACAGGAACATTGGTCACAAGTGCTAGTATAGCAGAAGACGAAAAACAAATCAGTGAGACAGCAGCTAAACTGGCAACCTGCAGGGAAGAATTGACAATTAGAATAGAGGAGCATATTACTCAGATGAAGTTTGTATGTTTATAAAATGTTAGATCTGCACATTTTTCTTGAGATGCTGCCGATAAATAGAAAACACACTTCAACATATATGTGCTTTCTTCAAATGTGAATTAGTCACAAAAAATGATTTAACCCATTGCTGAGATCTTAAAGAACAAAATTCTGTCAAAATAAGTCATAATAAAAACTGAACAAACCTTGGGGAAAATGCTACTTTTAAGTTACACTATGTAGACATAAAAGTCATAATTAATACAATTAAATTTCGCATTCGATTAGCAAGATAAAAAAATGCAAGCTACAGAAAGAATGGTCCTGGGAGAGATATACCTTCCACTTCTCAGTTGATACAGTTTCAGAACGAACTTTGCTCATCTTCGAGAATAACAATGCACCTACACGAAAATCCAAGCAAAAAAGTTACAATGCTGAAGCAAGTGCAAGCTAGCAGTGAACAAATGGAGATGATTTGCGAGTTGGCCAAGGAATAAGATAGAAATCAAGCATTTGGAACTATCATAAAACTACTATCTACTGGGTTAACACAAGAAAAAAAACAGGAGAGTACATGCAAACAGCTTCTCCAGTATAATAATAGTTCATGAATTAATATCTAGGGAGTCCCCAAAAAAAATATCTAGGGCATTATTATGGCATGTCATACACAAACAATATTGAATGCTTACCATAACATGCCAGAGCACCAGCGAGTACAAGAACTACTACTGAAAATACATCCAAATAAACCTGCAAATAAAATATTGGCTAACATCCATAAAGCAATAAAGTTGAAACTACATAAGAACTGTAAACTGTTGATGGGATTGGTGAAAATTGTACAGTTATCAAGAAAAATATAAGTATATCAAGTGTGCGACAAACATTAGAAGATACACAAGTCAATATTCTTTTCTCCAGAACTTATAGAGAAACAGCTCTTGAATGGAGATCCCATAGTAAAAGGACTCCTGGACCACATCTAACAATGTCTGATGTTTAGTTTTATTAAACACAAATTTCACATTAGTTTTTTTATTTTTCTCTCGAAAACGCAGGAGAACAAATTTCACATTATTGACTGTGTTTCATCATAATTTAACAAAATGCCATACAGAAAAATAAATTTGTCGCAAAATGTAATGGCATAACATGTGCAGACAACAGCCTAGAGTAGATCATGTTCGGATGCACAGTTAGATAATCAACTCTGCAGTATTGATACAGAAAAGTTTCAGAATTCATTTGAGATACATGTTCTCTTGATTGGACGGGAAAGCAGAAGCTGAGCAAATGCATGAGCAGATAGGGAATAGAACTCGAGGCAACATATAAACATGTGTTTGTCTTATTTCTAAAGAGCTCGTGATAAGAACATTCTGGGTGTTATGGACAACTTGTCATTTGATTCCTGCACCTAGGACTATTGGATACATGGCTATAATGATACGACTATGCAGCATCTTTCTTTTTTTATGCAGGATAACGATATGAACATTGATTTAAGATATCCGATATACCAATGCAAAACATAACATAGAAGAATAATCCAGGAGGACGTGAAATCACTAATTCTTCATACCCTTTTCAATAAAGACGAATCAATAGGGTTTTCTCCTCGACCAACCCATATGAGGATGGCAAAGGCAAACATAACAACAAAAGACAATACAAGCACCTGCACAGAAATAGCTCAGTATTAATTTGAGTTAGCAAATAGCTACTCTGATAGAAGGTAGAACTAGAAGCATTAATGATTAAATATGACAAAATTAAATATTCTCCATTACTAAGGAAACATGCATGAATAAGTAGAGAATCAAGCAATAAATAGATCTGCATGGATGAGAAAAAGGCCATGATGATGCAACCAGTAAGTAATAATGATGGGAAAGAAAACTTGCCAAAATCACAAATTTTTGCCGGCTTCCAAGCTGTATTCCCGGGCAACACCTCTGACGCATATTAACAGGACGGATGCCAGGTTTAGTTTTTGTGCTGTCTAGTAAAGCTTCACGGTGACTCCTTACATCTTCTTCATCTTCATCATTTGTCTGATGACACAGGTCAACCCTGTAAGATCATGCTTTTAGAGAAATATAAAACTTTTAAAAAGAAAAGCCATTTGCAACTCAAGAGAGAATAAAAAATAGCAGGTACTCCCTCCTTTTCAAATTGTAAGTTGTTTTGCCTTTTTCTGGATACATAGCTTTTTACATGTATCTAAACATAATGTATATCTAGAAAAGCTATGTACCTACCAAAACGACTTACAATTTGGAACGAGGGGAGCAAAATTTGACCAACGAGAGAAGCAAGGAAAACCTAAAATGGTCTGCGCTTATATTACATGCACAGCAGCATGACCTTTGGAGGCACCAAACTATAATCATTATAGCTATAGTTACATATGATAATGCACAATGGCGTTGTCCGCTTATCAAATTACCCTGGACACTAGAGGTGATCTCATCGAGTTTCTAGGAGGAACAAGTCTTGCTACATGACACAGACATATGATGGAAGAACATCTATGACAGCATGCTCCACACAATCGTATTAGCAGGCATGGGTGCAACGGTAGTACTTTACTCATGTTGATTGGCAAGGGCCCCAAAGGCGAGGGAGCTCACCAAGGAATACCAGCTGCAGAGTAATATATACTTGTTGCAGTGCCTTCTCCGTCAACTAAGAGCAGTACTCTTTGGGGTCTTAATGGTCAGCTTCTCACTACGTTTAATTTGGGTGCCTGTCAGCTTGAGAAGAACCTAACAAAGATTAGCAGGAGCATCAATGTGTTGGGGTCACATTTGCATGCACCCTTGACCTTGACCGAGTTGAAGTAAGACCAACTCTTTCCTAGGATTAGGGCTTGTAACCAACAAATCCAACTTTTATGCACATTCATGTTTCCTCCCAGATGGTACTCACATCTGAATATTGGATACTACTGCAAAGTGTGAACATCCAATTGAGCCATTCAACACCACTCGACTGTGGTCGGTACATATGATGGATCTCAGGGCCGGCACTGAGTTTTGAGGGGGGGTAGGACGAAACCAAAATCAGAGGCCCCAGCTGAATATTAACATCAAACTATTTATATATCCACTGTAAAGATAATTTACTTCATTAAGAAAAGTTGTTACGGTAAGAACAGTGTGAAGGGAATTTGGACGTCAAATTAACAAAAAAAAAAGTGGCTGAAAACTAGTGCACATCTCCAAAATAACCGAAACATAAAGTGGCTTCCACGATACGCATACGCTCGGAAGCATTAATGTGCAACAGAGCTGTTTGCCTGTTTAACCTTGGGCTGGTGTCGTTTGTTTCATTTTAGCACTTGTATGCTCTTGGACTTACTAGGGTGCAAGCATATTACTAGTACAGTACATGTGTAGTCAGGGGCCCTTGGGGACTTGGGGGGCCAGGGCAGTCGCCCAGGTTTGATTACAGAGCCAGCCCTGATGGATCTACTACTAGGAAGTAGGCTCTCCAGATATCCTACTGATGAGTCAAGATAAAAAGCATAAATTACCGCCAACAGAAATTGCTACCATTTGGTCTACTGCTACCAATGGGTTGATATTTGGTAGCGTATAGAAAGTGATGAATTAAAAGATAAGGTATGCTGTTTTCTTTTTTCTCTCTTTAGATAGTTCAACTCATTACATAGAGTAAGCTACACCGACAGATGATATTGACAGGACAGGGATAACTAAGAAGGAACTAGGAAGAGATGATTAAGGTAGTCCAGAATCCAAATGATCAAAAAAAACAATCTGGCTGATCATCTGATCCTTGCCATTTTTCTTGGGTTATGTTCTCTGTCTCCACCTTCCAAATAGATAAATCAAGCACAGTACGCAACTACACGTGTACTGGGTCCTAAACGAGATCTTTATGATTGGTGCCCTTAAAAATTTGACAAAGCTACATGCATACTATGCCGACTACATACCAAAATCAACGCTCTGACTTACCAGAATGACAGTAGCAGTAGAAAAGAAGCAAGAAGCAATATCTGTGGACTAGCTGCAAAATAATGAGAAAGGACAACTCTTAGATCTGATAAGGGAATAATGGAGAGATAAGGTCTTGTAACAGAAGAAAATAATAAAACGGAAAAATGATAGTAAATCAATACTTCCAGGAAACGTACCCATAAGAACAAATCCACATCCATGCACCCAGCAAATCCATCTCTGACAAGTAGCAATGATGGTAGACACAAAATACGCTAGGAATACTATGATAAAAAAGAAATTTAACTTAAGTTAGTAGGAATTATGGTGAACATGAAATATGCAAGGAATATTGTCACAAGGTTATATGGAAATGGAGTGTTTGTGTTTCTAGATGTACAGGTACTTTATTTCAAAAAATTGTTCAGTCAGTACTGAAATCTCTGCAGGAAATATGATGAACCCACTTAAGGACACTCTGGTCGACAACAAGTAATAACAAGTCTAAATAAAATGCTTTTTTGTCTAAGAAGTTTAAATCAGTACAAAATCAATTCCACAATGATTAAGGGAGTCACCCACATTAAGCTATTCCGCATCCAGCAACCTAAGGACAAGTACAAAAAAGCTGCAGTACATAGTTACGTTTTTCTTATGCATACTTCCTAAATGCTATGGCAGCTACGTTCCATTTCCGGGAAAAAATTAAAGTAGTATTTGTATTTCTGCTGCCACTTACCAATCTCGAAATTGAATTAGCAAAACTTGAATAGTAATTAGTAACTAAACAAAAAAGAATAGTTAAGACAAGCATTAAATACAAAGAATGAAATACCTTACGTACAAAAGATGAAAAACAAAAGGATTTATCGAACTAATGTGTCTCACCTATGTTTGATAGGCCAATCATAAAATGGAATATCTGCAAGAGATTACATATATAGTTAGGGACATAGCAGCTGAGGTGATAGCGAAGGGAAACAAATGTTGAGCACTGATTCAGCATGATTTATATCATAATTTTTAACTCAAATCCCAAAATCCAATAAACCATGTATTGATGTAAAAATATACCATATAACAAGGAACTGTGATCATGGCTTTCAAAATATATAGACTAAAAAATATAACTGTCAGTTGATACTATATATCTATATTCCAACCACGAGACTTTTCTGCTGTGATATACTTGCAGGTCAACATTACCTTACCTAAAAACTCTTGGTGAATATTTCTAAAATTTATTTTATCCATATCGCAGAGCCAAATGAGTTGGAATAATGCAGAGTTAACTAAGTATGCTGGGCCTTACAATAACAAAAAAAAAATGAATGGCCATCACAAACTGAAAGTAGTTAAGAAAACAAACCAACCAAACAAGTCAAGACAAACCCGTCAAATTAAAACTACAATCAGCTGTTACAGCTAGAAAAAGGTGAGCTTGGTAGTATGAGGCCCAAGTTATTAAAAAGTAAGAAGATGGTATGTTTTACTCATTCATCTTGAGATAGGCCATTCTAAAGTCTTGGTTTCCTATGCAAGTGAATATGTAAGGGGCTAGATGGAAATTCCATTTCCTAAATTAAAGAAACATAAAATGACTCCCCTAATAGGCCAGCTCAAAGTTCAAGGGCAAACCGAGTAGTGACTAGCCTAAAACAGCATACCAAAAAGTTGGACAGCAAGGAGAACTGAGCATAGAAATTCCAGATACCTTTTGCCGAGTCCATCCCTGTAGCTGATTGTGCCTGTGAATTCTTGCCAGCTGCACATTACAAGCATTAAGCATAGTGATCTTTAGTGGAGTGGTGGGGAAGACAATAATGAAAATAAATAATTTAAAGGTGATGTGCAATGGGCCAAGGGCAACTGGTTAAAAAAAGGCAATCCCTATACATAGTTACATACATAACAGCCACACTGAACACATTTCAGTTGAATGAAACCCTCACATCAAGTAATACCAGAGCAAAACCATGGTGTACAAGTACCATGCTGGAATCTCTAGACTGGGTCGAGATGCAACAACCAATGTAGCTTATCATGTCTCAACTGAAATAAGCAAAATTATCAGGCACAGATGCGCCGAGCTCATCCACTCCTTATCCTGAACCACCACCCCAACAAATATCCATGCCATTCCTCTACTTCCTAGCTCCAACATCACGCACAAGCGGGCAAAAACACGTGACACCAGATCGAACAAACCCACCTGCACGAAGGCCGCGGTCGCAATGGCGCCGTCGACGACAGCAAGCGCTCCCTCGGCCGCCACAATCGGCGGCGGCAGGCAGCCCCCGCCATCCCCAGCGGCGGCAGGGAAGGGACCATAACGGCCCATACCGATGGGCGGGCAAGGAGCGGCGGCGACGGCAGAGGAGGATCAGGGAGCGGGCGGGCGGAGCATCTCGCGGCGAGAGCGGCCCAGGAGCTAGGGTTTGGCGCGGCCCGGCTTCGGACGGGGCGTGGAGGATGGGAGCGAGGGGCGCCGGGGGTGGAGACGGAGGAGGAATTGACTGGAGGGGGAAGACCGGGCAGGCAACACCTGTTGGATTGGAAAGTCCGAGACCACGGTTCGAGGTGGTGCCGGCTGTACGAATGCCTGCCGGACGCTGGGCTCGGGCGTTACCGTCTATACCTTACACGGTGCGTGAAAAGAATTTATATGCGTGAAATTATTACATTAGTTGAAATTTAAATTGCATCAAGATCGGAATGATGAAGTGAAATAATGTTAAGTGTCCCTATTTTATAAAATATATAGACTTAACTTGATAACCAAATTTTAGAATGTTCTTCTTTTAATAATCAATAAACAATATTCTAGAGCATATAACCCTCTTGGACCGGCAACACCTCCTCGAATAAAGGCTTTCACCGCTTAGAATGTTCTTCTTTTAATAATCACATAAACAATGTTCTAGGACATATAAACTTCAAGATAAGCAATATTCACTGAACTGGCAACACCTCCTCGAATAAAAGCTTCCACCGCTGATTGACCAAAACGAGGATTCAAATGGCATACGTGTACATGGTTGTGTATCCACGATTCAAAATTTTATTACCAATGTTCATGAAACAGGGTTTCGGACATTCTTAAAAATATTATTGCTAACTGGCCAAAATGAGAAACAAAAGTATTCTGTCGTGATGAGGAAGTATTTCAACCATGGTGTCCATATGGGAGCTACACCAACCTATGGCAAAAGAAGCCAAGAATCACACAAAAACAGTATTTGCTTCTGTAGCAAACCTAAAACTAAGCAACTATTCAAATTAATGTGGCAGCTCCAACTTTCTTATTTTGGGATCTACATATGATCTTTTCCTTTATGGTGAAGATGGAGCATCTAAAAGAATATATATAAACATCCATGACAGTATAAACACATGCTTTTTTTATTTCAAAGAAATTCCCTAAATACGTCGGTTGAAAAAAAAACATAAATATAGCTGTGGACTTGTGGCACTGTAATTTTCACTGGTAAAGCAGGCATTTAATTCCTACCAACATACGGAGAGAAAACGTGAAACGCATATACTCTTACGAACCCGTCTTCACGTGGAGAAAACAGGTACATAAACCACACATTGTTTTCTCCCTGTGTAGTCTTAATAGTACGCCTTCGCAATTCCGTTTACGGGACGAGCAATTCTCCTTCAACCGGAGAAGCAGGTGAAATCTCCCCCAAATCCTCCAAACCACATCACTCTCTCGCCGTCTCGCCAGCAACCGGCTCACATTTCGCATCGCGGCGGATCGAAGGAAGAGAGGAGGAGAAGATGGGTGGCGGCATGGAGGTGAACAAGAACCGGTGGATCGAGGAGTGGAACGCCGGCCGGGAGAACCTCGAGTTCAACTTCCGCTGGACCCGCCGCAGCCTCGCCGTCGTTGGCCTCTTCGGCCTCGCCGTCCCCATCCTCGTCTACAAGGGCATCGTCCGCGAATTCGTAATCCTCTGCAACCCCTTGTCATTTCGCAGTTCGTTCTTCCATTCTCCAAAGTCAAAACCCTAAGATCGAATCTGGTTTGTCTGCAGCATATGCAGGACGAGGATGCCGGCCGCCCGTACAGGAAGTTCCTCTGAGCGGCGCGCCTGCGGTTGGCGTCGAGCCCTCGACCGGGCTGCAAGGAGTCCTCGCGCGGTTTGTGCCCGTACTGCTTTAGTCTGAATCTCATGGAGCATTTTGGAATGCTGAACTTTTGTGTGGTGTGGGAACCCAATCAATAAGGTGCAATGACTTGTCTTTTCAATTGCTGAAACTCCAGATGTTTCAACTGTTTTGGTCATGATTGTGGTCAATAGAAGCGCTATGCCAGTGTTGTTTATGGCTTTATGTTTGGCTATCTGGAGGTGATATATGCCATGCTATTATTTTATTACAGATTAACTAGAATGGGTGATTATAATCTGTCACTGCCTAGCTTAAGTGGCGCACATGTCCTGCTTTGCTATATCTTTGTAAATTGTTAGGTGTTGGTTGCGAGTAGAATGATAGCTTCATTTCAAACTAGAGATGTTGTAAACATTCTGTAGTTGAGTTCAAGTTAGACCATGATAGTTCCTTGTTGGCTTTTGTGGATGCTGAATGTATCAAGTTGGGGATCCAGTTTTATTTGCCAAAACAGGATAGAAACTGCTTTATGTGGTCAAAGAGGAATTACTTCATCCATGAAACTGAGGTTAGTAGGCTAGCTGGGGTTATATCGTAAAGGATGATGATAATAACAAAAGGTATCAAATAGTGTCTAATTTCTGCAGATTTATTTTGACTTGAGCGCATTTGTGCTGTTCGGCTCATGTAAATTCTGCGTGAACCAAAAGTCCCAAACCTATGAAGTTTGGTTCGAACCTTGCTAGAATAGAGAACTCTTAAGAATCATATAGTTGCTAGGAACTAGGGAGTGTAACTGAGTCGGCGAGTTTCATGGTTAGTTAGTTACACATTTGAGTTTCACTATCTTTGCTCATTAGCTGCAGACATGCAGTTTCCTTTTAATTGATATATAGAGTTACTTTTGAATTGATATATAGAATGACTTTTGAACCCATCAATTTAACGTGTCATGCTACTTCTATATGTTTATTATACCAATATCATGGATAGCTGTTGGTTTGGAATCGTTATTTGCAACATGTTGCATCTTGCTTATTTCTCAGTTGTTGTAATCGCACACTGCTCATTTCAGCAATGTATATTATTGTTTGTGCATGGGTATGCAAGCCTTTCCTATGGGAACTGAGAGACTATGTAAGTTCATTGCTCTCTAAGGTTTTGCTGGGATAGAGGATTTGGATTCAGATTGTTATAATTTTATTTATAGAATAAGCGGCCTCACTTAAACACCCCATAACTAGATTCTTCTCAATTGCACTAAGTTCATTTATTGGTATGATTCAGCCATACAGGACGAATATACTTAATAAGCTTTGTAGTTTTTTAAGCACATTCCAGCCATTGGGCCCATCTCATACAGAATTATTCATCAAGGTGTATTTTGATTTATACAAAGTAACCATTTTTCCATTAGTGTTCTTAATTCCATGGGTTTTCCCTAAATTTGGTTCCTTGGATTTGCTGAAATGGGGTTTGGTCTTGTTTCATTTCTTGCCTCCTAGATTCATGGATTACCTTTTGGCTCTTACCATCAAGTTTGAATTTGGTGAAGTCTTTGTGTCTAGGCATCTTCAAACAAAGTCTCTTTTGGATCATAATAGATTACTCCAGTTTCTTTGAGTGTGGAGTACGGGTTTTTATCTTATATGTAGTTGTCACTTTTTTTGAAGGTAATGTAGTTGTCACTTTACTTTATTGCTTAGGGCGACTTCTTACAATACCTGTTGTTTCTGTTGTTTGTTATTGATTTCTGAACCAAACTAAAAAAAGAAAAGAAAGGACGGTTATCTTATTTGCTACACAGAGCTTCCTATGCTTTTGAGAGATCATTACTAATCAGGATTCAGTAAACACAGTACCAAGAGCTTCGCTATGTGTTAGCTACTGTCTTTTTCTATGGCAAGTTTATGATTGTTTTATAACAACCAACCTAGGTAGCTTGTTCAAGGGATTCTAAAGAAGTCTTTGAAAATTCTTATGAAAATTTTGGTGTTGCAAAGTCGCTAAGTTTGGGATCAAGAAGAAGCATGAGGATCTAAGACCAGGTCCAATATGTGTAAGATGATAGTGAGACTTTTGTAGTTATTATTTGTAATTTGTAAAGAAAATGAATTAAGTAAAGGCCATGTTATTCTCAGTCAAAGAAAAACATGCTCCTGTAGGATAAAAAAATATGAAGGATTTAGTGAGACACAACTCCAAAATTTTTAACCATGACTAACAGAGTCTTCGCTTCTTTATCAACATATACTTTCAAGATTCAACTCCATCGCCATCAACCTTCACCTCATGGTGCAAAACGTCATTTTTGATCCCAACTACCACAACTCTTCCTCTTCAGCCTTTCTAATGAGCTCATGAGATTGGTTCAAAATTGCTTTGGTTGGGTTTAAAAATAGGTTGAATTGAATGAGTCATTTTCGAACAGAATTTGACTATGCTAAGGCTTGTCGTTACCTTGATGGTAAAACTGATGTGAGACTATATACAATGGAACTTGATCAATATGAAGCTATTTGGAGAAAGTTCGACTGAACAGACACAACCATTCACCTCCACTGTGTTGATCCTATTTGCACCTTGTCCCGTCTGTGTTGATCCTATATATACAATGGAACTTGATCAATATGAAGCTATTTGGAGAAAGTTCGACTGAACTGACACAACCATTCTCACCTCCACCGTGTTGATCCTAATTTCACCTTATCACGCCTGCCATTGCCATCCTTATCGCTGCCATGTCTGTAGGTTTTGTTCTTTATCTCCCTTCGACCTGGTAATGCAAGTGGGGTTATAAAGAGGAATTTGATCTTTCCTTTTTATTTCCTTTGATTATTACTCGTCAAGAATTTGCAATGATGATTGTTGAAGAATCTCTCCGTCTACACCATTTTGGGTGTTTGAACATTTCTCTGTCCCATATACTAGAGAGAGAAAAGGCGTGCTGTATTCAACAATAGTTTAGTACAGCCGCAGGCATCCACTAATTTAATACAGCCTCGTCATCTTATGGCGGACCCAGTTAGCAGCATCCCAACTTGTCGTACAATAACCAATTTTATCTTGTGATGAGTATACTTATGAAAAAAAAATATACCCGTCGTGATTTGGTCACCAAGGGAAAGTCGCAGAAAATGTCGTCCGAGGCCCAAAACCATGTTGCCCTGGAAATTGCAATTTGCAACTATGCAACAGTATGTGCATCCAACCTGGTAAATAGAATACGGAACGATGATGGTGACTCTGTGAAGAGGTCAGCAAAACATCCCTGCCGATCGCCCCATGAGCGGTTAATGACAATGATATCCTGCCTCTGCAAGTTGCAAGTAGATATATAATCAGATTAACACTGCAAATGACGCATTGAGTGCAGTAGTTAATCCGAATCCCATTTCGGCAAGCTACCGGAGAGGAGAACTCTTCAGCTCTGATCGGGAACGATACAGGGTGGCAATTCATCATGGTCCATATGCTTTTTTCACAATCTAACTTGCTCTAATTAATTTTAGTTTAAAAATAAATAGTATTTTAGCTCAGTCCTTATACATCCTTATCTTTAAAATATGCTAAATTTTTAGAGGCTTTACCTTAGGCCTTCTTTAGTTCCTGCAATTTGGTTGAACTAGAGAGATGTCCCACGCATTTGCGCGGCTAGAATATAGAATTTAAGTATCTACATATTTATTTTTGCATCTTTATTATTTTTCCTAAACTTACTTTTTTTCTGACCGGTGTCCTCTTGTTACATATTATGCCAAATTGTTGACAAAATAATTCAGATATCGTCGTAATATTATTTTTTTGTTAAGACTAATATTATCTTTGTTGCTCAATCTCTTATAGGTATACTCTATATGTACATCTTTGTTTATTTTTATTTTGACTAAATAACTTTGGTTGGAGTTATTTTTAGTTAATGGTAGTAGTTGGTAGTTTTATCAGCTAAAAGGAATTTAATATTTATGTTTGTATAGTGACAATGACTGGATAATTAATAACTGGACTAATTTCATAGTAAAGGAAAAAGTATCGATTTTTTAGATAAAGCATGAGTATTTTGGTTAATTCTTCCTTTACATAAGCAAATATTTTATTTTTTTTATTTTAAATAATATTGAGATATTTTAGGTTAATTTTTATGTAATAACATTGATGGATGATTTTAAAAAAGATAAAGATATAGAGATATTTTAGGTAATTTTTATGTAATGATAGGATAATTTTTAAATAGTTACATGGGTATTTTAGGCTAATGTTTACGTAACGATAATTGTAATTTTATTTTTCTTTTTTTCTCTGATTAACGTGAGAATTTCTATGTCTTAAGAGTGAATGTAACTTTTCTAATGACATTGGTGGATGATTTTTAAAAATATATATGGACATTTTAGGCTATTTTTATCTAATGGCAGTGGTGGGTAATTTTTGAATAGTTAAGAGGTATTTTTGGCTAAATTTTACGTAATGACAGTGTGGGTAATTTTATTTTTTCTTATTTTCTCTGATTAACCTGGGAATTTCTAGGCCTTGAGAGCGAACGTGAATGCTCCGTTTGTTGGCCAAATACTAAGATAATAGATTTTCTGTAGAAAAAGTGTGTTGAAAAATGTGTCGTAGAGAAGAAAGGCACGTTTTTCAATACGTTACTTTTGGTTCAATTTGCAGAAACTTGCAGTAACTAAGGCTGCCCGCAGTGGCATACTGCAAAGCATCCCGGAGGAGATTTTTACAGTAAAATGAGCTGCAGCGGCGTACGCTAAAAGCCACTCTACCATCCAGGAGCGGCCGGCACCCTCTAAATTTAGCGCTGTGCCATTCATCCGCTACAAGCAGGCAGCGCGAGCAGGCAGTGCCAGAGCATGCGCGGGAGAGAGGGGGAGAGAGTGAGTGGCGGGCCCCATATTTTCAACTAACTAAAAATGTTATAACTCACAAACCAAAAAAACCAAATTAAATTCCGATTGCACCATTAAATTTGTTGCAATAAATCCTTCAAAACAAGATCTCAGATGGATATATTTTGATAAAATTTATAGAGGATGACAAGTGGGGCCGCTGTTGGGAGTTAGTATAGAGTATGAGATATAGAGTATGACGGGTGCGGAAGAAAGTGGTATAGAGGAGAGAATCTCGATGATCAGAATAGAATATTCTTTTTAGATGATGGATTTAGAGTATGACGAGTGCGCACTCGGGAGAAGAAAAAGGTTCGGGCGCGGTTGGTTATTTCCGGGAGCAGCAGAGCGAGGACAAGAAGTCGGCAGCACCGCAGCAGTTTCCTCGGTGTGTCGTTTGCTATCGCCACACGCAACGCGAGTACGCAACGAGCCGTCGGGGGCGCGTCCGTCCGTCCGGCCGTTGTCGTCGCGCCATGGCAACCGAGGTTGTTGGCGACTGGTGAGGTTGCTAGCTGCCGCTCGCCGTGCTGTCTCTACCTGTACGTGAACCGGGTCTGCGCAGCGCACGCCTTCCGTCGAAAGCTCTGACCAGCACGTCGCTGCATGATTAGGGCTCGCGGCTCGCCCTTCGAACACGAGCACAAATTTAATCCCACTATCAAACTCTGACTTTTGGGCGGTCAATCTTATCGAGCAACTCTACTAGAAAAGCGAGTGAAAGACCGGATCGTATTTAAAGCGCAAGGCCCTGCGCCCGCGTACGCTGTTGCTGTCGCTGGAACCGGCAAGCGAAGCCAGCAAATGTGCACGGCCAATTCAAGCAAAACCCGAAATCCACCTCCCGGCTAACTGGTGGCGCTGCGTCCAGCTCATAGATATCCCGCGTCCGGTCTCCGTTTCTCCGTTGGGGGTGCTGGTCTGGTCGTAGTCTGCCCATAGAAGGAGACTAGAGGATTGCACCAGCGCGGCGGCGGCAGCGAACCAGCGGCGGTACCATGTCCTCCCCGGCGCCAACGTCGCCGGCCACGCCGTCTCCTCCTCCGCCAGTAAACCCGCCTGCACCGGTGCCACCAACTCCCGCCCCGGTGCCGCCAACTCCCGCGCCGGTGCCGCCGACGCCGTCGCCGTTGCCGCCTACTCCATCACCGCTGCCACCCACGCCCTCGCCGCTGCCGCCCACTCCTACGCCTACGCCGCTGCCACCCACTCCTACGCCGTCTCCTCCTCCACCTCCACCGCCGGTGCCGACGCCGTCCCCTCCTCCACCAACGACCGTCCCAACACCGGTACCGTCTCCTCCACCACCGGCAACCGTCCCAACACCGGTACCATCTCCTCCTCCGCCTGTTCCCCAGCCGCCTCCTCCCAGCAGCGTCCCAAAGTCACCGCCTCCTCCCAGCGGCGTCCCAGAGTCACCGCCTCCTCCCAGCGGCGTCCCAGAGCCACCGCCACCCCCTGCCGGCGTCCCAGCGTCACCCGCGTCTCCGCCTCCACGTCGGTCGCTGGCTCCACCCTCGCCGCCCTCGCCGCCAGGAACGCCACCTACGTCATCGTCGCCCTCCAAGTCGTCGTCCAGCAGCACCGCGGTGGGCATAGGCGTCGCCGTCGGGGCGGTGGTCTTGCTCGGCCTCGCTGCCGGGCTCATCTACTTCTTCGTCGGAAGGAAGCGCCGCCGCCGGCCGCCGCCGTCGCAGGGGTTCCCAGGTACGCACACACGCATACAACGCGGTCGCGCGCCTCCTTCCTTGTTACGCGTGCGATCAACAAGAGCAGAGTAAGAGTACTGTTCAACGAAGTAATGTTCCGTCGTGGGCACGTTGATTGGAGCGCGACAATGCGCGTCGCGACGCCGGACACCGGTCCCACCCAGCATTAGCGGGGGGTGACCGTGTGGCACTGCTCAATTCCACGGATCACTGCGCGTGCCGCGGATGACGGTCACCATCGAACGCGCGCGGTCGTGCGCCGCACCGTACGATGCACCGATGCGTTCATGACTTCGTCGTGTCGCGTGGATAGCGAGCATTCTGAACGAAGTTGAGATGGTGCGGCGCGACTCGCGCGCACTGTTGCTCGCTAGACGCTGTTGGACTGACCGATGGTCTTGCTCTTCCTTCTTGTCATGGCACCAGGGGAGTTCTACGACCCGCGGCGCCCGGTGACGCCGCCGCACATGTCGCACGCGCCGTCGACGACGCCGTCCTCGACGCCGCCGCTGATGCACTCGTGGCAGAGCAGCCGCGGGCCGTCCGAGTCCCCGATGCCGCCGCTGAACCCTTCGCCGGCGATCACGGGCGGCACGTTCGGGTACGACGACCTGGCGGCGGCCACGGACGGGTTCTCGGACGCGAACCTGCTCGGGGAGGGCGGGTTCGGGCACGTGTACCGCGGCACCGTGGGCGGCCGGGAGGTGGCCATCAAGAAGCTGCGCGCCGGCAGCGGGCAGGGCGAACGCGAGTTCCGCGCCGAGGTGGACATCATCAGCCGCGTCCACCACAAGAACCTCGTCTCCCTCGTCGGCTACTGCCTCTACGGCGAGCAGCGCCTGCTCGTCTACGAGTACGTCCCCAACAAGACCCTCGAGTTCCACCTCCACGGTAAGATCGCGCTCCATGCTCGGTGTACGTCGCAAATGCTGCTCAATTGCTGCCATTTTGAGCCTGGTTCAGGGAGCGGCAGGCCGACGCTGGACTGGCCCCGGCGGTGGAAGATCGCCGTCGGCTCGGCGAAGGGACTCGCCTATCTGCACGAAGATTGTGAGTTCTTGGTTATTACCCTCTGTTCCTGAATGAATTTTCTGAACCTTCTGTTGCTGACAAAACATGCTGGTTTTGTGGTTTGCTCTCAGGCCATCCTAAGATTATCCATCGTGACATCAAGGCGGCCAACATCCTTCTGGATTACAACTACGAGCCAAAGGTAAATTGTGAGAACCAAGTACCATCAATCTGCTTGCTTGCCTGTTTACCTGAGAGTCTGAGACATGCATTGTTCTTGTGCAGGTTGCAGACTTTGGATTGGCCAAATACCAAGCAGCTGAAGTCACTGCTGTTTCTACGCGCGTAATGGGGACTTTCGGGTATTGCTTTGTGATGTTGGCGCACCCAACAATTTGCCCTCGGACATCATGAACTCCTGATGCATGAACAGCAAGCATGTAGTGATGTAGACTGAATTTGTGCTGTCGTTTCCTTTTGTCTTCAGATATTTGGCGCCAGAGTACGCTGCCACAGGCAAAGTTAGCGACCGGTCCGACGTCTTCTCCTTCGGCGTGATGCTTCTGGAACTGATCACCGGGAGAAAGCCTATCATGTCTTCAGGTGATCAACCTGAGACATTGGTTTCTTGGGTGAGTGCCCTTATTGGACCTAATCATCCAATCAATGCTGCCATTCCATGTCATCGCAACATTCAGTGCTTCATATTACTGTGTCCATCAATCTTATTCTAGAACTTACCCAAATTAGTTATCGACAACTGGTTATACGTTGTTGATTATTGCATAACAATGTCATTGATTCCAAGTTCAGCGAATGTTGAAGAATTCTATTTCTGACCAACAGGCTAGGCCGTTGCTGACCAGAGCTGCGGAGGAGGAAAACTACGACGAGCTGATCGATCCGAGGCTGGAGACCAACTACGACGCGTACGACATGGCGCGCCTGGTCGCGTGCGCCGCAGCCGCCGTGCGCCATACCGCGCGGTCTCGCCCGCGGATGAGCCAGGTAAAAGCCTCCTCCGCCAAAGCGTCTCAACCGAACGCAGCGGGTACCTGGAGGGAGAGCAAGCGTAACGAAACTAACTCGTCGCCACTTGTCGAATGGCCAGATCGTCCGGTACCTGGAGGGCGAGCTGTCGGCGGAGGACCTGAACGCCGGCGTGAGGCCGGGGCAGAGCGCGATGCAGCGGTCGGGCGGCGGCACGACGGACCAGATCAACCGGCTGAGGCGGATGGCGTTTGGGCCGGGCGCGAGCGGGAGCACCGGCACCGCCGGGACCATCACGGAGTACGCGAGCAGCGAGTTCAGCGACCCCACCAGCGAGTACGGGCTCAACCCGTCCAGCGAGTACACGGCCAGCAGCGCCGGCGACACGGCCGAGGTGCCCGCCGCCACCGCGCCGTGGTCCGGCAGGCGCGCGCCCGGCGACACCGAGACGATGAGCCGCCGCACCACGGCCAGGCGCGGCCAGACGTGACACCGGAATCTTTGGCGCCTGGTTAGCCAATGGATGGACCATGAATTTTGTTTCGTTTTTTTTTGTGCTTTCTTTTTCTCAGGTTTCTGATTCATGCATATATTTTTTTCGGGTGGGTGGGAGGTTTAAACTGTAAATTGTATGCACGTGTATTGCCACTCCCCGGTGAATAAAAGGTTCAAGATTTTGAGCTGCTCACGCAAAGGTTGAGCTGTTGAGACCTGACGAGCATTTGGGTGCCAACCAGTAGTAAAGAGTTAGACGTGTCACAGGGCCATACCTACGAATTGGAGGCCCCAGTGTGAAAGTTATAATGGGACCTGAAATTTTAATTACAGCCTAAACTTTTGAAATAATACAAAAAAAAATTAGGTTTAATTAAACAAATCTATTAGGTCAGCTGATATGTTGGCTACATTAAATGCACTAATCCTTAGACCTTTCATATGCATGACATCTGCTGTGTATACATCTTTGTGGCCATTTATCAAACTACTTAATATGAGAACGAAGAACAACCTACACACTAGATCAACTTTGTGACAAATTTGGGTCTTGCGGTCTTGCCATAGCATTTTCTTGACCAACTATTTTGCACTATTTAACTGTTTTACATTGACCGCCAGATCAGATGCGGAAATCAATATGGCCTTACAAAATAGCATCAAATACGCTCAAGAAAAAACAGATAATTAGATTAGTGGTGGCTTACTTACCAGCCATGAAGAATACGGACTAGTGATATCACTACATGGCTACAAAAGTTGTGCCAGAGAATCTGGAATGAATTAATGTAGTGGTATAGTATGTACGTGCATAATATATTCACTTCAACTTAGATGACATGACACATTTGGTGGAACAATTCAGAACCCACCAAATCATATTAGCAATGTCTCTTAAAAGAGACCACATATTGATATTCACTGATGAATCGATAATAACATATTGACCTCTGGGAATAAAGCCACCAATGTTATATCAATCAACTGGGCTAGCTAATTTCACAACAATATTTTTAGGGGCTATAGGTGATATAGAAAAATTTGTTCCATGATAGGGCTACAAATATGTAGCAAGAGAGCAAATAAGAAATTTAAGATCTATTATCGAGAAGCTGGTAAGCTGGTGCAGAGAAAACACTGAGAAAATAACATCAACTAACGAGAGCTCCATGCAGGCATTTCAGTTTATGCCGAACTGAAAGCACTTGTGGTTTGACGGCCAAAATAAAAGTTACTTTGAACAATCGAGAGTTGCATATGTTAATCATATCTATGGGGACATAGCATATATATCATGACATATATGCACTGTAAGGTAAAAAGGCTCAATGCAACATAGTGATGGAAACAATTATATTAACCTATAGGAAGGAACCATGCTGAGATCCAGTGGCGGAGGGCTCGGTAGGGCAAGGTATGGCAGCTGCCATACCTCAAAATTTACAGTCAATGCATGATCCACCATGAGCTGTGAAGCAATTAAGCGTTTTAGACACTAGCATATTGGTTCTTCAGTCCAGCTACGCCATACCTCAATTTGAATCCGTCCTCCGCCACTGCTGAGATCTGAGTTACTTGTGAATTAAAAGCTAACCTGGTAAAGGTCAGTCGTTGTAATAGATTCCATGGTAGCGCATATAAACTTCAATAAAATCTAAAATAATAGGGATCAGGGGGGAAATGACAGTATGCAGTTATATCCATTAAAGTATTGTAAAGTAGCTTTTTTTGTATTCTCATTATGACAAACGCTATTTTAAAAAATATTTCAGTACACACCTTTTGGTTGTAAGTTGGTCTATTTGTTTAGAAAGTAATTGGAGGAACACATACCTGCTCTGCATCAAAGTAATCATGATCTGCACTGTATGTAACCACGGTTGGGTTTAGTCCTGCCCAATTTTCTTCAGTTGCTGAATTATAATATACTTACATTCATATTTGCAAGATTAAGTGTCAGCATCTCCTCTTTCAACCACATATCTGTCAAGAGTTGTCCAGAAATGTCAACAAACAGCATATAAAAGGTAACACAAAACCTATTTTGATTGTACAAATGCTGGAGGTGCTCAAAGAGATGTAACAGTTAGAGCGTAACAGGACACAAAAAGGACACTTGATAAGCATATTTCTTCTCAGCCAGACTACATTGGTTGGAATGGTTACTTTGCAGTCTACAAAACGAGGAACCCCTAAAAAGAAATACTATAGCAAAGAAAGCTATGAATTTTTTTATAAAACAGGAGGGGCAAGCCCCTACTGGGTAGGAGTTTACATACAGCTAAGAAAAGGAAAAGGAAACAAACTGACTATAGACATTATTAGAAAAAGAAACAGAACCTTCAAGGGGAGACGAAGGGGACTACATGATCATATTCAGAAGCACATAAATAAACTTTCAGTTAGCAAATGTCAGAGGGATGTATACCCAGCCTTATATCATATAGCGCGAGATAGGCAGGTAACGGTTTCTAAGGTCATGTCTTCTAGACCCCTAAATATATCCTTTAGACGGTCTCTGGTGGACAATAACCTAAGACAATGGCTTCACCTAGTAGCTCGGGTCTCTAATGTTGTTTTGGTGGAGGGTAAAGATTGTTTTAAATGGCTGCTGACAAAAAATGGTTTTTTTACTGTCCGGTCGATGTATCTTGATGCTATAGATACTCATCCACCTTTTCAGCATAGGAAGATCTGGAAATGGAAATTACCTCTAAAAATCAAAATTTTTCTTTGGTTCCTTCAGAAGGGTGTCGTTTTGACAAAAGATAACCTTGCAAAGAAAAATTGGAAAGGGAGTCAGAAGTGTGTCTGCTGTAATATGAATGAAACTATACAGCACCTCTTTATAGATTGTCCTTTAGCAAAGATGATTTGGAGGTTTATTTTCTATGCTACTAATTTGGACCAACCTAGATCTATTAACCATATGTTTGGCAACTGGCTTAATAATCAACATAAGGATTTTAAGCAACTGATTTGGGTTGGTGTCGCTGCCATTTGCTGGGCTATTTGGAAATGCAGGAATGATATAGTATTCAAAAAGACGAAGTTTAATTTGATTTTGCAGGTTATTTTCAGGGGAGCTTACTGGTTACGCTTCTGGGCCCAGTTGCAGCGTGAGGAGCAGGCTAAGGACATCCTCATCGCTATGAGCAGGAAATTAGAAGTCATTGCTCTACAGATTGCCAATGGAGGATGGAATAATTTTTATCGTTTACCTTAGTTGGGTGCATGTTGCCCGTTGCTACATGTCTGCTCTTTTTGACATCTGTTTGAACTCTGTAATAATTGGCTGTGTACATCCTCGGATGTAGAGGCCGGATTTAATTATCCATTATCTAAAAAAAATGTCGGAGGGATGTGTTTAACTGAGTAACTCTATTTATGGGAAGCAAAACACTTGACAAATGGTCAAATCAATGTGCAATTAATTAAGAAATCTAACAAAATTCATCTTACAGACTTCTGAACACCAGCTCCCAATATCACCTAATTGCACTAGAGTCTGAATTGGTGTGACCTACCAATTTCATAATTTTTTATATGGGCATAGCACTAATAGTGGTGTTTCTTGCTGGATTTAGTAATGGAAAGCGTTTCTTATATCCAAGAAACATCTACGCAGGCACAAATAATAATCAGTATAACAGGGCAAAGGCACCCATTAAGAAAAATTCAGTAGTATCTCTGATTCTTACCAGATAAGTAACTTGGGTGTGCACACGTCCAAACGAAAACTTGGTGTGTATGTATGTAGAAGAGCACCGCTGCTCAACTAATTAACCATATATCACAAAGATGTGTAACATCAGTTGCTAATTAACCACATCTCAAAAGGATATGTAACATTGGCAAAGGCAGCAACCAGACGACGTAAGTAAAATCTTAATCGAAGTGTCAGGAAGGGGGGAAATAGAATCAGACAATCAATATCAGATCTTTGGTCCCCAACAGGAGCAGGTCCAAATCAATGCTTATTGAAGCCCGAGTCGCATGGAGCTCAAAGGCACGGACGAAAGTGTGAATAAACATAGAGCAAGGCAGCCAGCAGAGGGCAACGGAACAAATCGATGTCCAAATCATGAATGTAAACCCTAACCCATGGGACAAAACGGACACAGGAAGAAGAACTTATGCGGGCACGCACGGGCATCGCCATAGGAGCTATAGGACTCTAGGAGCAGCACTGACGTACCATTCGTCAACCGGACCAACGCAGCCACCCATCGGAACCGCAAGCACCAAGAAGTGCAGGCACAAAAGGCCCCACGGCAAAGTCGCTCCCTGGAGGCCTGGGACCGCCATTCGCCCGCGCGTCGTCACGCATGCTTGCGCGCCTGCGGTCACCCATGTGCCGAGGAGGGCCGCGGCGGCAGCGACGACGGGGCGGCGTTTGAACCAGAGAGGAGAGGTGCACCATCTCTTCTTATTAAAGGAGGCAGGTACCTCGGCCGGCGGACGTGGCCACGTCGGCTGAAAAAATTTTGGCCGTCGGATGGCCATCCGACGGTTAGCAATAAGTCATCTTTTTTCTACATTTAGACCCTCGTATTTCTAAGAAATCATAAATCCCACCAATTATTTACGTTTAGACCCTCGCCTATCCGATTTTTCTACATTTAGATCTTCCCATTTGTAGAAGATTAAATCCCACCAATTATTTACGTTAGCCCCTGGTATTTTAAGAAATCAAACCCGCGGCCCTAGATATAGGTGCCGGTGTTTTGCATTTAGACCCTCGCGTTTACTGCTCGTGGTGGCCACGTCGGCCGAAATTTTTTCGGCCGTCAGATGGCCATCCGACGGTTAGCCATAGGTCGTCTTTTTTCTACGTTTAGACCCTCGCATTTCTAATAAATCAAATCTCACCAATTTCGTATTTACGATTTTTCTACATTTAGACCTTCCCATTTCTAGGTAATCAAGTCCCACCAATTATTTACGTCACACCCTGGTATTTTAAGAAATCAAACCCACGGTCCTAGATATAGGTGCCGGTGTTTCGCATTTAGACCCTCGCGTTTCCTCGAATTTTTTTCATCCATTGCCATAAGCCACTGGCTCTTTATATTTGGACCCCCTAGATATAGGTGCCGGTGTTAAATTTTTTCGGCCGTTGGATGGCCGTCCGACGGTTAGCCATAAGTTGTCTTTTTTCTACGTTTAGACCCTCATATTTCTAAGAAATCAAATCCCACCAATTATTTACGTTTAGACCCTTGTATTTTTGATTTTTGTATGTTTAGACCTTCCCATTTCTAAGAAATCAAATACAACCAATTATTTACGTTAGGCCCTCGTATTTTAACAAATCAAACCCGCGGTCGTGGATATAGGTGCCGGTGTTTTGTATTTAGACCCGTGCGTTTCCTTGGATTTTTTTCATCCATTGCCATGAGCAAAAGGTTTTTTATATTTAAACCCTCATATTTCTCTGAAATCAAACTCATGGTCCTAGATATAGGTGCTGGTGTTTTGTATTTAGACCCTCGTGTTTCCAATGAATCAACTTTATCCTACATTGAGTGGCGTGATATAGGTGCCGGCCAGTCTCAAACAACTTGACAAATGTATATGCACAACACATACTGGTACTTACAGAATTTTATATTAATTATTAGATTAAAATACTCTGTTATTATAAATTTTCTTCCCACTTACAGACTATGTATTCATCTACTGGATTCTAAATTGTGGTATGTATGCTAAAATTGAAAAGAAAATTGTTGATCCTCAAAAAAAAATTCCTTTTACGAGTTTAGTTGTCTCTACATCTTATCTGGCCATTTAAGGGTCATTCTCGTATGTATAGCATCTAAGTTTTGTAATACACCAGTTATAGTTCCTGGTGGCTAGAAGCAGCTCTCAATAGTTCAAAAGGCGGATGAAACAGGGAGAGCACAGGTCCCATTTGAATCTCTAATTTTTTAGTGAGTGTTATGTACGAAATTGTTAATTTTTAATAGTTTTGTTGATGAAAGGTTCATTCCTACATTTGTCCCTTGGTCTCTCTAATTTCAAAGATATCAGTCAATTGAATGTAGACTGCTATACAGTCTTATACAATAGTAAAACCTGATCGTTAAAGGAAGTATAGGTTTCTTTAACCTGGTTGACATATATTTAAGTCCTATCGATGCACATGCGTTGGTTGAAAGCATTTGAAAATAAAAAGTAAAATTTTGTGTTATTACTTGCACCAAAATATAACATCTCTGTCAATTGTTTACATTTAGATTTTCTTCATTTCATTACATATACTAGCTAATCATTTTACAAACTGTTTTCCATCTTGTAGTTAGGCAAGCAACAACATAGCAGTATGATGACATCTTGTAGTCAATAGTACCACTCTCTTTATTAGTTGTGTTGTAACTGACTGTGGTTGTGCCTGTTCATACAAAGGTACCATAGAACTCCCTACCCTTGCTAAATTATTTAAATGAAACAAATGTTTTGTATTATCTAACGTACTTTTGTCGGTTTCTACTTTCTATCGATTGTAAAATCAAAGAATTGTGCAGCCCGCCGCGCGCCAATCACTAGTGAAAAAGAAAGAGAACCGAGAAGACAGGGAGAAGGCGAGAAGCTTTTTTTTTTCACCGCGGAGACGAGACCAGAGAGAAACGGGGCAGTTCTCACAGATATTTAACTATTTGCCATCTTGCAAACGGCGCTCCTTCAAAAACCATCGTTCTAAATGCTCCTATATTTTTGCCATCCTGATTCACCGGAGCCAACACATTTGCCACTATTGCTGACTTGGAGCGCCACATCAACCCGCCAGCGTGGATTCGGGACGCAAAATGACCCCCCTGCCCCTCTCTTTTCCTTTTGCCCGTGAGGGAGGCCGTCTCGGCCAGACGATCGCCCATGAACTCTCGCTGCTATCCTTCCCCAAACCTTAGCTGTTCCGTTTTGGGTGGCGGCGGCGGCTGGAGGCGGCGACCGGAGGCGGCGACAGACGTTGGATCCGGACCCGAAACGAAGGTAAGAGCTCGATGCGCATCTCTTTCGCGGTTGAGTTTGTAGCGCTTGTGTGTGGATTAAGGAGGGCCTGATCTGGGTTTGGATTTGCCTTGTTGGAATGGTAGGCCTGTTTGATGAAGTAGCTGATTTGGTCTGGGTTAAGGATGACGCCTAGTGACTGCCCTCCGTGGTAAGTGACCACTTTGATCTTTGAGGAAGTAGGCGATTTAGTACGGGTGTGACTGTTGGGGTTGGATTTCTCTAACTTAAAAATGTTTATACGTTGATGATTATGTCAGGATTGATCCTGGCAATGCGTTTAGATTAGTTGTTAAATGTGTGGAATATAAAGCAAATCTTGAGTATGGAATCTTAGAAATACCAGAGCAGTGTCATGAGTTATGGTTTGATATATGCACTGGGTACAATCTGGACAGTTTTGTCTCTGATATGGCTGGCAAGATCATTTGGGGGCCTAGTCAGGAACTATCAGTTTGGGCTGTTGATACTGATAGTGCTGCAGAATGGAAGCTTAGGAAGAATGAGCACTTTCAGAAGATGATTGAGGCTAGAGAGGAAGAGAAAGTAGCATATCTTGTAGTTGAAGTTGTTGATAAAGGGTTGTTCCAACCTGTGCAAAGTGGTGCTTGGTCCAAAGGAACTTCTGGTGTGACTAGCCAAGCTGCAGGGGTTAATGCTGAAGGTGTTGGTGACACATCTAGCTCACCCCAACAAAGAGAGGAGGCATATGCTGATGTGCATGAACATGTTGATTGGAGTGAGCTTGTAATAATGCCTGAGCCTGGACAAGATGGAGAAGCTAATGTCTTAGTTGATGAGGACACTGTGTATGCTGCAATGGGGTTCAAAACAGCAGATGAGAGAGCACACCAAGCAGCTGAGGAAGGATTACCTATTCCAGTGATTCCTACAGAACTGCAATGAGATATGTCTGAGGCAGCTATTCCAGTGAATGACAGTGATCCTGCTGAACCTGTGCTTGATTGGGACAGGGATAACCCAGACATGAGTGTTGGAACTATATATCCATGCATGGTTGATTTCAGGCTTGCAGTCAGGCAGCATGCTATAGTGCAGGAGTTTGAGCTTGGGACTGAGAAATCTGACAAGTCCAGGTTTAGGGGACACTGCAAGGCAAATGGATGCCCCTGAAAAATTAGAGCTAGAACACAAGCTGATGGTTGTGTCAGGGTACACATACTAACCAACATATGCCTACTACTTTTTTCTTTCCAGTACAATAAATACATCCATTTTTTATATGTTCATTCACTTATGTGCTAATGGCCTAATGCAGGTTCAAATAAACACCCTGGCTCACATATGTGCTTCAAGAAGCAGAGTAGAAGGGACCATGGCCAGCCAAGCCTGGGTTGCAGAAAGGGCAATTCCTCTTCTGAAGAAGAAGCCTGGCCTGGGTGCCAAAGACTTGAAGGATGCTTTGGAGGACAAGTATCATCTGAAGATCAATTATCAGACTGTTTGGTATGGTAGGCAGAGAGCAGCTGATAAACTCTTTGGAAAATGGGATGATTCTTTTGATTGGTTGTACAGATTCAAGGCAGAGGTGGAGTTGAGAGCACCTGGAAGTGTAGTTGAGATAGACACTGTCAAGATTGATGACAAGGTGCATTTTAATAGATTTTTCTGTGCATTTAGAGGCAGTATAGATGGTTTTCTATATGGCTGCAGGCCATATATTAGTATTGATTCCACTGCTTTGAATGGTGAGTGGAATGGTCACATGCCTGCAACACTTGCTTTGGATGGCCATAATTGGATGTTTCCTCTGGCCTTTGGATTTTTTGATTCAGGGACAAAGGCCAATTGGATTTGGTTCATGGAGCAGCTGAGAAAGGCCATTGGAGTAGTTCCAAAATTAGCTGTATGCACTGATGCCTGCAAGGGCTTGGAAGCAGCTGTGAAGGAAGTGTTTCCATGGGCTGAGATGAGAGAGCGTTTCAGACACTTCATGGAGAACATGAAAAAAAATTTCCATGGTGAAGTTTATGTAGATTACATGTGACCTGCAGCTAGAGCTTACACAGCCGGGAAGCACAAGTACTTTCTAGACAAGGTGCTTGCAGCCAGCCCAAGAGTAGAGCAGTGGCTTGAAGAACACCACAACCTTTTATGGACCAGATCCAAGTTCTCATGTGACATCAAGTGTGATTACATAAACAACAACCTGGCAGAATCCTGGAATGCATGGATCAAAGAGTTCAAAGACCTGCCAGTGCACTGTATGGTAGATGCTATAAGAGAGAAGGGTGTGATCATGTTTGAGAGAAGAAGAAGGATATCTAGAGCTCTAGATGGAATGATTCTGCCAGCTATTATACACCAGTTGAATGCTGCTTCTAAGGGTTTAGGGCACCTCAAAGTCACAAAAGGTCTTCCTGACCAAGCAAAAGTCACAGAGATTTATAAAGACATGCACATGCAGAGAGTGGCAAGTTACAGGAAAACCTTGCCCACATGCATTGGCAGTAATAACAACAGGCAGAGGGCAACCAGATTATGACAAATATGTGGATATGGCCTACTCAGTTCAAAAGCTTAGGCAGGCATATGATCTTGGATGGCCTAACATTACAGACAGGAACCAATGACCCCCAGTTGACAAGGGATTCAAGGTTTTTCCACCTGAAGGCAAGAAGAGAGGTGTAGGTAGGCAGAGAAAGAATAGGATTCCATCATTCCTTGAGAGGTCAGGAAAACCTACAAGGCAAGTCAAGTGTCAGAACTGTGGTGAAAAGGGGCATAGGAGGGGAAGTTCCAAGTGTAGCCTGACTGGTCCCAAAAAAAGGTATGTTTGTAACTAAATGAAATGCATTTGTTTCATGTACAACATATACTGACATACCAATATTTGCAGGAAGAGAACCAATAAGACAAAGCAGAAGGCTGGAAGAAAAAAGGCCAAGAAAGACACACCTACAAAGCAGCCAGTGGTTGTCACAAGTCCTAGAACAAGGGCAGCTGCAGCTAGGGAAGCAGCTACAGCAGCAAAAGCAGCAGCTGAGGAAGCAGAAGCCATAGCAACAGCAGCAGCCGAGGAAGCAGAAGCATTTGCAGCTGCATCTACATCCACATCAACACTTCCCACTAAGAGAAGGCTTTTATTGGAGGCATCACCACCAGAGGTCCCAAAAAAGATGACGCCAAGGAAGAAGCAGCTGGCTCACAAGACCCTCAAAAAGAAAACACCACCAAAGAACAAAAAATGAAAAGTGGCTATGTGCTTTTGATTTGAACTATGTGATGTATTGGTTTGAATGACCATGAACACCAATTTGCTTTTGATTTCTGTGATGTATTGGTCTGAATGACCATGAACACCAGTTTGCTTTAGTTCTGTGATGTATTGGTCTGAATGACCATGAACAATGTGCTTGCTATGGTTCTGTCAAATATGAATGTCATGAATTATTTCACAATTGGCCCTCAATTGCATCACAAAATGTTCATTCAAAAGGTTCATTCATTCACCAGTTTGCATTGAATCAAACACAAAAGGTTCATTCATTCAAAAGGTTCATTCATTCACCAGTTTGCTTTGAATCTGACACAAAAGGTTCATTCATTCATCATCATAAACAGCTTCAAATCAACATTCTACTTCAACAGATACCCAACTACAATGCCAACAAAGGCTACCACAAACATACTCAAGATAAGCACTATTTTGGTCAAATTCTCCAGCTTTTCTTCCATCTTTTTCCTCTGCACCATGTCACCTCCTTCTGCACACTGATCCATGTCCTGCAAATCTTCAGACTCTCCTTCTTCATCCAAATGCAACTGCACCACCTTGGCTTCAATGAGATCAGACAGATAATCTCTTTGCCATCTATAGTATCCACACCTGTCAGCCATCTGTGTGCAAACACAAAATCAACCAAAATCAAAACCTAGCCAAAACCACAGAGTCTACAAACCAAATCGAACCAGAAATCACTAACCCAAGTTTGATTGCGGGGGCATTTGAAAAACACCCGACCCTTGTTTACATTCTCCTTCTTCGAACGCCGCTCAATCACCCTCTCCATCTTACACAACGGGCACCTCACCAAGGGGAGCCCGGTCTCCTGACCTAAACCGTCGCGCATCTGCATGCCCGTTTCAGTTGACGATTCTGCTCCACGCGACATCCTCTTCACCACCGATGGGATCTGCAAGGATGTGGCCTGGCCGCAACCTGTGCCAAGACCTAGGGTTGCCGCCGGCTTCGGTGAGGAAGAGGAGGGAGCAACGGGAGAAAGAAGAAAGGGAGGAGCGTCTGGCCGGCCCGAGCCATCTTCGTGGAGGCGTAAAGGAAAAGAGAGGGCAGGTGGATGTGGCGCTCCAAGTCAGCAATAGTGGCAAATGTGTTGGCTCCGGTGAATCAGGATGGCAAAAATGTAGGAGCATTTGGAACGATGGTTTTTGAAGGAGCGCCGTTTGCAAGGATGGCAAATAGTTAAATATCCCCAGTTCTCGAGGCTTCGCCCGAACCAGCAAGGACCACGTATCCAGCCAGACTAGGTAACAAAGCGATGCATTGATCATTGATTACGAACAGATCGATGAAAATCGAACGGCCGATAATTTTTTTGCTATCGTAGCCAGGCTGGCTGGCCGCCGAGGCCGGCGGCTTTAAAGAGATCTCATAGGCCAAAATTGGTGGCCTTAAGTGGTGAATCCCTGTACAGTTGCAGCCTGCAGCCCCATGGAGTATGAACTGAAGGCGACGGGCAAGGCTCTTGCGGCGAACAGGACTCACTCACATGGTGCACGGGATCCTGAGGAGGAACGAAGCAGCGGCCACTCCGCCTGCATCGGGCTGGTTGCCGGCGTTTTAGCCTCGGCGCCCGCTCTGTTCTCTCTCTTCCCTTCTCTACCCTCCAGCTAGGATTCAGGTGACATGGAAGAACTCTCAGCCAGCTGACTAGGACTTATTATACTTGCTCTAAGGGCATCCCCAACCTTCCAACTGGGATGGTTTCCGTAGCATTAATTACATTACCATCTAGGTCTATTAAGTTACGTGGCACTAAATTAAATAAGAGAGAGAGAGTGAAGAGAGGAAGAAACCGGGTCTCATGCAAGACCCAGTTTCTTCACGAGAACCTATGCGCTGGACACCACCAAGTCATGCATTGGGAGATAGTAGTGTCCTCATGATAATTGAACAACAAATATGATTGGTAGAGATGAGAGAGAATGATGGATTGAGTATCTATCTATTATCTTAGTACAACAAGGTTAAAAGAAGCCACCACGTTCGCCGAGAGGGTCTAGAAATTCCCACATTAATCCAAAAAAGAGAAAAATATATACCGTTAGATTTTATGTAGATCTAACGGTCTATAAATTTGGAAATTCTCACGTTAATAAAAAAAAGAGAAGAATATATACCATTATATTTTATGTAGATCTAACGGTCTATAAATTCAAGCCACCACGTTCTACAAATTCTCACATTAGTTTGAGAAAAAGAGAAAAAAATTTCGTACCAACAAATCCCGTAAACGAAGACTCCTACCATAACACGTACTGCTCATGGTAAACGAAGACTCCTACCATACTCAGAGTCTAAATCTATTTAGGTATTGTAACTCAGACTCCTACTATGACACGTACTGTTCATGGTCCATAAATAAATAGTAGCACAACTCTAAATCTATTTAGGTATTGTAACTCAGACTCCTACCATGACATGTACTGGCAGTGTTTAGATGGAGGGTGAAATTTTTTTCACCCTCCTTTGACCACTAATTAGGGGTATTAAATAAAGTCAGTTTATAAAACTACCTCCACAACCCCTGGTAAATTCGTGAGACGAATCTAATGAGGCCTTTGACCGCACGATTAGAGGATGATTACTGCAGCATTACTGTAGCAAATCATGGATTAATTAGACTCATTAGATTCGTCTCGAAAAGTTACGCTCATCCGTGAAGAGGTTTTGCAAATAGACTTCATTTAGTACTCCATGCAAGAAAGATTTTTTTTTGCAAAATTTGTTGGAGCTCCATCTAAACATGGCCACAACTCCATAGACCAATCAACTCTGCTCATGGTCCATAAATAAATAATAGCATAACTCCATAGACCAATCAACTCCACCACCATACATCTTTTGTCTCTTGAAGAACTCCACCATCGTAATTAAAAAACAAAACAATATGCACCGTGCAATGTTAAAAATATATTATTTATATTAATTATATTAAAAAATTCTATTTAAATTATTTTCTTCTCAATTGAACTCATGTCCCCGAAAAACTATGACATATTACTCTAGGTTTGTAGGACAAAATAATTACAACGACACGACTAAATAAAACTATTATCATCTATTAATTTGAACTCAAAATCTATTTGTTAAGAAAACAAACACTAGCTTTCTACGCTATTTGCGCGGGCCACCTTGCTAATTATGATAGACATAAGATAATATTAATCATTTAGATTATTCCAATGAGTTTGTTAAATTCAATTAACAAGATATAGTTAGTAGTATTATATATGAATTTGAAAGAAGATAGAAAAAAATTACATGCAAAACACAAATAAATATAATACAAGAAAAAAATGGCATTTCATTTCATTTATTTTTGAAGAATTTTACTTATGCAGATACTAGAACACAACAATTATAGCACAGCTATAGAGTCATGTCATAGCCACTACATGGTCCCATTAGAATTGGGCAGTTAAGGCCGAGCATCATCCTAACGTGGCAACCAGGACATGGTGATAAACTATTAGCAACAGTGAGAAGTAGAAATATGGAGATGTCTTGCTATGTAGTATTGTGATTAGTGGACCAATGAGATCTGAAAAATTTAGGATAAAATAAATGATAAATGATGCAATTACGTGCAGAGTTCTAACAAGATCCAGAACAAAACAACATGAAAATTGAGACTTGACATGCACATCCATCCATAGCAAGCTGAAGGTTGTGTTCAAAAAGGGGAAATAACATGCATGGTAAAGTGTTAAGCGTCATTAATACATCTTCAGTGATCGCGGCATAGCGTAAAACCTCTTGAGAGCAGAAGCAGGAGAGAGAGAGGATGAGTTCAAAAAAGAAGGCTATACCATGTGAACTGCAATAACGAATGTATCAAAAATTTATTATGGAAGCATGCATATAATAAAAATGGTGAAAAAACATAGATGGTACCTTAGTTTGATCCATCTAGAAAAATAAATAAATGGCACCATTAGAAACAAAACTATATGCATTTGTTTTTAAAATTTGAACAAATGTTTGACATCTGATGGAAGACAAACGTGAGAGACGAGGACTTACATCCTTCAAATATAAGTACTTTGAGTAATTAATATAGTAAAAGGATTATGAGAAAAGACATGATAGAGACAGGTACAACCAAATGAAGAGACCACACATAGTGAGGGCCGATGACTCAACAAGCATGAAGGGGCATAGCAATTGGATACTGGGGGAGCAAAACAAAAAGAAATGATAATGGTACACATTGAGCCAATAACCTAGATCTCAAACTCAAACTCAAAAATAAATTAAAGAAAAAGAAATGGTAATGGTATCCACGGGACAAAAACAAAAAACGATGCATCTATTGTCCATTAATGTTTCAAATTCAAACTCAAAGTTAAATTCTAACTATTACCGAAAATGGTATGCATTAAGCCAATAGCCTATATCTCCCTGTAAATATGAAAATATAATTTATCAACATCACTACAACTTTCAACCAAAAATATGCATCACCAGTTAGAAATTTTAAAAAATATAGTCATGTTAAAAATACATTATTTATATTAATTATATTAAAAATTCTATATAAGTTATTTTCTTCTCACTTGAACTCATGTTCCAAAAAAATTACAACAACACGACTAAATAAAACTATTTTCATGTATTAATTTGAACTTAAAATCCGTTTGTTAAGAAAATAAACACTAGCTTCCCGCGCTATTTGCGCGGGCCACCTTGCTAGTTAATTATGGACCTACATGAAGAAACTATGCATTGAGAGATGTAGTTTCTAAACATAGTATCTTGCTTAGTTGGCAATATAGACACTATCTATGGACACCATGGGTTGAGGATGGCCTAAGAGGGTGTTTAGATGTTATGCATAGTATTTTTATGCATTGGGTCGCGTGCCACGGAGAGGAAAAAATACATTGAGAAGCACGTATTATGTAAAATGGAGAGAGAGGGTGAACTAAACACCCCTAATTGTTGGTCTCTTTTCTAATCCGGGACGATCGCATCGCTCAGTGACAGCTGACGGGTGGTTGCGCCTGCACCAATCATCAGGCTCGAACCGTTTCCGGGAAGTTCCTGGTCAAACCGGATGAGATCCCGCGGGCCCATCCCTGTGGTCTCCCTGTGGCCAAACCAAACGCCCTTTCCCTTCCGCCGCGAGTCGCGACGGCAAGGAAGCAAACAACTAGGGTTCTCTCTCTCTAGCCTCTCTTCTCCTCCTCTCTCTCTCTCCCCAAGCGCGGAGCAGGAGCCCTTGGTAGATTCCGATGGCCTCGCGACGGCGCACGCTCCTCAAGGTCATCATCCTCGGCGACAGCGGGTGGGTGTCTCGGATCTTTCTCCTTTCAATCTGAAACTCTCCGGCCGCTTTCGTGTGCTCACTTTTCTCTGCGATCCAGGGTCGGGAAGACTTCGCTGATGAACCAGTATCCTGCAACTTGATCTGCGGAGGGCTGATTTCTTCGATTTTACTTGCTTCCCCTTGACACATGAAGATGCGACTCTTTGGTTTCGATAGAACTTTTTTTAGTGTTTCCTTAGCTTTGATGTAATTCAGATATGTGAACAAGAAGTTCAGCAACCAGTACAAGGCTACAATCGGCGCCGATTTCCTCACCAAGGAGGTGCAGTTCGAGGACAGGCTCTTCACTCTTCAGGTAGTATGCTCGAATCTTGACTCTGTCAGCTGTTGACCTTAACTTAAGATTAGTCATGCGTACTCATGAGATCAAGTAATCACAAACCTACTGTTTGCTAGCTCGGGTCATGTTATTTATGTACGCAGTTTATTAAATAGTTTCATGGTAAGGCACACTAAGTTTTATCCTCTGAATTTTCTAGTCACATTTTGTTTTAGGTGTCGTGTAATTCACCCCAACTTAAAGTTAAGTTTGCAGAATTTTAGGATTCCTGGGCATAGATAGATTGTTCCTGAACTGTTTCTGTTAAAATTCAAAGGAATTTTTGTCATCGAGAGATAAATACACACTGGATAGCGGCTATACTGATTTGCATGTTACTGTTAAGGGTTGTGTTGGGATAGTATTATTTCACTCTTCTTCAATGAAATGGCAGCTCTCCTGCATGTTTGAGCAAAAAAAAAAAAGAATTGCAGTGATTACACGACCATGAGAAGCTGAATTGCTGTTACTCTGGATGCACAGTAACAGGCAGCAATTTAACTTAATAGAGAGAACTCCAAAACAAGTTAAAGCTGAAATGTAGTTCAGTATGTCTCTGCTGTTTTTTAGATGTAACAAAAGGAACTGCCACTGGCCCTAGTATGTGCGGACTCAATATGAAAAATGTGGTTAGAAGGTATCCGTAAGGTGTAAACGGACAGTGGGTATAGGCTTTTGCATATAACAAATGCTCTCCTGACGAATGAGATTAGTTTGGACGTTTTGTAGCTTACCATAACTTATAGGATCAATGATGTCATGTTTCGAGTAGAGTGAGTCAATCTTTTATCTGTGACCTGCTCAGGAAGTCCGGGCTGGTTCTTCATGATAATTTTCTCTTGTAGCATCTGAACCTGGAAGCCTTTTCTATGACTGTAATTACCTGATTTCTATTAAAATAGTCTGAATTTGTTAATTTGATAATTGTGAATATGCAAAATAAACATTGGCTTTATTTTGTATCAGTTTTGTATCCTTTTTCTTTGTATGGATTGTAATCCTTTGGTGTTAACTTGTGTACAATATCTGAATACATTTGTTTCCTGTATATGCAACCACATGTGTATAGAGCCTAGAGGCCTAGGAATATACGGCTCTCTGGACTTGGCTTGATTATTTTGCTAGAGTCCTTCTTTTACTTACCCCAATTCATTCAAAATTCTCTTTTGCATTTGTGCATCTCATGGTCATGCTTAGCTCTGACTGCATTTGTTCCTCTTTACGGATTATGATATTCTACATCCTATATCTGCAGATATGGGATACTGCTGGACAGGAAAGGTTTCAGAGTCTTGGTGTTGCCTTCTATCGTGGAGCTGATTGTTGTGTTCTAGTGTATGATGTTAACTCTATGAAATCGTTTGATAATCTGAACAACTGGCGTGAAGAATTTCTAATTCAGGTGATGATTCTTAATTTCCCGTAACATGTAAACCCTCCATTGCCCTGAGATAATCTCACATCTGAATCCACATTTTCAGGCTAGTCCATCTGATCCTGATAACTTCCCTTTTGTTCTGCTTGGAAACAAAGTTGATATTGATGGTGGCAACAGCCGCGTGGTAATTATTATATTTATTTTGTCTTTGTGTATTTTCTAAGCAATGCACTTTTAATGGACTTATCTCCTGCCATCTTAGGTCTCTGAGAAAAAGGCAAAGGCTTGGTGTGCCTCAAAAGGCAACATACCTTACTTTGAGACATCTGCCAAAGAAGGAACTAATGTGGAAGATGCTTTTCAATGCATTGTAAAGAATGCCCTGAAGAATGAACCTGAAGAAGAACTGTAAGCAAATTCTTTTGCTCTCTCAGTATTCTTGTTGAAAATGTATAGCTGTTAGGGTTTTTACAATATTTCAACATTAAGTATCAGGATAATGGTGTAATGGTAGGCCTTCTGCTAATGGCAATTGTCATTTCTGCTATTGGTCATTAATCTGTCATTTCTGTGCAACACTGGAGTATTAGGTGTTTCATTCCCTGTATACACACCTTATTGGTATTTCAAGGTATATTTATGTTTGTTGTTGTTTGCATGACTTGAACTTCGGTCAGTTCCTGGTCAGTTTTGTCTGATGCAGTTTTACCAAAAACTTGAGTTTCTTTCATTTCTTAGGCATACTACCTTGTTTAATTTCAATTACCAAAAGCTGCACTGACCTTAAAACTGTTATTATGAAGGTACGTGCCTGACACCGTCGATGTGGTTGGTGGCAACCGGACCCAAAGGTCATCAGGCTGCTGTTAGGCTATGAACTGATGATCTTCAGAGGCCACATCAATCATTAAATATGCAGTCCTTCGTTCCTGTATAATGTCATGGTTCTGTATTTGATTTGTGACCTTAATCGATGATCCCTCCTCCTGTACGGAATGAAGAATTCATGCATCCGTTCTACATTACATGCTGTGCAGTTTATTAGTGTATTTATCATGTGAATACACTGCGAATAATATTGTCGAATATCAGTTTCCCGTAATGCAGGATTGAAGAGTTTAGTCTATATGTTGGGGTACGAAATCTGTCGTTTTTCGTTTCGCAAAATAAAAAAAATCTGTCGTTTTTCAAAGGAAACATTGGATCCGGCTTGTCAATCAACAGCGGTAGGATACAATTTTCAGCCGTAGCCTGTAGCTACCCGATGCTCTTCTCCCACTAGACGGATTCCTCATATGTCACGGAAGCCTCAAACACCTCGTCTCGTGTTGCTTGTCGAGGCTCACCAGCAGCTGGTTCCGGTATCTCTGGGTGCCTGGTTGGCTTTCATGGTCATTACTGACTTTTATGACTTATATGAATCCGTTCAATTCTAAAGCTTTATCCCGTATCTGCAAATTAGAGGCTCTGGCGAACAGAAGTTAGCCCTGGCCCACCACGGCCCGTCTGCTCGCTCCCGCCGCCGCGCCATCCACCCACTATCCACCCTGCCCTTCCTAACCTAGTCGTAATCCTTATCCCCACCGCTAGGCATCGTCCATCGGTTTCCGATCTTGCCGAACCGCCATCGGTCCTCCGTCGTCCCGACCTCCTTCTTTCTATGGCCGTCGGCCATTGGAGCGTCCTGACAACCCAAAACCCTAATCCCGACCCTTGGCCTCGACCACCACCCGCAGTTGGTGGCGTCCTTGCCGCTGAGCCGCTCCCACTCACCTCCCATTCCTCCGTCCAGCTTCCACTACCCGTGTTACTCGTGGGGAAGAGGATCGGACAGCTGCGAGTCACTGCACGAATCTTAAACATTGCTAGTTGGGTTAAAAAAAAAACTTCCAGAACCCATATAGGATTCCCAGAAATTAGACCCGAACTTTATCTAGGCATGGGCCAAAAAACTGACCCGTTGTCGGATCAGGTCAAAAAAAATGTCATCATCTTTTTCTTTGGCGTGTGCCCAACCACTGGATCAATTTCTTGGGCCCGTGTCTAGTCGGTTATTTTCTATATTATATTTTTTTGAGTTGAGTTGGGTTTGTCGAATTTCGGTTCAACAATTTCAGGCCGGTTTTCACAAATTTCGGCCGCAACACGCCCAACGCATTCATATCCTGTTCAATCTCTGGTAACTAAACCCACTCCACTCGAATCTCGGACCCTAAGTTTGCTGAACAAACTATGATGGCATCGTCAGAAAAGAAGATGGGCTCCCTGATAAGCATGAAGAATTGAAGAGTGAAGTTGTTGGCGTCGTGGCTAATCCCTCGCGTGCTTAGCTCGAGCCTCGAGATCAGTAGATTCTCGCCCTACGAATGTACTAGCTGAACATAAATTTGTCGACCTAATTTCATCGTTTACGGTTTGTTCTCGCCAATTCGCCAATTCGAAGAAATTTCAATGCCCTAAGCAAATTTTGCCTTTCTTATTTCCGGCCGTTTCACATGCGTTTCTTTACCGACGATCTTCTCGTCTGCTAGGCGATGCGTGCCGAACTGCCGATCTCTCTGATTCGGCTGCTCTAATTTAAGGACCAATTTGGCCACTACTCGTACTAGATAACCTGATAGGCTGTCCTTGTGCGTTCTTTTTCCCATGGAGGCTCCAATTTTATCGTCATCCATGCCGGAGTGCCTTTGGATCGCCAATCCAAAAATACTGCGATCGAGATGCCGAAAGGCCGGCGAGAAAAGGATAGAGCGGAATCGCGTGCGCAGGTAGGTATCAGCCGCTCGTCTCGTAGGCGCCTGCCGCGTCGGACGGGCCGCCCCGACCGGCGCCGCGTCACGTTCCGTGGCGCCGAAGCGCTGCGCCGCCGCTGGCTGCTGCCCCCCGCGCGCTCGTGAGTCAGATCGAGATCCTCCCCCGACCCCATCCGGCAACCCGTGGCCGGGAGGGAGCCGCAGCCGCTCGCCTCGGTCCGCGGCTCCGCGCGTCGGAGGCCCCGTCTTTCCACCTGCGTCTTTCGGCCGCAGACCCATCTCTAGCCAAGAGACTAAGCAAGCCAGCCTCCTCGAGACCTCGACTCGTGTGGGATCGTGGCCTACTGGCCTGGCCACCCCCTCCAATTGGGCGAATAACTCATGTCACCTCAGACCTCACTTCGCCCCTGCGCCATTGCTTTCGCTTTGCAGGCTCGCAGGTCGCAGCATGGCGAGCGCGGCGCACGGAGATCACCGGGTAGCGGGTAGTGGGCACGGCACGGATCACCAGAGGAACGGACGGACACGGACGAGAGCGGCGGCCACTTCTCCCCCACACTGCCACTGTGCTCGCTTCTTCACTTTGTACCACGGCGAACTGGAAAAGCCGCACCGCGAGTGCTCGATCGGCGCAAGGGAATCATGCGATCCCAGCGAACGGACGGAACTGACCGACGAGACCGGTGGCGGTGGGTGGGCAAGCACGCTGCAAGCCTCGTCGCCGAGGACGGCGAAGAAAAAGGGAGCCCTGGTTTGGCCGGAAATAACCGATCCGTCAAGGAAAGGAGCGGGCGTCGCTGTCGCCATAGATCCGGCGCTTTGACGACGCATCCAATGAGGCCGTTACACGGCAACGATGCAGGTCAACCCGGGTAGCATATCCCCCAACCCCTTTGCCATGTCAGGCACAGGTCAGGCGAGATTAACAGGGGCTCTCTGGTTCTCTCACAGGAAAAATAAAGAAAGCGAGAGTGGAGGACTGGAGGAGGGAGCAACGAGGAAAAGCGGCGAAAGGATAAGGTCCCCCGTGGAATTCTTTAATCGCATCCATCGTGGTTCCACGTGGCGGCCCAACCCCTTGGGGCGAAGACCGGCAGGAAGACGCCCTCCCTGCGACAGAGAGGGAGAGGCTCGGCGTTTCTCACCACGAGACGTGGAGACCCGGTCCGGCCCGTCCGGCCCGTCGCCGTTAAATACCCACCCCCGCCTCCCCATCGCCTGTTTCGTTGCCGCACTGGCCTTCGGCCCCCCTGTCTGTAGCATCCTTCCCTTCCTACTCCTGAGCTCCTGCTGCCTGAGCTGCTTTGCCGCCGACAGAGCTACACCTGAGTATATGCGTAATTGCATAGTAGTACTGTAGTAGCCGTTGAGTTATTCAGAGACGGTAGGTAGGTACAAGAAGGATAGAAGAGGTCTGAAGAAGAGGCCTGAAGCCTGAAGGAGAGAAGAAGAAAGAGTTTAGCGATGGTGCTCTACTTCAAGGCGCGGCCGGACGCCGGCGACTACACCATCTACATGGGCGCCGACAAGAACGAGAACGAGGAGCTCATCAAGTACGGCCTCCCCGAGGACGTCTGGTACGTCGCCGTCCGCTGCTCTTCCATCATCCCGGCCTCTGCTCTCTCAGCTCACGCCGCTCCGAGCCATGGCGATCCGGCCGGGGCCGCGTGTTCCGCACGGTCTCGTTGGAATTCGGTTTCCGGTATGTACGTATAGTAGCAGCATTGTGCCACGTACGACTCATGCATAAGGGGAAGAAGGGCAGATCACGCAGACGCAGACAGCATAGGGAGGGAAACCAGCGCCGCCGCCGCCGGCGGCGGCGAGCACGCGGCGAAGCAAACCCCAGTGAGCTGGGTTACTGCGACGGAGCGGAGCGGATTGGTGCGTGACTCGGCCTTGACGAGGCTGGCGTGGACATCCCATCCCAACCGCCGCCGCAAGTCCCCAACTACCGGGCTGCCAAGAAACGTCCAAAACTGCGAGACACAGCCGCGCGCCTGCGCAGCCCAGTTGGACGCGCGTCCATCGCCATCTCGTCTCTGGCCGCGCTCTGCCGCTTGTACAAGTCTTTTTTGTTCGCTTACTGCTGTCTCTGTGAATCTATCTCTACGTTTCCAGCTATCCTGCAGGGGTCCTCGCCTCCTATAGCGGAGGCGAGCTTATCCGCTCGTAGTACTGGTACTTGGCAGCGTCGATCGATGAAAAGAATTGGTTAGCCATGTCATCTGGCTCGCAGAACCGAACAGGAACGTGTTATAATAACCGTGCTGGTGCCGTGTGGCCTGCAGGTTCCATGTGGACAAGGTATCCTCGGCACACGTCTATTTGAGGCTCAAGAAAGGGGAGACGATAGATACCATCTGCGAGGGCCTATTGGAGGACTGTGCACAGCTCGTAAAGGCTCACTCCATTCAGGGTACGTATGTGCCCCCATATTTATTTTTTGCAGCGTTTTTATTCAAACTATCTTGTTTCGCTCTCGTGGCTATACTTGAGCAGCACTCACTTAGGTTTACAAAACTTAGAAATTCAAGCTGAATTTATGCATACCCATCTAGCGCACCAATTGCCTATGCCTAATTCATGGTTTTGATCCTTAAACTGTTCTAAAATTCACAGAAATGCTTACATTTATAAAAGGAGTATATTTTATTTTTGTCATAAAAAATACGAATAAGTTGGAGTAATACTTGAAAAGGTGTCAAAGCACCAGTTTTTCGCTATCAGGATTTATGGACGTAGGTATCCTGAGATCATTTAGCACGCACGCGTAGTTAACTACCTGCATCTGCATCTCCAATTATGACCTGTCGGGTATGCGCCTGCCCTACAAAGCTTCAGCTCCACATTGCATGATGCGGCAGGAATCTTCGTTTTTTTTCACCCTTCCCCCGACCGGTCGATCGATCGATCTCTTTCTCTTTTCCTGGAGCAGAAGCAGGGCCTTTTCTTTTCTCTCCTGTATTATTGGCTCTTCGCGGGGACCACTCAATTATCTCTGCGCGTATTGATTTCGGCCGATGTGGTTTTGTGATCATGGAAACGTGACAACAATTGGGTGATGGCCGAGGCTCCGCATGTGCTTGTTGTGCAGGGAACAAGATGAACAACGTTGAGGTGGTCTACACGCCCTGGTCTAATCTCAAGAAGTCCCCATCCATGGATGTCGGCCAAGTTGGCTTCCACAACCCACGGATGGTAATCAGTCAGTGCTGTTTCCCACCACTTGTGTGCCTTCAATTTTCCTCTCCCTCCTAACTCCTAAGCTAAATGCCTAGCTAAAATCACCTTGTCAAAATGTTCATGATTCAGCATGTTTATCTTTACTTTGTCTGGTAAAATATGCAAGGATTGGCTTTAGGAGTCGTTGTGCTAGTTGCTAGATGCATCATTAAAATATTTCTAAAGTTTAAGACCATATTTATTTGAAATACCATTTTAATAGACATTGCTAGAAAAGTTCACTTCAGAGACCGTACCTATGGATGTCTGAAACATGTTTATAGCTTGGATTAGAGTATTAGACTATGTGCGCGTTCTTAATTTCAATGAGGTGTGGCAGCCCGGATGAACTTTATATATGCATGCTATTATACATTATCTAATACATGAACTAGTTAATACTGTTCCCAGTTTATCTTGCAGTTACTAGTATTGCCGGTTTTTTCTTGCGTTAGTCAACATAGCTCAGTTTGTCTCAGTCTGTCTCTGAACATGAGAGATTACCTTCGCTATATTTATTTCATACGTTGATCTTAGACTCAGGATTCTGGGGCTTCGCTAATCAAAGTTGGGTGCTCATCTCCATATTAAAAAAAACCGTTAATACTGTAAAGGAAAAATGGTGATGAAACACCTCAGTGCTGCGAAAAGGGTATCTGGACAGTCCACTAGTCTGATTGCCGTAGCATTTTAATCATGTTCAAATTGCTGAATGCCTTACATTATTGCATCCAACCTTTTCCATTATATATATCACACTGAAAAACCTTTTTCAAAAGGATTTTGTTTTTCTTTAGGGTTAGGTAACATATTGGTTGGACAGATATGAATCCTTTTGGAGTATAGTTTCTTCGATTATCTTGTGCCTGTAGCTAATCTGGCATCATTGCGAATCCTGGCACCTGACAATAATGAGCATTCGAGCAATCCTGAAAGCAAGAAACCATGTCCTGTCCTGTGTTTTCCTTGCTAGCTAGCACAAGTTTCCTTTATTTATGCGTCTCCAATTGTAATCATGTAACTGAAACCTTAACTGATTGATTTTCTTGTGCAAATTAGCTGACCTAATAATATGTGAATTAGTGCGGAGTATAATTCACAGTAGCTATCTACTGATTGACAGGTCCGTGTGCTGACAGTCGAGAAGCGTGTCAACGAGATCCTCAACAGGTTGAATAAGACCCGGGTAGAACGCAGAGCAGACTTGAAAGGTGCGTGCATACGCGCTCACATGAAACATGCACACCATGCATAGCGCAGATGCACTAGTTTATTCTTTCTGTCCTCTGTGTGCAGCCGAGAAAGAGGCGTCAAATGCAGCGGAGAAGGCAGAGAGGAAGATGCAATTGAAAGATAAGGTATAGCTGACGATATCTGCACCTCCTCCTGGAGCCGCATGTTTCTATGCAAATTCTATGATCTTTGCTGACATCTAGAGCGGCTATGGCGTCGTCTAACTCTAACGGATGAGCTCGCATGCAGAAGCGGAAAGAGGAGATGGAGAGGCTGGAGAAGGAGAAGTGGGCGGAGATACGGAGCTACAAGGGCCTCATGGTCGCCGAGAAGATGACGTCCAACCGCCAGATCGCCTCCGCCGGCAAGTCCATGCAGGAGATGGAGGACGAGTTCGTCTAGCCGAAGATCACCGGCGTCTATGCTCTGCGTGTGTGTACGTGTAGTGATTGTGCGTGCGTGTGTGTGTCCATGTTCGCGAGATCTCAGATGAGTTTACCTAACGATCGAATAAGCATTCGATCTGTTCCTGAAATATATCTGTACATATGCTGCTAGCTAGCATGGACAGAAGCTACGAGAATGGCCGTACGTATATACCGAAGGATGGAGCAACTGTCGGTCGAGCAGTTGGGAGAGATTTGGAGGATCCGGTGCTTCTGATGCCAAGGTAGAATCGCGTCAGGAACACGTTGGGATCATGCAGTCTAGGTACATATTGATGACTAATGTCTAAATCAATCTCTGTTTTGTGAGCCAAGTCCAATGACTAATAAATCAATCAACGTCAGGGCGTCGCCATCTCTGTCTTGGGGTCTTGGGGATAACCAAATGCTGAGTGGATAGCGTCTCAGCACTCAGCAGACCAAACTGAGCAGAATGGCATAGAACCGATCTACAGGCCCGAAACGCACGCGCGCGGGAGCGGCCCTGCTAGGCCTCCATGCCCGACTTTTGGCCCAGAGGAGCATAAACGTGGCTCTACAAATGAGGGAAACTCAAAGTAGGCCCAGCCCGGGACAAACTAGCACGGAAATTGGAAAATGCGACCCGAGAGCGAGAAAAAAACTATATGCCGCGTATGTCCGAGATGGGAAAATATCTAGAACTTTTTTTGCTATTCTTCTGGAACACCTTTTCACGTGCCGAACATTATTATTCCTTATGCTAGAACATATAGCTGTAGCAACCGTGAAATCTGTTCCGCCCCAATCATGATTAGCCATGATCGAGTGAGATTTGTTCCGTTCGTAATTTCATATAAAATGATTGGTCTATTACTAAATCAGTTTTTTTAAAAAAAAAACTTACTCTAAAAATGCAAAATGCATGCGCCTCTTTGTTCGACACAGTTTCTACAGTTCATAAGAAGCAATCTAGCTTTACGTTCTCTGCCACATTTCCTGCCTTGCATTGGCACATTGGCCATGGTCACGGTATAAACTTGTAACAGTGATCACTAACTACAGCATACGTACACCATTGTGCTTTAAAGATACATAAAACTTCGTTCTTATCCTATTCAAAGGAATGCCTGCTATTTAAAGTAGATGCTAGAAAATATGCAATATAGAGTTGATATTTTCATAAGGCTATACGGTTTCTTATTGCAATGATCACCAGTTTAACATGTGTGCTGGTTGGATTGTCCTCAAACCAATACTGCATTTGGTGCTAAGAAATCGAGAGAACATTACATATTCTCGAAAAAAAAAGTCTCCTCGGCGTTTGGGCCGTTCGAATGAAATGGGGTTGGGCCGGGGACCGCACAAGTGTGTTCAGCCCGGCAGCGGCCGTGCCCCCAGCGGCCAACCCCCGCTCCAAGCGCAACGCGACATAGGTGTCACGGGCGCGCTACGGCTCGCACCTCGCAGTCAGAGCGCGCACCGCGCCATGCTCTATTGCTCTGCGCGGCGACGTGGTGAAGTGCCAAAGTGAGCGCAGCGGCACAGAGGATGAGAGGAAGACGAGACGCACGGCACGATCCTGCGCGGCCACTATTCACCCGACGCGATCACATGAGGGGTGGCAGAGGCCGACGAGGCGACGACCGATGGAACACCACGGCCGTGTTTAATTTCATAAGTTTTTTCTATTCATCCCGTCACATCACATATTATGACACTAATTAAGGATATTAAACGTAGATTAATGATAGATTAATTAGATTTAATAGATTCGTCTCGCGGTTTCTGGTCTATCCATGTAATTAGTTTTATAATTAGATCATGTTTAGTCCTCCTAATCTTCAATTTAGTTTACTACAGTAAATTTCCTAAATTTATTTTGTTGAATTAAACACTTACCTTTGACAACCGCTGCGCATCCGGCTTTACCGGTCCCGTCTTTTCACAGCGGTCCATTGGTCGCAGCGCAGTCGCATGAGATAGGCTGCAGCTGCACTGGTATGGAGCTGCTGCCTGCTCTGCCGCGGTCGCAGTCGCAGGCGGCCTCTCCGCGCCCCGGCGCAAGCACTGTCCCCGAAAGCGACCGTCCCATGCCGCCCGGCCCGTCCCCCGCCCGTTCCCCCTGCGCCGCACCCCTCCCGTCAATCCGCGCGCATCCGACGGCACAACGCGAACCGGGCCCCGCGCTCGTGGGAGAGCTCGGCTTTGAAAACCTTTCTCGGGCTCCCCAACGCGCGCTCGCCACTGCGTGCTCTGCCGCCTCCGCGTCGCCCACGGGCATGGACGCCGCGGCCCTCTTCCTCCCTCGCATCCTCCTCCGCCTCGCCATCGTTGCGGCCGTGGCTGCCGCGTCCGCGGGCGCGGCGCTGCTGGACCCGCAGCAGCTGCTGGCGCTGCGCGCGCTCGGCCTAGTCGCGCACCCGCGCGCGGCAGACCCCTGCGCCGTGGCGAGCGCGGTGGTGAACGCATCCTGCGACGCCGGGAAGCCGTTCCGCCGCGTCACGTCGCTCGCCCTCACCAACTGCTCCGACACCACCTCCGTCTCGGCCGCAGCGCTCGAGGCGCTCGCGCCGTCCCTCCGCGCGCTGGCGTTCGCCGACTGCCCGGCCGCGCCGCCGCGGGCGCTCCCGCCGGAGCAGCTCGCGTCGGGGCTCCGGGCATTCTCCTGCACCGCCTCGCTCCACCGCCTCTCCGCCGTGTGGCTCTCGCACCTCGCCAACCTCACCGAGCTCACCGTCGCGGACACGCCACTCGCGACGGGCTCCCCCACCGAGCTCGCCGTCGTCGTCTCCCACATGGAGGACCTCACCCGGCTGACCATCTCCAACGCCAACCTCTCCGGCTTCCTCCCGCACCACTGGCACTGCCCCAACCTCACCCACCTCGACCTGTCCGGCAACCGCATCACCGGCGCCATCCCTGACACTCTCACGCTACTCTCCGGCATCACCCACCTCAACCTCAGCTCCAACGTCCTCAATGGGCCAATGCCCAGCTCCATCGGGGACCTCATTTCGCTCACCACCCTCGACCTGTCCAACAACACCCTCTCCGGCGGCATCCCGGACACCGTCTCCACGCTGCCGGAGCTGGAGGTGCTCAACCTGGGCTCGAACCATCTCAACGGGAGCATCCCACTGTTCCTGGCCGAGATGCGGGGTCTCCGGGAGCTCGACCTCGAGAACAACGACTTCGACGGCATTGTGCCGTTCACCGCCAAGTTCCTGTCCCGGCTGCGCGTGTTCAGGGCCGCGGGGAACGGCAAGCTGTGCTACAACCGGTCCGTGCTGTCCGCGGAGATCGCCGTGGGCGTCGCGCCGTGCGACAAGTACGGGTTCCCGGTGCTGCCGCCCCCGGCCACGGCGCGGTCGGAGCGGAGCGCGGACTACGACGACGGCGGCGGGGACGGGGAGACGGACGCCGGCGCTGACACGAGGGGCGGGCCCAGCGCGGCGGTGCTCGGGGTGGCCATCGGGCTGTCCTGCCTCGCGTTCCTGGTCATCTTGCTCGTCTGCCTCTGCAAGGTGTGCCGCTGAAGAGTGACGCGCGCGATTCCTCCACGTCTTTTGCTGAATCGGTTACTCGGCCGTGAAATTGTATGGACTACGGTAGCTTAGGGTCAATTAATTCTTAATTTATTCTGTATTTTTGGCTTCGTTCTTGGCTCTTGGTCGGGTTTAAGCCTCTGAAACCTTGAATCAGGAGCAAAGAACGGCTGTATACAAACGAACATCTCTTGGTTGGAGGTTGGAGCATTTGAAAGAGCATCTTGTGGTTTCTCACATCCTCTAATATTTTGGGCCTCTATATTCTTGCAAAATATATGGCATGCATGTATGCAACGATTCATAGCGAGATCGACTGAGGCCTTAGATCGGCAAGTTTTCAGCAAATTTCAACTATTCATCTTGTATTAAACATGCGAGTACTTCTGAATCGAGCTACAGAACTGGAGACTGGAGCATGTACATGTTGTTCCCCTGATTCAGGGGTGTTTAGATGCAGCGTTATGCATAGTGTTTTTGTGTTATACATAGTATTTACAGAGAAAAAAAGTGTATTAGAGAACGTACATTATACAAAACGTTATGCATAGTGCGTGAACTGTTATATAACAGGGCCTCAATGTACGATGATCCAGGATTTGTTACCCAACTGAGGTTACAGCTAGAAGTCTGAACAACGAGCCTATGCATTGGCCCCTGGCTACCAAACACTGCAACGCCATACTCTATCTCTCCAAAAACAAATAATGCAACTACGTGTTGCATGCCACCCAAAGTGGCTCACGTTTGACCAAGCTTCTAGAAATTTATATTTATATTTATGGCTCTAAATAAATTTATTATGAAAATATATTTTTTAACTAATCTAATAATATTTATTTTATATTATAAATATTGATATTTTTTAATCTATAATTGGGCAAACTTGAGATACTAAAACGTGACACTATGCTAGAATTATATTCTTTTTGGGACGGAGGGAGTACTACCCAGTACTCACTCCGTAAATAATTGCAAATATAACACAGTTTCATATTTTATATCTTAAATTTGATCAATTAGTCAATTACAGATAAAAACTATCAATATTTATGATACTAAATAAATATTATGAGATTAGTTATAAAATATATTTTTATAATAAATTGATTTAGAGCCATAAATATAAATATAATGAACTGAAAATCTGGTCAAACATGAACCATTTAAATTGGCACCTAACTTGTGTTTCTTTTTGACAGAGGGAGTAGCAACCAGAGATCTTCCGTCACCGTACATGCTGGAATCCGGGCATGATTGCACCAGCCATCAGCTCACGAACTCGGCTGATCAATTCATGTTCCTACCTGGCATCAGATCTTGGCCTGTTTGGTCGGTGTGTCGAGAGCAGCGAGCAATTCGGCCGTGTTCAGATTTGGGGCCAAATTTTTTTTGCACTTATTTTGACCACAAATTAGGGGTATTAAATAAAGTCAGTTTATAAAACTACCTCCACAACCCCTGTCAAATTCGCGAGACGAATCTAATAAGGCCTTTGACGCAGAATTAGAGGATGATTACTGTAGCATTACTGTAGCAAATCATGGATTAATTAGGCTCGTTAGATTCGTCACGCAAAGTTGCACTCATCTGTGAAAATATTTTGTAAATAGACTTCATTTAGTACTTCATGCATACAAGATTCCTTGGAACAATTTTTTGATCAGTTATATCCGAACACGGCCCTGCAGCTTGTGAGCACGCATCGGTCTGGTGGTTTTCAGTTTCACTCGCTCTCGTCCAAAGTGCGTGTGCAGCGTTGCCTCTTTCTTCCGGAAGAATTCATCCTGGACTCTCGCAGAGTTGGATTGGATTGGAGCCAGCGTCTTGTGTGATCTTTTCTATCCGATTTCAATTTAGGCCCTGTTCAGTTCGGCAAATAAATTTGCCAAAACGTCACATCCAACTATTCATCAAAGGGAATCTTTTATGCATGGAGTATTAAACGTGTGTTAATGACAAAACACATTCCATAACCCCTAGGTAACTTTTCGAGACGAATCTAATGAGCCTAATTTGGCCATGATTAGACAACGTCGTGCTACAGTAAACAATCTCTAATGATGCATTAATTAGGCTTAATAGATTCGTCTCGCGATTTCCCGTCCAACCGTGTATTTAGTTTTATAATTAGATCATGTTTAGTCCTTCTAATCTTCGATTTACAATTGCTACAGTAAACGGTAACTTTCAATCTATCCAACTAAACACCCCCTAAGGCCTTTAGTTCCCTCCAACTCAACCAAAAGACATTTCATTGAATAACGTGCCCCCTCTCTGCTTTTTCGATTTCCAATACATTTTTCTACAGTGCATTCAATCGAATTCAACCAAACTAGCCTTCAGGGCTACGTTTTGGCCAACTGCGTTGCGTCCTCGTCGAAAGGAGCTGTAGTATCATTTAACCCTGGTCCGTGCGTGCGTCGCGGGGCCCTCTCGTCGCCCCAGCCGTCCAAAAACCTAGTTGCTACACCATTGGTCGCTTTTGAGTTGTGGCTTGTGAGTGCTGCTTATGGCAACTGTGATTCTGTGTCTGTGAATACTTGTCTGGCTCTGGCACTACTACGCTGGTCCAGCTCTCGAGTCTTGAGATACGCTGAAGTCATGTTCTATGTTTGTTTTGATGTACAGCAGAGGCATGATGATATTTGATACATATTTTTTTAAAAAAAAAAGAGGTATGATGATACGTGCAGCGTATATTTACTTGTACTATAACAGAAAGGTTTTTTTTTAGGACCACTATAACTGTAAGTGGATACGCACACAGTAGATCACGGCGAATCGCCCGACTTTGGGGGGTGTCAATTTGCCGCCGGAATGATCACCGCCCTAATGGACATTCATGATGGCATGGGCATCATATGAAATGTTGATTCCCCTGCCCATGAATCACGACCCTACATTAATGCAAGACCCAGCGTTCCGGCGTGCAAAAGCCACCGCGGCATTGTTTCGTGTGGTCAAGTGTGAATGACGAAGCACACATGCTTAATTCACTAAGCCCTCGAGTGCTTGAGATTTGGCTTTAATATAGGAGCCATCACTGCAGTCTGCTAGTAGGCATCATTCACAGCCACGCCACGCACCCACTTTTGACAGGTAAGTTAATCTGTCTCTGCTTGCTCTCTGCTGCTCAAATGCGGTTCATGGCGACCTGTAGGTGGTAGTGGTTTGATGTTGGTGCTGCTAAGGGAAGGAAGCGTGCACGCATTAGCCGTCATCAGTGCCGCCTTTGGCGAAAAAGAATGCAGAAAATAGCATAGATCTGATCTTTGTAGCGCAGAAAATGTAGTTCGGGGCTCAGAAAAGCTGGTGCTCAAAAGTCCATGCCAATGGATGATGACAGGTTGTGTGCTTTGTACCTTAAGGATTTCTAAAGACCGAGTGCACGCCTTGTTTAGCATTCACTGACCATGTTCTTCCTGAGGAAATGGCGTATCATTTCTACAGCAAGCCACTGCATCAGACTCAGTTGCATACTCATAATTGTCACTCTTTCGATATGAAAGTATCGATTCCTTTTTTCCCCCATGTTCCTATGATTTACACACACTCAGTGCCTTCTCACAGTTGGGGCAAGTTTAACACTTTAACACCAAAACTTTTCATAACACAGACAACAGCAATGCACAATTGGATGCAAAATAGTACTACTAAATCTACACCGCCTCCCTCACTCAGATCCTGGGGCAAAAGCCCAGAGAGGTGACAGAGGGTGGTAACCGACCGTCCTCGCATCAGGTAACCACACCTGCAACACCATATAGACATCGTCCGGGGCACGCCACCGGCTGACCGGCGGTCCCTCAGCAGATGACTGTGTTGCAGTTGGTGCTGTTGACAGGCTCGGAGCCTCCGACGAATGGGTCGATCTTGACCCAGAGGAGGGAGAAGACGGAGGCGAGCAGGACGGACCAGAGCACAACGATGGTGGGCGTGCGGTTCTGGCGGCCCATGAGACCCTTGAGGAACGGGTACAGATGCATGATCACCCACATGGCGAAGAACACCTTGCCGAAGAGCGGGCCCCACGACTCGTAGCCGCTGTTGAGCGCGTCGGAGAACCCGGCCACCACGCCAACCAGGTTGAGCACCAGGATGGTGGTGGGCGGGATCAGCACCGTCGTCCACTTGAACACGTACAGCTCCCCGAACTCGGTGTCATCCGTCGCCTTGGCCGTGACCGTGAAGTTGGTGTCCAGCCCGGCAATCATCTTGAGGATACCCTGGAACACGGCAAACAGGTGAGCAGACACGCCTCCGATGACCCAGAACTGCTCGTTGCGCCACCAGTCCTCGATGCCGATGCCACTCCACCGCAGCTCCAACACGCTCGTCAGGATGATGGAAATGAAGAGGCCAAGAAACCATATTGTTGCGGCGTTGGACAGCTGAAAGAAAGAACGGCAAATGAGCATTGCTGTCATCTGAATCCAATGCCAATGTACACATGCTGACAGCTAACTTACCGTCGGAATGATAAACTTTCCGGTGAGCAGGCAAATTGCAGGAAGGCAACAGTAGGCAATAAGAGGAAGAGAAGTGAACGGGTAGACGATGGTGTTGATGTAGGATAGCCTCTGCAGCCATTTCAGACGGCCACCACCGTAACCGTACCAGAGCGGGCAATGCCGACTGAGGAAGATCTCAACCGAACCAAGAGCCCACCGGAGAACCTGGTGCAGACGATCGGAAAGATTGATAGGGGCTGATCCCTTGAATGCGGGTCTCACTGGCATGCAGTAGATGGATCTCCAGCCACGACAGTGCATCTTAAATCCAGTCAGAATATCCTCTGTAACTGAACCGTAGATCCAGCCAATCTGAAAAGAAAACGAAACAAGGATGAACAGGGCAAAAGTATCCGAGGTATCATCAAGGCATGCATTTGATTTTAGAGGAAGATACTGAAGGACAAGAATGCACACCTCTTTTCCCCATTCAGTTTTTTCTTCATATCCACAGCTAATGACATGAATGGCTTCTTTAATTAGCGTAGATGGGTTCGCAGATTCAGGGACTCCCCCATTCTCCATAAGAGTTGATTCAATGAAGACGGAGGACAGGCCAAAAGACTTCTCAAAGCTCATCTGAGAGATCAGCATGGACCTTTCATACTCATCGTAGTCTGCAAAAACAACCATAATGTAATGAACATACTATTTTTCAGGTTAGATATTCTGAGACACTCAGTTTCGTGCACATACTGTCAATTTCCCGAAGATTGAAAATGGCAGACTCAAGGTCTTCTCGCCGGGAGTCTCTGTTTATTTCCCTCTCACTTCTTTCAACCTTTTTCTTGGGACAGCAGCAGCAACACCATGAACAAACAGAAGACTTTGGAAGTGCAGGTAGAGATGGAGGTCCATAACCATACAGAGCTTGCCTATAGAAACAACAACCAGTTCCCACATAAACCGGGCCTTGAAGACCATCAAGTCCTTTCATGTTAACCTGTTCAATGTAAGAATGGGCATATAAGTTATGTGAAGATAACTGAGACGCAAATGAAATGTCAAATGTGTCACTGGCTTAGTACTTACATCAAAGAAGACAACGTTCCTATTGGCATATCGATCACTGCGATCAATGCCATCAAACCTCTGTGGGAATTGCACATAGCAGACATCTCTGCCAACAGTAGGGTCCATCATGAAGCACATTGCTTCACGAACGGCTTTGCTGTTGTTAACATAGTGATCACAGTCAAGATTAAGAATGTAAGGAGCATTTGTCAGAACAGCAGACACTCGGACCTGCCAAATTAGAAAATTCTCAATTAGTTAACATTCAGAGATCTTTTCATAAAATGAACTTCAGTATACGGTAATTATCGCTGAAGACTGCCATACCAGAGCATTCATAGCCCCAGCCTTCTTGTGGTGTTGGTAGCCTGGCCTTTTCTCTCTTGAAACATACACTAACCGAGGAAGTTCATTTCCATCAAAGTCCCGGGCACCAGTCTCACCAAGGAAAACCTGTCACCAAAAGGCCAGGGTATGGTAAGAGTAGGCTATTGCCTACATGGAAATTATTATTGGCATTCTAACAAGGATCATCATTTATTATTCAATAAGTGTATACTCGACAATGAGACACAATTATCATTTATACAGAATATATTTGCAAATCCAGGTGGAACAACACAAGGCTAGGCTGAATTTACTTTTTATTAATTTATTTTCTGTGGGAAGGCATGAGGTGTTTTTATTAATAAAAGTTCCAAGAAATAAAGACTTGATTATATCCTAAAATAAATTTATATTTAACAAATTATAAACTTCAGTAATCAGTATAATACTAGAAACCTGCACTTTTTCAGAAGTACTATCCTGTAATTACTGTTAAAAGGTTGCGAGGATGACTACCACATCTTGTACACTGATATTTGATTAGTGAAAAGCAAATTACCTGGATCATGCCAGGGTGGTCACGAGGATTGTTCCCAGGCCATGGTGTGCCATCTTGCATGATCCATCCTTCCTCAGGTGTCTTCTGAGCCTTGGCAACCAAAGCATTTATCCTCACCTTGTATTCTTCATAGTCCCTCTGTATAAATACAACATTGTTTGCATCAACAACAAAAGACATAGCCAGTAATAGAAATGAATGCTGTCCAACTGCGAAACCAAAATCTACCTTCATAGCCCTACGCTCCTTGACAAAAGATGGGTGTATCTTGTCTTTCAAGTAGTCAATCTTCTGCGAGAAATAGAACTCAGGAGCTCGTGGCTCAATCGCATACTTCTTGCAAAATGGAACCCACTTTCTGGCAAATTCCGCCGTCTCAGCGAGTGATTCAAATGTGAGCATAGCAGAACCATCATCAGATACGTAGCATGAGACCTTCTCAACAGGATAGTCAACAGCAAGAATAGACAGCACAGTGTTTGCTGTGATTAGTGGAGGCTCTTTCAATGGATCCACTGTACTGACAAAGAAATCCACAGGTGCCAACCCAGATTCTTCACCATCTCCGTATCTGTAACATAAATGAGAGGTCTATTAGATACTGATGACTGTTGATGCAAATATAAAGTCTTCTTATGAGCTCTTAGGCTTTAGTGAACATACCGGGCAATCAGCCTATCGACATAAGTCTCTCGATTGATAGGATACCACTTGGGAAATTGATCCAAGATCCAGGAGAAACCAAACCAGATCTCACATATGACTGATGTCATCCAGAGACCAAAGGCACTGTAAACAGGATTGGTGATACGGTAGTGAAAGAAGAGCCCGAGAACTACCAAACGCATAATGATGACCGCTCTGTAAGGTGTAAGCTTGTTCTTTGATATAGGGATGATCCGGGACAGTGGCTCATACGCATCGGTCAAACTGCAAGATTGTTTGTTGTTGCAACATGAGTACAGAGATAGAAATATCACATTTTTGGGAAACTTATCAAAAATTCTTCTAACTTGAGATCCACACTCAAAATTAGACAGACATGTGCAACAAGAAACTATGAGATAAAGAGTTTCTGGCATCACATCAGAAATTAAATACTGAATAAAGACTTGCCAATAAACCAGGCTTAGTAACAGTTGAGGTGATGGCTTAGATCAAAATGAACTCTGATAATGAGATACGGACATGTAAATATGCGCATCGCCTTCAATAATTAGTTGAGTGTTTTGGTTCACTACTCCAGCATACATAAGTTTAGTTCTAAATGCAGATGACGTGGGATCTCGTAAGTATAAAACAACTGTTTGACATAAGTAACTAAAGGTAACTTTTATGACATTGCTATTATAACAGATCAACGATCATCTAAAAGCATTCCCAGCTTCATCTAGTCAAATATGATTTAACATATTCACAGTTCATCTATAATATCACCCTTATCCATATAGAAGGCTAGGTCATCAAGGAGTCATAGAAAAATCTATAAATGGATACTTGATCCTTACTCCTTTTCATCCATGATCTGTTCTTCAACAGGTGGAGGCTGTGCTTTTACTGCAGCCTTTTTGGCTGAGGCTTTCTTCTCATTCTTCTTTTCCTTCCAACTCTCCACCCTGTTCTTCCAGATGGGTTTCCCAGATTCATCATTCAGTTCTGCAAATTCGTAATAATTGTTGAACTTTCAAATTTCAATACCTCCACAGCATCAGCAGACGCTAACAGTACACAGACTATGAAGCAAGTGTTCTTACCACTACCAATTCCCGACAAGCTGCTCATTGTCCTGGCATGGCTTACTTCATCCTGTGCCAGCAAAAATTCAGTTAATCCCACAATGTTAAAAATGCCAGAATTCTCTAGATATGCCGATCGCAGTGCTACCCAGTACCCAGAACCGAACAAGCATAGAGGGGGGAAAATCACCTGGCGATCGCTGAGGTGGCTCCCCATGGTGACCCTCTCACGCAGCCCGCCGGCGGCGTGGTGGCTCTCCATTTCCTCCTCCGGCGCCTCGGCGCTCCCGTCGCCATGCGCTGGAAACAGAGAGCGATTAGCGTCAGGCATTGCCGCCCCGAAACCGGCGAAATTACGACTCGGGAACACGCTGCGCACCTGCGCCAGTCGCGGCGGCGTACTCCCCGCCGCAGCGCGCGCACGTGGTGCGGCCCTCGGCGGCGTCCTCGTCGAGGCACGCCCTGCAGAGCGCGTAGCTGCACGCGCGGCACGCCGCGCAGGCGTCGTCCCCGCACGCCGCGCAGGCGTCGTCCCCGCACGCCGCGCAGGGCTGGGGCGCCGCCGGCTCCACCATGGCTCCCCCTCCTCCTCCTCCTGCTGCTGCTCACCCCGATCGACGCGCGGCAGCGGGGGGAACCGGCCGGGTGACAGGAATCGGATCAGGGAGAGGCTAAGCGTCCCGGAGGTTGGAGGCGTTGTGATATAGCGGCAGGCCATGCCCTGCCCGCCTGGGGTGACGGAGGCGGTGCGGTGAGGTGGCGCTGGCAGGCGGTGGGTGGAGTTGGGGCGTCGGCGTCGCATCGGCGGGTGGATGGAAAGAATGGAAGCAAAGGGTTGGGTGAAGCGCCATGAGGAAGGGAGGGAGGGAGACGGGGGTGCGCTCGTGCCTGCGCTGCGGCGTGCAGCAGGTGGTTTTTTTTCCGCGGGGTTTTGCGGGGTTTCGAAGCGAAGACGACGGGTTGCCTGTGGTTTCTGGTTTGGCTTCCGCTCCGCCGCGCGGGGGCGGGGCGTAAGCTGAAAGACGGGCGGATCGGAGGTCGCGGGGGTGGGTGGCTGGTGGGTTCCGTTGGTGCGGTGGGGGGTGGGGCCGCCGGGACGGAAACATGGGGGAGATCGCTTGCGCTGGGGCGTCGTTTTTCTGACAGCCCCCGTTGCCGAGATCGCGACGGCGACCGACGGGCGGGGACGAGACGAGAGTCGTGAGGCCTTGCTCTGCTGCTCTGCCCTTGTGAACTTGTGATGCCTGCCCAATGCCCTGGAAGGCTGGAACTGCGAAAATTGGTGTTCACGCGTTGGGGAAAGTTTGTTGGTGTTGGGTGTGTTTCTCGCAATGCGTGAGCTCGGCCCTCGGCTCGTGCGTGGCAATGGAACACAGATGCCAATGACTTCATCAATCATCAGTTGCTTAAACCTCTTTTCCCTTCGGGGCTCGTTCGTTTTCTTTGGATTGGTTCCAAGTCGGAAACGATAGATGCAATAAGAGATTACGATAGATACAACAAAAGATAAGGATTTATTCCAGGTTAAAAACAAAATACTCATGATAGATGCAACAAGAGACCGGGAATCAATCCATGAGTCAAGTGGTGTGGAATCAATCCCGGTCTTTTGTTGTACCTATCATGAGTCTATTTTGTTTTTGACTTGGAATAAATCCCGGTCTCTTGTTGTATCTATCATAATTTCTTATTGTATCTATCATTCCCGGTTGGAATCGATCCAACCTAACCGAACGAGCCCTCAGGGATACTCGAACAGAGAGCATCGAGCTGATGAGGAGGACCAAACAAGCCCGCGACGTGTTTTAGTTTTTTTCTCCGTATGTACACCATAGTACGGATACACGAGCGCAGTTGCCCAAGTTGAGGCTCAATCAGTAATCCTGTCCCCACTCCAAGAAAGGTGACCGTGCATGGCAGCACCACGGCACCTATGGACTTCCTATGTGTCGAGCAGTCTGGATCCTTGGGCTAAAGTTTAGTCTTTGTCACATCAAACATTCATGTGGTAATTAGAAGGATTAAACATGAACTAATTATAAAACTAATTGCAGAAGTCCTGGGCTAATTCGCAAGATGAATCTATTAAACCTAATTAATCCATCATTAGCAAATAGTTACTGTAGCCCCACTTTGTCAAATTATAGACTAATTAGATTTAATAGATTTGTCACGTGAATTAGCCTCCATCTGTGCAATTAGTTTTGTAACTACATTTAATTCTCCTAATTAGTATGAAAACATCCGATATTATAGGGCTAAATTTTAACCCTGTCAGATTCAGGCATGTTTATTTCAGCATCCTAAGAGCTTTTGGACCTCGGCTTTTGAACCTAAAGCCTTTTGAAAGGTCCAAAAGCCGAGGCCCAAAAGTTTTAGAAGCTAAAACAAACTGGACGTCAGTATTGTCTCATCTCTTCGTACGCTAGCCATTGTCGTCGCCTCCTCTCCGGCTCTCCCGTTGCACAGCGCAGCAGCCTCCCTCATCCTCAGAATGGGCCCAAACACCGTGATGCGCGTTGGTGCGTGCTTGAGATCTGTATCCGCCGATAGGCCTTTTTGGTCTGATGATGGGCCCAAAGAACGATATGCTGCACTTACTAGGCTCAAAAAATCTACATGCAAGAGGAATGGGCCGAAGAACGTGATTCCTTCCTTTTGTGTGGTGTGTGGTGCACCGCCTAAGGCCGTAAGCCCAAAAGGCTAAAACAAGGCCTGGAGCAACATTTACGAAAAGGTAGCCCGTTTTGCAGAAAGGCCGATGCAAATGGATTGAAACAGGAAGAAGTCTTATTTACCTCCCTCGAATATGGACCGAATCTGCATTTCCCCCACGACTCAAAAACATCCTCGGGCTCATGTGACCTCCTTCGACCAAAACCACCTCGGTTTTGTCCGACGTGGCAGCGGTTTTGAACCCACGTGGCAGGGGGCCACATGTCAGTGGGTGGGGACATCAAGACAAGGAGCGGGTGGGTCGTCGCCGCCCGTGGTGCTCTACCTACGCCGCGCGTCCCCGGGCATCTCCCCTTGATTAGGTAATCGGTTGCCATCGCCATCGGGTTGTTGAGCAACGGCGAAGCGCAACCTTCTCCCATCGCCTCCATGATCACTGAGCCCATGCCATGAGTCTTGTACTGCAGAAGATCACGCTGCCGACGGGCCGAACCGGTGCGCGGAAAGGTCCTCAACCAGTGCCGGCAGCGCGGACGCGCCCGTGAAAGTGCATCTAGGCCCCTACGTGGGTTTTGGTGAAATTGAATGACAAAACGATTAAAGGACTAACGTGTTTGTTTCAGATTATGAGCAGGAATTAAAATGTATATTTTATGATAAACTATTATTCATGGGTTGAATGCAAGTGTATGGCTCATAGTGACACATATAAACAAGAGTGTGATCCCATTATGCATGAATGTGATGAATGGCAAGCTATGGTGAAACAAAGAAAGAGACATGATGATATGTGTGATATATTGGTCTCTAACTTGATGAAGGCTTGTTGAAGATATATATGGGATATCTAAGATTATGGTGGATAAAAATGTTGAGTATTGCATATCAAGAATTGGTTTTCATTGTTGAATATAAATGTGATACAAACCTATATGGAGCTATATGTGATGCAAGGATGAAGAGGTGGAATTCGGGATAGTGTTTCAAGGTACTAAGCAATGTGTGATCAAGTGGTGGACTTGAGTCATGTATCTTTGCTAGGATGACGAAATTTTCTTTGGATTTCAACTTGAAGAATTTTGGTTACATATGGTGTTCATATTGGCAAGTATCAATCTTTCTAGAATAATATTGTGAAAGGGTGAATTGAACTAGAAGTGGATTTCATTCCAAGACAAAGGTTCAAGTCACTAGCTCAAGTTGGTTTTGCTCAGCAAGAACAATGTGGACATTCCTTATGTGAAGATGTATTCATGTATGGCATGATTGAAGACACAAGCTCAAGTGGATAAATTGGTTTTATATTTATTCTTGAGTATAGGTATGCCGTACTATCAAGAGGGATGTTACATTGGCTGGATGACAAAACACCAGTAAAGTGCTCAAATAGTTGACCTATGTGAGATAGCCTTGAGAGTTAACCCTTGAGATGAGTGAAAAGTGCTAACAGGGCAATAGCGGTTTAACCGGATCTAAGGACCGGTTTAACCTCTATTGACCCTCTGACAAGGGTAACGGCTAGTTGAGTTCAAATACCGGTCTAACCGGTATGGATAGCGGTCTAACCGCCTTTGGCTGGGTTCTAACGGCTAGTTTGTGATGGCCGGGGTATTTATACCCCTTAGCCCTCTCCTTTGAGGGCTGCTGGTTCTCAGTGAATTATAAGCCTCCTAGACACATTTCTAACAGCAGAGAAGCTCTCCCCAACACCTCTTTGTGAGTTTGCTTGATTTGAGTGAAAAATCTTTGAGTTGGGTTGAGAGAAGCCTTTGTGTGTGAGCATTGAGAAACATTGTGAAATCAGAGAGCATTTACTAGCTTGAGCACTTGTGGTTGGCGTCAAGAAATTCCATGTGCATTTGTTACTCTTGGAGGTTCGCCTTCTAGACGGCTAGGCGTCGCCGGTGAGCTCCCATTTGTGTGGTGAGCGGCTGGAAGTTTGTAAGGGCTGGTCTTGCCTCCTTTGTGGGAAAAGATCAATTTAGTGGAGCCGAGGAGATAGCTTGACCTAGGTGGTGGTCGCATACTCAACGGAGATTAGGAACCACTGAACTTGTCAATGGTGGACATGCAGTGGGTCTGAACTTGGGGAAACAAATCCTTGTGTCTTCGCTTTGGTTTGCCTCATTTGTTTAATTCTAGCTTTATATTTGCTTCCGCTTCGATCTACTTGGGTGTGCTCTATCTGTGTGCAGGGATTTTGTGAATCTGCTGGAAAACAGCTATACAAGCAGTGCCCTAAGGTTATTTGGTGCTAGAAGAACAAGAGGGGGACGAGCACCACTTTTGAAGCCCCACTACCTAGGACCGGTTTAACCGGGTTGTCATACCGGTTAGACCGGGTTGCCCCTGGCAGCAGGCTGAAATTGCTATTGGTGATTTTAATCGGTCATCTCGCCTATTCACCCCCCTCTAGGCGACATCTAGGTCCTTTCAGCCCGTGAGCGGATCAGCGATGGTGAGCACGCGGCCGCAGCCATGGAGGGGCACCGGCGAACCCGTGCGGACGATTGGGGCAGAGCTTGGTACATAACACACAGCGCGCCGATTTCTTGCTCGTACTCTTGGGCTCTTAACTTGCTGCAACTTGCAAGTCTGCAGGTCACACGTTCGAGCTAAAGCTAACGCCCAAGAAATCAAGCCTAATCTAAATTAATTTATCGTATAATAATCACAGGTTTGGATCGAATTTGCTAGCACCTATCCTCTTTATAGCCTGCTCATGGTCGTGCGCGGGCGGCGGGTCGGACAAGATGAGCGTGGCCGCATGGACGATGGGTTGCGTCCGTCCCAAACGCGCGTTGCATTGTATGGTTGCCGGAGGCAGAGCGCGAAGATACCCGGGTGGCACGCGGACCAGGTGGCGGTGTGCCGCGGAAGGTGAGGATGCAGGACGGGCGGACGGGGGACTAGAGCTTGAGGCAAATGGGAAGGCGGCGCCGCCGCCGCGCCGCCGTCGTGGCCGTGAACATCACGGGTGTCGGTGTAAGAAATGACCAACTAGTAAATTTAGTGGATTGCGCGTTTAGGCTCGGATAGTTCGCGAGAGGACACAAGGAATTATACTGGTTCAGGCACTAACGCCCTACATCCAGTGTCGATCTGCTCGTGTTACTCGCGTTGCTCGTAGTAGGGGTTACAAGCCGTCGAGAGAGAGGAGAAGCCTCAAGTCTCTGTGAGTGTCTAAGTGTGAGTGGGTGTGTGTTTTTCGCCGGTCGTCCTCTCCCCTCCCCTGAGGCCTTATTTTTCTTTTTATACCTCTGGGGGGAGACCTGTACAAGGCGTGTTCAACGAAATGATGAATAATAAGAAGCTTGCTGGAGAAGCCCCGCCGCCTGCGGGACACTGTGGGCGCTGTTGGAGTAGGTCCTAATCCCGAGCTTGTTAGGGTCGTGCACGTCGCTGCGCAGCGCATGCGGGGTGGCTGGAACAGTTACATCCTTCTGCCACGGCGGGCGGCGCGGCGTGGCCCGTTAATGCTAGTAGGCGGCGCGGTAGATATGCGGCGCGTCCTCCCGGTCCCCTCTCGTTCCGGGTCCCCCTTGTTGACCCATGACACCTGGCCCGGGTAGGGTCGGGCGAGGCGGAACTGGGTCGACCGAGGCGGAGCCAGGTCGGGCGAGGCATAGAGGGGTCGGCCGAGGCGGAGCCAGGTCGGCCGAGGCGGAGACGGGTCGACCGAGGCGGAGCCATGTCGGCCGAGGCGGAGACGGATCGGCCGAGGCGGAGACGGGTCGGCCGAGGCAGAGCCGGGTCGGCCCTACTCCTATCTGATGTCCTCCTTGTTTATGGGTTTGTTTACGCTCGTCTCCTTCCCGAAACAGCGAGGTATTGTCATCCGACAGTAGCCCCCGAGCCTGCTCGGAGGACAGGTGGTTCTCCGTGCAGGCTCCGTGTTGATACCCGCTCGGATGTCACTCGGGGGTGCGCGCGAGCGCACCCACCGGGTGTAGCCCCCGAGCCTGTAGGGGAACGGTTGGTTCGCCTATAGGCTGAAGTAAAATTTTTCTTTTTTCCACCGGGGCGCACGAGCGCACCCGGTGGGTGTAGCCCCCGAGCCTGTAGGGGAACGGATGGTTCGCCTATAGGCTGAAGTAAAATTTGTCTTTTTTCGCACCTGGCGGTTGTAGCCCCCCGAGCCTACAGGTGAGTTGTCAAGTCGCTCGAGGGCTTTCTGTCACTTCCGTTCAGTCCCTGCCGAATGACGCCGCGTTTATCCAATGGACCGGGACATGATCTGCTTTTTTCAGGGGCACTGTCTCCCTCGATTTGGGAGCATACGCTTCCGCTGCGTCGGGCAGTGCTTCCGTCACGCCTGCTCTGCCTCCCTTTTGAGCCGTCATGTCGTCCTTTTTGAGTTCACTGTTCGCTTGTGAGGCTCTGGCGTCCTACAGGAAGGGCCGCGTGGCGCGTCCCCTCGCCCTATCGAAGGGTCGGTTCGGGCATTTCTGGGCTATAAATAGGATCCTCCGGCCCTTCTTCTCGGGGCATCCGGCCATCTTGCTCCTTCTTTCTCTTGTTAGCATGAGATCCTCGGCATGGGAACCACCTCGGTGGCGTCCTCCCTGGCCCGGGGGGCGGGAGAATAGCCTGTCGATGCCACAAGAATGACTGCGACCTTAGGGGGTTTCGGCGTGGAGGGGCGCCGCTCGGTGTCGCAAGCGAAGGGCGGTTCTACCCCCGGCAGCTCCCCCCGTCCGTCCGCCCTACCTCGGTGGTGGTGGAATGGGTTCGAGGGGGAGTGCGTCGGTGGAACTGTCGCCGTCTCCTCCACTTGGCCCGGCGCTTGGCCTCGGTCGTGCCTCGCCAGGGCAGTTGCAGGAGTCGTGTATAGCCACCGGCGCGCCTCTCCTCCTTCCTTGGGCGCCGATGTGATGCCGTCGCCGGCGTCGGTCGGTCCCGAGGCGATGGAGGGAGTCTGTGGTGATTCTCCGTCGTCGCGCTGCCATAGCGCGAACCTCTGCCGTGCTCCCCCCATGGTGTCGGCGGGCGGGGAGATGCTACAAGAAGGACTGCGACGTTCAGCAGCTCGGTCCTTCTCGTGGCACCGAAACCCCCGCGCCTTTCGCCGCCCAACCCCGCCGCCGAGGGTGGCGAAATTCGTTTGTACTATTCCACAGTCCTTGGCCGTATGTACTTTTTACCCTTATTCATGAATGAAGGAACTTGGCGGGTTCTGGACCTTTTCTGCGACCGCGCGGTCGGTCTCTTTTTGCGATTCCAGCTTCCCTATGTCTCCCCGAAGCGGTCGGAAGGGAGGCCGTTTCGTCTTTTCATCGATTTCCCCTCACGCAATCCCTCCGCGGGACGGAAGGTTAGGGCACGCCTCGCGTTTTGCCACTTAGGCCGAAACACGGCTCCCGGTGAGCTACTAACGGGCTAGATCGAGCGAGGCCTCGGTCCTCCTCCGAGAGAGGACCGTCGGATCAACTGGTGATCGACCTCGGAAAAACCCCCAACGCTCCCAACCCCCTTAGTTCCCATGATCGTTCGACCGACCACGGGGGCTCGTCGCCTCTCTTCGACGAGATACATGGGGTCGGGAGTCTCAGGCTCGAACGCAGGTCGGGGCGTCCTCGGCGCTCGTGTGCGGAGGCTATGGCCTCTAGTGGGCCCGCCCGTTTCTGCCCCTTCGCTCGGACGCCCCAGAGCGGCCGTCGGACCTTGGGCCGGCCTTAGAACTCTTGGGCTGTTTTTCGGTTTGTGCTTTTCATCGCGAGTGCCCCCTGTGGGCTCCTCGCCACGGTCTTCCGGCTAGAGAACGGCCCAGCGCCGTTTTCCCTTCCCTGAAAAATAAAATTGCAGGAAAAGAAAAGGAAATAGCATACTCGACGGAAAAGAAAAGCGGGGCGGGGGATTGGAATGCGAAGGGTTCGGAGAGAGAGAGAGAAGGAACCGTGGCGCGAATCTCGGGACGAGGGAGACGTGGGCGAGCGGGAGCGCGCGTCGTGGGGCCGCGTGGCCCCTTCGGCCTGCGGCACAGGTGGGAGACCCGAGGCGTTCCTGCCCGTTCCCTCACCTGCCTATTTAAGGCGGAGAGGAGGGGGGCCGGAGGCCTCTTCTTCTTCTTCCTCCGCATGCCTGCCTCTTGAATCGCCGCCGCCACCTGCAAAAAAGCCCAGACCTCTCTCCCCTTCGCCCGTCGCTCTCCTCGCCCGTTAGCCATGGCCTGGCTTCGTTCCAAGGTTACTGAAGCCGAGCTCGAGCGCCTGGTGGAACGCGGGCTCCTATGCCCGCGAACCGATCTCGTGGAGTGGATGGCCCCGGGCGACGAGGCCGTCCCCTCCCCCGCCGACGGGTACGTCGTGTCTCTCGTTCCCCTTCCACGAACGAGGTTTGGGGCTCCCCCCTCATTATTTCCTCCGCGGACTCCTTCACTACTACGGGATTGAGCTCCAGCATCTCAATCCCAATGGGCTGCTGCACGTCGCCGTGTTTGTGGCCCTGTGTGAGGGATTTCTCGGAATCGATCCCCACTTCGACCTCTGGAGGTCTTATTTCCATGTCGAGGAGGTGAAGAAGGATGGGCGGCCGACGCCGCTCGGTTGCGCTGGGATCCGGCTGCGCCCGCGCCAGGGAGAGAACTACCTCAAGCTGCCTCTGACGACCACCAACAAGGGCTGGCATCCCCGGTGGTTCTACCTGCGGAGCGACCCGGCCGCTCCCCTCCCGGCCTTCACGGGGAGGATGATCGAGGAACGGCCGGATTCCTGGCATTGGGGCCCGCCGAGGGCGGACCGGCCACACCTGTCCGGCCTTCACGCTGCAGTCCTCCGCCTTCGCGAGCGGGGGGTCACCGGCCCTGGAGTCATCGCGGCGTACCATACGCGCCGCGTTCTTCCGCTGATGGCTTGCCGGCTGGGGCTGGATCAGATGACCCTGGTGGCGGATTGGACAGGGTCGGTCATGGCCGTTGGGGCCCTCTCGGACGAGGAGGTGCGCACCCGCCTGCGCGAAGCCGTGGCGCGCGACGCCGCGGCGTATCCGATGCCGGCTCACCCCGTCATGCGCCCCGTGGGCGAGTCCCTCATCCTGGTAAGTCATTGGGGCTTTCCTTTTGTATTCGTTGTGTACTTCTGAATCGGGCGAGCCATCTGAGTCTCTTTCTCTTCAGCATCCCCTGGTGTACAGGGTTTCTCGGCCCCCGCTCCCTGAGGACGCGGCCATTCGGGCCTCGAACCGTGCACGAGTGGAGGCCGCCCATCTGAAGAAGGCGGAAGCCGAGGCGAAGAAGGAGAGGAAGCGACTGGCCCGCGAGAAGGCCGAGGAGGAGTACCGCCAGCGACGTCTGCACGCCCAGCAAGACGGGCGGTGGAGCGAGGACCAGGGCTCCTTCGAGGGAGGTTTTGAGTTCGCTTCGGAGTCCTCCATCGGATCCGGGTGGAGTTCCCCGAACTCCCGGCGCGAGTCCTCGGTCGATCGGGACGCGCCGGAGGCCACGGGAACGTCGGGTGGCCGCGGTACCCCGCCTGCGCCACCGCCGACCCAGTCGCCGCGCGAGGTCCCTCGTGGCGCCAGCCCCCCGACCCGAGAGCGGACTCCGCCGAGGGGCGACCCGGGCAAGCGGCCGCGAGAGGAAGGGTCGGGGTCGGGGGCGGCTCCCCCGGCCAAGCGGCCGTCCCGGGGCTTTCCTGTGTCAGATCGGTAAGTCCCTTTCTCCTCCCTCGCTCGTCTTCCTTGCCCCCGTCGAGGCGCGTGTGTGAGGCCTCCTTTTGTTCGCAGGAGGGGGAGTCAGGCGGCTCCTTTGGGACTGGCGC